>JANHGO010000027.1:40675091-40720791 GCA_024606505.1 Aquila spilogaster | reverse complement strand
GATTTTCTCCCCCATCCCACTGGGTCGGGGGGGGAGTGAGTGAGCGGCTGCGTGGTGCTTAGTTGCTGGCTGGGGTTAAACCACGACATATCCTAATTGCCACTCCCTTTGGTGTTTGTCCCGACTCCCCAGACCATATCCAAGCCCTGTGACAGTGATGTACGCTGATGGGTATACTCATGGACACTGATAGGCATATTCACTCCTTCTTGCAGAGCAGGGTGCACCTGAGAAAATACCGTATTTTTCTTTGGAATGAAGTATAGCCTGGAGACCTCAAACTCCATGCACAAATTTATTGTGCCTAGCTAGACTGCAGTTATTACCCAAAACTGTGTCAAGCAGGGTGGAAAGGGCCATGGTGGTTGGGCTGGCATAGTGGTCACGATGTTAGACCTGTGGTTAATGTGGCAGGAGAAGTGGAGTAATGCAGACAGAACAGGTGGGTTTGTCTATCACCTATTCTAGTCTCTAGGAGTCCTTCTTCTCCAGTGTCACATAGCTGTTACATTCCAGGCAAACTGGAGGATGTGGCATTTCATCACCCAGCAGAGGAGAAAAGTCTGCTGGAAAGAGCTGAGCAGCCAGGAAGGACACTTACACCAGAGAATCAGAATAAGAAAGCTGAATATAAATTGGTTTTTTAGAAGCTTCTCCAATTTAAGAAGCAATGAGCTAAACCACTAATAATCAAAGAAGAACCACAGTTCATTCCTTTTAATGTTGTGAATAAGGAAGAAATACAAGAGTGAACAGAGGATAAAATATTCTAAAAGAGATAAGATGCGGCAGTTCATTTTAAAATAATTGAAGATGACAGCTTGGATCCCAAGATAAGGAAAACAAGGATACAAAAGGAATCATCAGCTCAGTAAGAATCTGGCAGCTCTTTTGTACAGCCTGATGGGTTTTCAAAACTAGACAATATTGTCTGTTGGGCAAATACCAATGGAGAGTAAACATAGCTGTATTTTTTTGCAACAGATAAAGTAGATATTACCCGAAAGGGGGAGTTATTCCTCAATGGACCAAATCATGCCCCCAAATCACACTCAATGCTATATTTAAGATGTTGTCATTTTCTTTTAGTTAAACATGTTTGCTAACTTTACCGGATTAAATGTGAGTGAACAGGCACAGAGTGATCTGCTGAGCTCCTTAAAGAAAAAAGTGTATCCTCTGGTGCTCAGGCAGCTCTCCCTGTAACCGAGGCCAGGCAGCTGGGGTAGGTAATGGCAATCAGTGGCTGCGTGGGGAAAGATCTGTGGTTTGAAGGGCAAGAACTTCTCCTCTGCAGAGGGTCAGGCTAGCTAAAAAGGGATATTGCAAAAATCTAAGCAGCATGCACAGGAAAAACACCTGGTAAAACAAGTCCTGGCAGCTTTAGCTATGGAGTGAAGACTTGCGGCAGAGAATGATGGTGGCTTTTATCGGCGCTGGCGGGTGCAGGAGGTGTTAGCAGCCTTGCAGGCAGCCTATCTAGGTCAGTGCATCTGTGTATGTGCAACAGCTCTGGCCTCGCTCCTGGAGAAAGGTAAGACCCAAGCGTGCGTCTCCTGCTTGCTGCACCTTTCCCCAGCCCAGGACCAGAGCTCTGGAGCATCCTGGCCTGATCTGGGGGTGCAGGGGCTGGGGGGGAGATGTAACTGCTGCTGGGGGTGGGTGCAGCTGTAAAGGACTGAGGGTGATGCTGGGGAGCGAGAAGCTGAGACTAGAGAGAAATCAGAGGGCTGTGCCAGGAGCAAGTGTAAGCCAGGAAATCAGTTTTCTGTTTAGACTCTCACAAGTGCTGTTTGGAGACCTAGAAAAAAAGGCTGAACCACCCTGGACTAAAGGATGAGTTTCCTGTCTGAGGGGAAATAGCAAGGCAAGGATAAAACCCTTGTTATGAGAATAGCCAAATATATTCCTTTGATCTAGCTGGGCTTAAACCTCATCCATATGTTTATGAGCCTCCTCTTATCTGAGCCACATGCCTTCTTGCAGCTGCATTTCCCTTATCACACGGCAGCGGAAAAGACTGAAAATGCCTAAAAAGCATGTCATTCTTTCATATGCTTCATGAAATCCCAGCTGTCACCCATATCACTGCCCTAAGTCCATAACTGCCATAAGTCCTCCTTACCTTCCACTTGACTGCCCACTCCTTTCTCCTCCCAGTCTTTCCTTCACCCTTGTCCTCGCTCTCCTCTGACCACCTCCTGCTGCTCCATCCCCTTTCCAGGGACCCCTGGGCTCTTGTTTCCTCTCTCCCTGCTCAGTATACCGAGTGAATGGCTGCTCTAAAACCCATCAGCATGCAAAAGTGTCTTCGTGGTGAGTCTCTGGCACCTTTAGGCACCCAGCTGCTGGGGACACTTCTCTGGGGAAGGAATTACCCCGCTGTGATGCCAAGCGAATGCCAAACAGCTCACTGCCGTGGGGTGTTAGAGGTTAGGGATGAATGCTGATGAAGTTCCAAAAAAATGAAGCAACCTTCAGTAAAATGTAGGCTGTCCGAGACTGGAAGTCTCATGTGACCCTACTATGCTTATTTGGAAGAGATTTTTGCAAGAGGACATCCCCTCAAGCCTGTGGGGAGGTGGAGGTATATGTTGATTCCCTAAAACACACCTGTAATGATTCGATCTCCTCATAATGCCAGTGCTTGGCTCAATTTAGGTCGAACAAAATCCCCCATAGGAAATGTATTTCCTGCTTGATGCTAACCCGTAAACGTAGGACATGAGAAGCCATGATACATGTGCAGAGCCTGTGAGAAGAAGGAGATCATCTAGGGATGGGGCATAGGAGTGTACAAAAGAGCAGACACCCTGGCCAGGTTGTGTCTGAACCGGTATGAAAACCTCGCCCACGCAGTGGCTTGTGGAGTGTGTGGATGTGTGCTGAGGCTCTGCTTGACCCCCCAGCCAGGCAGGAGCTATAGCTATGGACGGGGGGCACAGGACCTGAGCACACCAGAGAAGCAAGAGCTGTGGACAGGACCCTTCTCTTGTTTTTTGGAGAAAGTGTATGTCTTTTGGCCCACGGTCTGTCACAACAGCCTGGCTGAGGGTGTTCTCTCATGGGAAAGCGCCGAGCCCAGGCTCCGGTGCTGCTCCTGAGGGCCCAACACAGGGCACGATGGAAAAATCCAATTGGAATAGGGGTTTGAGCCTTTTTGGAGGTGCCCGGTACACAAGTAGGGTTTGGGGACCTGTAGTTGCAGTTACAGGCCTCCACCTGCCTGTAGCCCTTCTCTTTGGTACGTTTTCCTCAAGGGGGGCTCATGCCCTGCCTACATCTCTCACAGCCTCAGCTGAGGGCACCTACGGCTCGAAGGAAGCCATGATGTTGGCGAGGCTCTCCTCTCTGCCCGCAAGGCCCTGTGCGGCACCTTGCACCGAGCACGCCTGGCAGAGGAGTCAGGGAGTTATCTTCTTTTTTTTTACTGTCGCACCAAACTTCGCTGAGGGAATTGCCTGAGACATGCAGAATTGCAGCTTTTGTGTGTTTGATTTGCCAAACCACCCTTTGCATAACTGGATTGGGAAGGATTGCATTGCATGGCTGCAGTCTGCCAGAGCTTTTGCTTCTGATTTTATCCTCAGCTGGTTGTCAGCTACAAACGCATCAATTTTTTTGATGCAATAGATTTTTATTTTTTTTTTTCCCCTCTCCCAAACCTTCTTCATGGGTGAATTAACAGAGGGATCCACTGGCTCAAGTAGAGACTGATCGCTGCCTGCACCCCCAGGAGTTCTCTGTATTGCTGAAGTTTCATTTCTGGTCTGCTAACCAGGGAAAGTATTTGACAGGGAATACTGTGGAGAGGAGCACACGAGTGTGGAAAGAGGACAAGGGTGCAGACACAAGACAGACTGACACAAGCTCCTGAGTATCGCTTTACTGAGGGAAACAGCTCCAGGAAGTGCCCAGTTTTGGAAAGTCCCTCAACCTTCTGTGAGCAGTATATTAATGAAGGAAAACAAGTGGGACAGGGTATGGCCGGAACGCCAAGGTGTTGCTGGAGCACGGACATCTCCCTCATGGCTATGCTCAGCAAAGGGCTGCCACAAAGGACAATGTGGCAGAAGAGAGTAAACAGGCTTAGACCAGTAGTCTGCAATAACATCAGCTACTTCTAAACACTTCTTGCACTAAATCTTCATGAAAATGAAAATAAATAAACAAAATAAAGTTGGGTGTATGTTAGGAAGATTGATTAGGACCGCTGATGTTCAAATGGTGTTCAGTCCATCCTCCAGCACCTTCCAGGTTGACATTCAAGGACACCCCCTGACAAGGGAAGCAAGCCAGATGCGCACAGTCTGGTTACAAAACCAGGTTTATTGTCCTGCTCCAGGCTGTGTTATCAGCTGCATGGATGTTTGACAGGTAACCCACAGAGCCCCAGTCACATGGGTTGTTTTACATAGCAATCCTTTTTCACCTTTTCCTTTCCCAAATAACCAACCTGCCTCTATTTAATCTTTCCCCATGGGCCCCAGCTTTGCTGATTTGGCCTCAGTGACAGCCAATAAACCAGCATCTCCCTATCTCTTGAGGTTTCACCTAAAGGCAGTTCCCAATGCTCCTATTTCACTCCCTGAAATGCCTGGTAGTTTTTTCCAGTTCCTGTTTGATTAGTGCAGTCCCAGGTGTGGCTGGCCAGCTGCTTTTCTCCTTCCATCCTCTGCAATGTTTGGCTTTTTTCCGTATTGTTTTCCTATTAGTTCAGCCTCAGGGCTGGCCACCTGTATGCAGACCTTAACAGCCAATACTTCCTTCTAAAGACTGCAGAGTATAAACCCTTTATGGCTGTATTAGGGTTTGTTGCTTTCAAAAATGGTGCTTTCCATTCTCTGTTCTACCAAAAAGTAAGGCTGAATGAAAGGAAAAAAGGCAAAGAAATTCTGAATCCTCTGAATTTCACGTGTATGACACCGGTCTCTCCCAAGATGTTCAGCTGGCATAAACAGTATACCCGGCTTCAAAGCTTCACACATTTGTAATTTGGGGGGCTAAAAAATAGTTGCCTTCAAACCCAGATCAGACTTCATAATAAATATCTGGTGTTCACTGGAAGAAGTAAGGCCTTTTCAGGTGCTATCAACTGTAAGCTTTTATCACGTCAGCAGTTGGACTATTTGCTTTTCATGCCCTGTGTGGCCTCACTTGGTCTCCGTGCCCTGTGTTTGCTGTGGGACTAATTGTACTTTGCCTTATCAGAGAGATTGCTGGGGCTCTCAGGCTCTGTTTGCAGGAGAATCAATCGTTTTGATTTTTGATCTTGGAGACAGCAAGAGAGAAACTACTCTCTCTGGACTTTATGCCCAAGTCTGTAGCAACTTGAAATGTTGATTTACTTTCTAATGTGTTTGGGCACAAGTGTTGCACGAAGTGTTGGCAGAGCCGCGGTGAGGTCCTGCGGGAGCATCCAGAGGAGCAGGAGCCTTCAAAGGCTGAGGGAAGCAGGAGAGGAAAAGGGTGGGACAGGATGGGGCACCAAGGAAAGAAAGACTAGAGAGAGGGACCATGCCAAAAGGGGCCACAAAGGAGAAGTAAGACACGTAGAGAAGGGGCATTGATTTGACCTTTTGTAGCTGACATGGAGAGAAAGAGTTTCATCCTCTACAATTTACTGTTGCCAGTGACAGCTTCTGGAAGAAAAGTCCATAAATCATGTTGCCTTTCTTAGCGGGAAGATGCAGTTTTAAGGGGGAAATCTCGCAAAAGCCATGTTCTAAGCCTCTCTGAGAGGGAGCTTGATGGCAATGAAAGGCTGACATCAGGTAAGCAGCTGCCTCCATGCACTGAGCTCCCATCTGAATCACTGCTTTGAGACTGTGCCGGCTCTTAGGAACTGACAAAGAGTGGCCTCATTTTAGAATCACCCTGCATAACTGCTTAGTAAAGGTGGTGTATTTGCTCCTGCAAGCCATAAACAGAACCATAAATAAAAAGCTTTGGCTGTGTGCGTGGGCCATAACCAGTGAGCATCCACGGTCACCTGGGCCCTTCCCTGGGTGACATATTGCAAAGCCTACTTGAGTCTCCTTCATCCATGGCTTTAGCTGTACTAACTTGTTTGTGCAAAAGCTGACACACCTCATTTTGCTGTGCAGAGAAATCCTTTAATTTATACCCCCTATTTTCTGATGTAAGACTTACAAAAGCACTTAACACTCAAACCCACCACTTTTAAATAGCTAGGAACTGGGCTTCAAAGCTAGAGGTCATGCCTAGATGATGTGGCACTGGGCTACAAGAGGGATGGCACTCACTTGCATAATGCAAATACTGCAATCCTTTGTGGCTCTTCCAGCACTACTAGTTTGCCTAGAATATCTGAATTAGTTCAAGTGTCACCATGTCCCCAGTACATCTGTTGCTATAGAACTATATAATTATATCAAGTTTGTATAATGTAAGTGCTCTAAAAGGAGCAATCCTACCTGTCGGAAGCTGACCATGCAATGAATGGATGGTCTGACATTTCAATTTCTCTTGATTCTCCACCTGTAAAAAGGGAGAGAAAGTCCCCTAACACCTGACGTTCTAGTGTGAGGGTGCAGAAAAGTGCAGGAGAAGCAATAATTCTCCTGTCTCCTGTCACGGAAGAACAGAGATACAGTGTGGTTAGACAAGGCAATGAAGGTGAGATAAAACACTGAACAGCTGTATTAAGCAAGCTCCTACTTCGTTCAGTGTACAAATGGGTCATGCAGAGAAAAGCAAAACAAAAAGCAAAAAGAATCCTGTAATCCAATACATTGTTTGAACAAATGATCTCTGTTACGGTGTCTCCTAGCATCCAAATAGTTCGACCAATATTACAAGACCATTAACGTCACAGGGTGTGTTTTATTATACTCATAATCCAAGAAAAGGGAAGGAGAACAGAGGTTTGTCAAAGGCGTGTTCAGTAGAAATTCTCTACAAAGGTAAATGGCTGACATGCCGGGAGATGGCCCGTCTTAAATTTATAGCACTTCCCCTAGGACTGTAGGACTGAATAGTGACTGCGCTGCCTGTGCCGTGCAGTATGCTATGCACTTGGCATGATGATTAAAAGAAAGGCTGTAAATAAAAGTGATACAGCTGAAGCAACAGCTAAACAGTATTTTGGAAACTGCTTTTGGTGTGGGAAAGCATATGATTTGAGTGACAGGACCTGATCAACAGAAGGGGTAGGGGAAGAAGCAAGGAAAAGTTGGATGTGGGTCTGGTTTGTCTATTCATCACTCACCTCCTCTGCACAGTCAGCATCACACAAGGCAGAGTCTCTCATACAATGGGTCATCATCTGCTGCCTACCGTCTGGGTGGAATTGATAATGGATTGGGGTTCTTCCTCCTGGTTTGATGACTGAACAAGAAAAAGAAGAAAAAAAAGTACTTGAATCTGAAAGGAAAAGTTCAGGTTTGTGGGTTCTTGACAAGACTGTTTGGTATGAAAACTAATGCTGTTGTGAGGGGAAGTTCTTAATCACCCTTTATCGAGTGTTAGTACATACTAGGGCAGTTATAAATTTGAATTTTTAAAATTAACTGAAGGGTTTTTTTTAAAAAACATACTTTTAAAACCTAACCATTTCTGAAACAAATTCATGTTCTTAATCCAATTTATTTTTTTTTAATGTGTTCAAAACTAGCCACTTAATTTGACCAAAATTCATAAATTAAGTTCTCCTGGAGCTTCTTTGAACACAGGGAGGGATATGGGAGATAGCAAATAGCAGTTGCAGCCTCTGTTCCTACGGTACTAGCCCACCTGACTCAAAAAATGAGTATGAGTGCCTCTTCCCTGGATATAGAGACTTCTTTTTCCATCTTTGCAATAGGAGCAAGGAAGCACATTAATCTGGCAGGGCCACACTCTTGAGGGAGGGTGGTGTCACCATTCTCATACCTTCTTCCAGCTTTCCACTGCGCCAATGTTAGCAAATACGAACCATGTCTCACCTGATCACTTGGGGCACTTCGCTGTTCCCTTCCCTTGTCCTCAAAAGGTGACACATGCAGTGGGGAGAGGCTTGTTTCTGCATCTTACCTGAATGCTTTTGGTCTCCAGCAGGTCCTCAGTACTAGTCTGGGACCAGTGCCCTCACACCTTGACTTCTCTCAATTAGCTGAGCTTATATGATGCCATAACTTGCTTCCCAGGCAGAGGTTTTGACTTATTTATGAAAAAAAATAGTTATGCTGTCCTCACCACTTTGGAGGGAAGATGTGTGTCCACCTTCACTTAGCCCAAGTGTTGTACACATTTTCTTATACAAATGTGTTTTTCTCTTCAAGTAATTGATAGGCTAAAGTTTTCAGATGCTCTTATCCTGTTCTCATCACCAGTCAACAATGTTCCCTTTTAGTTTAAACTTCAGGATGATTCTTGGCAAAATGATGGCTGTCTGCTCACTGTTTGCCCTAAAAACCACTGCAAGATCATCCCCAGGCCAGCACTGTCCTGGTTTCCCCATCACAGGCCCCTGTCCTTCTGCTGCTTGGGTCGTGTATCTCAGTGCTCCTTTTGAGTTTTAACAGGATTTTGCATTCAGTTTGACCTGCTAGCAGATATTTCCATCCTTTAGTCACAGCTAAGAGACTCTCCTTCTCAGGTTGAGACTTTCTGGCACACACACAACAACCCCCCCCGCCCCGTTCCTTATAGGCAAGCTGAGCAGCCGCCTTCATTTTCTTTTTCCAGAAGAGCATGGCTCAAATTCTATGGAATATGGATGTACCGTAAGGCACTAGATTTGATGGAGACCAGTGGAAGTCATTTATTATCTCTACTTGTTTTCTGCCTTACTTTATATTCACAGATGAGATGCATCTACTTAATAAGCACAGAGAAGTTCTCCTAGTGGGGAAAAAAAATGGAGGTGAAAACATAGAGCTGATGTAAAAAGCTGGAAATAAAGAACTAGAAACTGTGCTCATGTGTATCTAGTGTATAAACGTGGCATGTGAAAATAGGAATTATAAATCCCATTAGCTCTTGGAAGGAAGATCTTCTGGGATTGTAGTTTCCATTGCAAACTTCATTATACGTATCACATAAACAAGTGCTTCAAGTGAGAAAGCAGCCTGAGGTTCAAAAGCTGCAGACCACTTGTGGTTTTCAGGAGTCTAAATTAGCTGTTGAGTGTCTAATGAAGATTTTGAATAACAAACTGATAAACAAGTTGCTCTGTATAATAATATGTGGAAACTCTTTCATAAGCCTCCCTTCCACTTGTATAGAAAAAGAAATCCAGTAAAAATTGCATGCAAACATTTTCCATAAAGTCCTAACATGCTGGGATATCACCTTCAGTTTGACATAAATCTGGATCTATTAAAGTGTTGGGATTTCTTTTTTTTTTTAATATACACTCTCCAAGCGAAAAAGGAAAAAGATGGGCCTCCAGTGAAGCACCAGCTGGTGAAAGGCAGAAGGGACCGGCCCTTTGCACAGGGTGTGATGTTATCTATCTGCTGTCATTACTCACAAATTGAAAGGGGAGGCATAGAGTACCCCTGGTTCAGTGATGGGTCCTGCTGCCAGGGAGTCTGCAACTGTGGCCAAATCAGGGGAAGGACCTAGATAAGCAGCTCCTTCATATGCAGAAAGGATCTGCATTATCATGGGTAATTTCAAGTCTAAAGACACATGCCATAGGGTTATCCCTGCCAATGGCAAAATATCTGTCAAGTCTCTAAATATGATTTTTCCAAAACAGGTATTGCCACTGGCTCAGGATTATTCTGTGTCTGCTGGACAGAATTATCTCTAAAAAACATTTCTAGTTTAATGATTAATTCCTACAGCTACCTATAAGCAAGGCATGATCACAGTACAGCTTCATGGAGGAAAAGAATGTGGTTCTGGAACAAATAAGAAAAGCTCAGGAGTAATGCTCAAAAGGCAAATGTGCTTCAGGGAAACTGAGTGGGGGAGGATTGTGTCACAAAATATCCATGTTGATAAAGATTTTTAAAATCATTCTTTTGATATCTAAAAAGTGTAATTATTTCAGATTGATGTTATGCCTACAAGTACATATTTAACATATATTAAGAAACCTATTAACATATATATTTTGTATATGTGTTTGAATATATATGTCATTGCTACTTTTTACTTCCATTTTAAAGACATTTGCATAATGGAAGCATGAACAGAGGGAGTATTTAGTCAAGATATTAAACTGACAGGTACAGGTATGGACCTGTCTCATATTTGTAAACAGTATTTAATTTAAAAAAACCAACAGTCTATGGTCAATCAATATTAAAGACAAAGAGAGGGATTGAAATCTGGTTAATTAATGGATTTGTATTTTGCCTCCCGAGCGAAAGGGAATCATGCGGTGCGCTGCTCTGATGTGCACTGCAGCACTATTCAAATACCTATTTGTGACAATAAAGAATCTGCCTGGCACTGTGTCATCAAAGGATATATAAGCAGGGGAATATCACATGAGCAGAAAGAGTTTGTTGTTTCTGTACAGAATAATAATACCACCGCTGTAGGAATGTAACGACCTGCTCTAGGGCTAATACTCTTTCTTAGCATGCCTTGTGCAAAAGGATTCAAGAAAGATTTTAAAATGGGAGGAAAAGGATATAAAATTGAATTTATTCGCTTACTGCAGTTGAAGGTTAAGAGGTGGCTTGATCACGGTCCACATGTATATGAATAAGAATGGGATTCAAATGTTTAGGGAGAAAAGCACAAAAAAGAAATCTTCAGTGTTTTAATGATGAACTATCACATCTCTGTATTCCCTGATCAGTTTGAATTCAGAGAGCTTCTGCAACTTAGCCTACATCTACTAATACAGATGTGAAGCAATTCTGAAATCCCCTTCTTATTTCAGGATTGTTCAAAGAAATATTAAGCTGTTAAACTAAAGACATCATGAATTAGGTAAACAAGCATCCAAGTATAAAAAAGATTGATCTGTCCAGTTTAGAGCAGAGTCTCCAAAGACCATGCTTTAATTCTTGGTCTTGTTCAAACATCATAAATCAGGTTCAGTTCTGGACAAAGCTAAGCTGTCATCCTCCTGGCTGAAGTGTTTCCCTGTACTTTTAAGCTCTGTTTCAGGGATTTATGAGAAATATCTGAGGCAGGGGGAAATGCTGGTACAGAAAAGGAGCAAGTAAATTTGTAAGCTCCATCAACAAGTAGGATTTTCAGAAATCTCTTTGGGTCATTAGGAGCTCTTATTTAAAGTCTGTTTTGGAGTTGTGTAGGAAACTGAGCAACATACAGATAAAAATCTGATTTTTTTATTCTCCTCTTCTATGGTGAACTATTGAGTCTTGCTCCCTGTAGAATCAATGTTTGCAGTGTGGAACAAAGAAAGAAAAATTAGGGTAAAGTAAGAAAAGCGTAATAATAGGAAACATTCTTTTTTAGCACTCTGGTACTATTTTCTGCCTAATTCTTTAAATAAGCTCTTACAGGGCTGTGGAAGGAATTAGTAGCGTTCAGCGCTACACTCTGCTGTGCTGTGTGAAGCAGCATACTGGTAAAGGAAGGATTATTTCCCACGATAGTAGGGAAAGACAAGCAGATTGATCCGTGAGCAAACTGGATGACAAGTGGTAGTTTTGGCTGAGCCCTGGTTGTCCTGGCTGTGCAGCAGGAACAACAACAACATGGGGAAAGCAAAGAACAGGGGGCATTGTAGGAAATGTCAAATACTGAAACCATGACAGAGCAAGACAGGTAACTTGGCAGTGCTCTGAAAGGAGAGCAAGGGCTTGTGAGTTAGAGGCCTCAAATTTTTATTTACTGTAAATATACACTTGTCCAGGGCTGGGTCTGCATAGAAGAAGCGGAGACTGCCAGGTTCTCATAAAACATTATCACCAGAGTGGTAATTAGCAGGAATCTACAAGTGGAAGACTTTTCTAGAGGAAAAGGGGGAGAAACTTGAAAGCGGTCATTAATTTGAGAGGGAATGGTTATTAAAGATTGGTCTGTGTGGCCAGGCCTCAGACTGGAGGCTGAAAAGAAGTCCCTCAAGATGTGCTGGTGAATTCTGTAACATCTGGATGGAGAAGTAATGCAAGTGTGTTCCCTAACTGGTGTCGTGTTTGTCTGGAAATGGGATTACTTATATACATTTAACTCTTCCTGACACCAGCAGCTTCCCTATACGGTGTTCAACCCATTCACTCTCTCTTCTGTCATCTTGGTGCAAAAATTCAAGTAACTTTAAAACCTATAGCAGTTAATACAGCTCTACAAAATTGTCCCCAAAATGTACCAGTATAGATCCTAAACATGACACATACTTCATCTTAGTCAGATGTGAGGAAAATAAATCCAAGCAACTCAAAAGATTGCTGTAGGTTGTTTTCATTGAAGGTAAACTGTACATCTCCGATGTGGCTGGGTCTGGCACAAAGTTCTGTTTTCTGACATATACAAACTACAGCCTCATTGAATATACATTTTAAGGCTCATTTGTAGGTCTTTTAGGCTCAAAGTTATCCTTTTGGCACGTCTACAGCAGTCAGCGTGATTATTTGTGGCCAGGATCATTTCTCTACAGGCATAAATGTTTTCTGAAAGAATAGAGCAGATTATCAGCCTTGTCTCATGTGAAAGTGCTAGCTCTTCATTACACATTTTCAGTCTGATACATACGATCCGATGCTAATTAAGCCCCTGCTACCTGTGCTTCTGTGAAAAGTGACTCCCTGATGTTTCTTGCTGTCTTTCATTTGCAATCATGTGAACTCAAAAGGAATTGGCTTTTTCTCTTTCTTTTATATTGTACAATTTATATTCTTAACTTGCACAATGGTTATCTGCAGAATTGACATGATTGCTCTGAAAATTGCACCTAGCTCATGAAAGCTACAATTGATTTACAAATGGTGACTATTCTCACTTCCCGTGATCTCGGAGCAGGCTTGAATACGCTAAACTTTGTCTAAATTTGCTGGACATCTCTGTAGAAGTATTTCATTCGTGGGAAGCTATGGTTTTCATCTGCAAATTTTAATGGGTCTGTGACCTCCCATGATATCAGCTTGGATTTCCTATTGAAACTAATGGGAGTTGCTTTGAGAGAGCAATGGCTTCCTAAGAGCGCCTGTGTGTAAAGACTTTCATGCAGCTTGTGAAGATGGCCCGGAGTTGTATTAACACCCACAGTGCACAAATAAATACTGTTCAGATAGAGTGTTTCTATCCCACCAGAGGCAGTCGCGGTTGCCTACCATATTTCAGATCCTTAGTCTCCATTGTCCTATTCTCGCCTCTAGCCTCAGCAGCTATGAGCAGCTGTGAGAGAGTAAAACGGATTAATCTAAGCCCACCTGGATATGTGAGTTTTGCAGAAGAGCTCAAGCCACACACAAAGTAATTCAACATGGCTCTGTGATGTTTTCTAGAAAAACCTTACCAGCTGAGTGAAATCTGCCTGCCAGGAAGCCCTGTGAAGTCTTCTCATCATGTTAGATCTTACACTTCAGGACCCCAAACAGGGGGCCAGGGAGTAATTAAAAACCTAGCGACTGGACTCATTACTCAGTCAACACAGCCACCGATACGCTTGATCAAAACCTTCTGGCAAGCCCAGCTTTGCTGTATTTTTCCCCCTATCAATGCATGGCAAAATGACATCTCTATACTTTAGCTTTGCCTCAGGCTTAGTCTGTCTCTGGTACATGTTATGCTGCAGTCGCTGCCTGAGCTGCAAAAACAGTGCTGTTCTGCTACAGCTGAGGTATTTCTCCTGGAGTGAGTTGCACTGATATTTTGATGCAGTGTTCAAACGTGCAGTGTTATGCCGGTTGCTGTCTTCTTGTTAGTTGTACGTCTTCGGGGATGGTTATTTTTTTGGGCTAGCACCTTCATGAAAGGCAAAATTGCTTTTCTCATACGCCCTGCAGAGCTTGCCATGGCACTGTTGCAACAGCCATCCACATGAACGCTCTCTTTGCAGTGCCTATGGTCCTTTGCTTGCCAGCCCAGCTTAGCTACAAACTGTTAGCGATGGGCATTTTGTATTTGGTAGATCAAATTCCAGGTGTGCTTGTAATGTAATGGATGTATCTGGAAAGATCTGTCCCCTTTAGTCATAATTACAGCTGCACCGTACAATCTTGCATGTGAATTTGCTGCAGTAGAGTCCAAACATTATATTGATGGGACCATATGACAACAGGTACCTCAACTAGGGAAAAAGGCCAGGTTCAACACGGAAGGACTCTTCTGAGTGTAAAGAGCTTCTTGGCCCCAAAGACTGTCCCATCTCCAGCTGCCAGATGCAATGCTCCGAGTGCACCAGGCTCCAGTCTCAGTACTGCGTGCCAGATAACGCACTCCTACCAGCATTTTCTATCCCTTTTGCTACTTGAGACTGCACTGGGCGTAGTCTTGAGTGGTTGGTAGGTTCAAGGAAAACATTAAAAAAAAAAATTCTGTGCTTTATCATCTTAGGATCTACACAAGAGGGGAAAAATATTTTGGAATAAAACTCGCGTTAGAGTACTCTTCGTACTACTGTCTATATTTTAAGAGTCTAAAGGAGCTTTGCTGTAGCTCTTTGGTTATACTGCAGCTCTTTTCTCTTAGGATTATCAAACATACACTGAATGGACAACCAAGGTACTGCATGAGCTTGAAAAAGAAACAACTTACATAATACATTAATTACTAGGAGCATTAATTGTTTGCAACTCACAGGGCCTGGTTGCCTGGTGAATCTGCACCTTCCAAAACAAAAGCTTATTGAAAGTTAGCCAAACATCTGTAAAGATTTCTATTAATATTATACATACAATATTCTGTGAAAATTATGTAGCTATAAGATAAATAATATTCTTAAAAAGGTTTATCAAGTGAAAGTGTTTGCAATTGAAAATGACTTTAAAATCATAATTGAATTTCTAGCTTTTGCGAACATACTGAGGTGAAGCCAATGATGTAGCTCAGATTTCTGCTCTTCCCATGAACGAATATTACTGATACATCTTTCACGAGTCGTAGGCTGCAATGTACGTGGGTTTTAAAGCTCTGTCTCTTTGCTAGTGCATTCTTCAACACCATAGACTTTGGACAGCTAACTTAGTTTCAACGGCAGTAAATTAGTAAAGTTAGTCTGGCCTGAAACTGTTTGGCAATTTGAAACAGATAGGATTGTCCCACTACAACAAAAATACTTTATTTAATATATTTATTGGGATTATTACAAAAAGAATATTGCCAGTACTGTGATCTTGGACTCTTAATATTTTTTGTTGCTTGTATTGAACAGTTCATTTTTTTATTTATATGAATTTCGTTTTCTGAATTAAAGCAGAATGACAATGCTCACATTAAATACTTAGGTCCAAAGAAATAAGTAAGGAACGATGAGCTCTTTCTGCTTTCATATTTCCCTCTGTTTTCTTGTCCTTAAAATAAGATCATTTCCTCCCATTGGCTTAAAAGACTCACTGGTCTTGGAAATGTGAAGGATTGCATTCAGGAAAGCTGGAGAATGCACAGTTTCAAAAAGGCTTATGAGAGAGCCGTACCAGGAAAAGCTACACGTGAAGGCATAATCTTTCCCTTCTGATTCAGGTTAAGCTAATCAAAAAGCTTTAAATGCCATTTGTCTTTATCTAGATATCGGTTTGGCTTACAGTTTATACAAACCTGCCTTACTCACCCTCTGCAATGTGAGTTAAAGCCCACTGAAGTCAGTGGAGGAGGTTGGAGCAGACCTTGTACGGATCGAGGAATCGTGGAAAAAAAAAAGTAGTATCTGACATTAGTTTGCCAGGTGAGCAGTACAGATCTTGAAAATCTGGCTGCAATTTGTTATTGCACAGCCCCCATATTTTCCCTCCAAGTATCATTTAAATAAAGACTACATTAAGACATCCATAGGCAACATGACAGTATTACAATTTCACAGTCTGTCACGATGCCAAGGCTTCCTATGTGCTGGTGTTTGGCTTGCAAGAGTAATGCTATCTGAATACATTTTTCTAGCAGCCCAGAGGCTACTGATGCTGGAAAACAGCTGAAGAAAATGAACTAAGGGCTACCTTAAGGGTAGTTTTCATTCTACCGCTGGTCCCGGGCTAGATTAGAAAGTGTTGTTTGGGCAAAACAAAATGGTTAGCAGCTATAGTACCTCCTCCATGCCACTCACATCAGTGCCTTCTAAGTGGAAATTCATATTTTTGTGGCATGAGAGAGCTCTAATCCATAAGCTCTGCGCTCTTCATGTTTGTAACATTATCCCGATGAACCATGTGGAAGGGCAATCCTGAATATCCTCTGCACACTATTACACAGAGGGTTTTTCCAGATTTAAGGAGTGCCTCGGTCAGTATGACTAGCCCGTTTTTTTGAGAGCACTCGGTGCCGCGGGTGCTGACTCTCTTTGCAGCTCAGCACCGGCACAAATCGACCCCCGGATCACATCAAGCGCAGCTTACTAGCGCGTGCAAAGAGTTACGGTGGGTGACTTGTGGCACTTCACAGAGTCATCTGTGGCTGAGGCAGTGACAGAAAAATTGTATCCGGGGCAGCATTAATCTGCCTTAACCATGAGCTCATCCTTTCTGACTCATCCACTGTGTGCTTTCCAGTTCTCACAACAGGCACAGGAGTTGTTTTTAGTCCTTTTCCTTCCACAGCCTTGATTCGCCCCGTGAGCAGCTCCGTCCTGTGATCTGAAGGAGGAAGGTCCTGTGCAGCGCGCTGCCTATGAACACAAGCCACAGCCCACAATAAAGCGTGTATGTAAGCACACCATGGTAAGACTGCAAGGGCAATAATAATTCTCCCACTTCTTGATTTCCAAACACTTTTCTTTCCAACCCTCTATTCTTACAGACTCTCTGGTGTATAATCATTTTCAGTGCAATGTCTCACCTTCCCATACTGAACGGTCACTGCTACATAAGCAGTCCAAAACTGAATTAAATTGTGCTTCATCAAAAAATGAAACCTGCACTGTCCAGGATATGCCAGTCAACTGCTTCATCTAATCTATTTCTTGCTTGGAGGATTTACTGTGTCTCCAAATCCCTGCTGCTGCTTCAGAGAGTACCATGAAGAAAGGCAATAAAATGCATCCAGGTATAATACTCCGTGCTATAGACAGATGATTACCATTATACTTTTAAATATCTTTCTGTCTTTATACAGAACACATTACACTCAAAATTAAGTATTATTTTAATATGATGAAAATCAATGAAAACATGTGATGCAAGTATGGGCTTATACAGGCATGAAATAACTGAGTGAGTCACGCAAGACTCCTTTTGATAATCTGACATCTTTTTTTTTTTTTACTTCAGTCTGTCACAGCTCTTTAACTTCATCCTCCCTCAGATAATGCTATTTGAATAAAGGGTTGTTTTAATGAAAAGTCTTGTGACAAAGAAGAGTTATATTAAAATGACACCGGTAACACAAAGGCAGCATGGCCCTTTATTTTGCATGTGATGTTGGCAGTTCAAAACCCTTGAGCTGGTCATATATTTTGGAACTAGTTTGCTTCATGGCTTAAAAATCCCAGCGTTTTGCTTTCTAATGCCTTAAAATAGACAGGATAGCTTAGCTTACCACTCCCTCAGCGGCTGGTGAGAATTCAGTTAGAGCCAGACTCAAAGCCAGATCCCAATAGATTTCAGGAGAAAGTGGGTTGGGATGTTCACTATTTAGAGAGCAAATGGGATACCTTTCCAAAGTGTTTGCTTGACCCAAGACCCAGCTAAGATACTCTTGAGAGAAAAAAACCATAACTTTTCACAAATGGACCTATAGAAGAGAAGTGCCGAAAAACAGGACTATTCTGGCTGAAGTAACCAGCATTTGGTCTAAGCAGAAGTGGGAACACTGCATAAAAAGATTCTTCCTGCCCGCATCAATTCTGATTCATCCCATAGAAATGTGTAGAGATATTTTAACAGGTGTTATTAGCACTTTGTCTTGGTTTGCACACCTAATCACAACCCATCATCCATTTGGAGAGCGCTGGTTTTATTTCAGGTAGTAAGGAGAACTCGACAGGTAAGATAGAGAGCAGGCATATCGCACAGCAAATGCTTAAATACTCTCATGAATACTAGTAAAATCAAGTAACAAATAAAAAGCAAGTAGCAAATAAAAATAGACTGTTTTCTCAGGAAGAAATCTGATCTCTGCCTATTTCCCAGGATTTCACTGATACTTAAGATTTCTGTCCCTGTCAGTATGAATACCATATTATGCATGGTCATTGTGAAGTTGTCCCTCCACTTCTCCAACTTACTTTTAGTATCCAAAGTAAAATATAGCTATAGCGATGTTTCTTACATATAGAAAAATAACACACACCTTCTATAGTGCCTTTCTTTTAGGAGATGAGAAAATTTCAAGTGTATTCCAGTTCAGTAAAAATGCTGAGAAGAAATAAAATTCTTCAGCCTATTTTATGGACTCTGACACAAAGATGCTGAAGCTGTAAAATCGAAAGCCTTGGGACATACTGCTCAAACTGTGTGAAGAAACAGATGGACACTGTAGGCTTCAGTCTTCATACCAGTTTTCAACTGGTCTTCAGTCTTTGTAAGTTTTCAGTTGTTATGTACCCGGGTTCAAATACCAAAAGTGTGGATCTGAAAAGGAAGAAAACAATTTATTAGACTGAAATCTTGCATATTGCCAGCTTAGACATAAGTAGCACATAGAGGATTGGGCATGTTTGGAAATAATAAATGAAATCATGGCAGAATTCTGTTTTCTGTGATGTGACGTAAATGTGATTGGCAGCCTCTGAGCGTTATCCTGAAAACTCTACAGAGAAAAATACTTAAACCCAGGACAAATAGTTCCAAGTTCTCTTACACAGAGTTATTCCCAAGATTGTATGACTGCAAAATCACCCCTGCAAAGATATTTGGCTCCATGTGTAGGAGCCGTGACATTGACATCTGTCATATCCACGGGTGCTCCCATGCGGATAACTACCTTTTTTTTTTTTTTTTTTTTTTTTTAACTTTCCCAGGTTACTTGTTTCTTAACATTCATTGTGACAGTTTTTGCTTACCCGCATTGACACTATTGTCAGAGCATGAGTGAAAGTATTTACAGAGTACAAAATGCAGAAAATCATAGAGTATATTGCACTTATAATGGGTCCTTTTACTTGGTTCAGGATCTCTCAGTGTTCAGGCATTATTGCTTGCTATTTGTGTTCAGAATCTCACCTTTCTGACTGCTTTGTGTTTCTTTGCAAGTTTAATACACTTGATTAGTAATAATAAAAAGGGGTTACGTGTTAATATTCCATTAGGTCATTTAGTAATGCTTATTCCTAGGTTTTACGCAACAGTTTGACCATATTTTTTTCAAGCTGGTAAAATGTGTATGTATCCGTTTAGGTGTATCAACCAACAGCTCTGTGATACTGAAAAATAGAGATGGAGAACAGCTCAGTAGTGTTTTAGGGGAGTCTAGGATATCAGAGGATTCTGCATTTTACTGGCAGACCTCCTAAACCCACCCGGTGAGCCACCTCAGCCTTTGCTCTATCTGTTTCAGATCCCTGCAGGAGCAGAAGACGGCACGACAGCCCCAGGGCCAGCTGGAGAGCAGGCGTGAGGTCCCCCGGCAGTGCCCAGCACATCTGCCAGAGCTCTGCTGCTCCCCTTGCAGCCTGATGGGTATTACCTCCTCCCAGGTAATGAGAAGAATTGTGTTTTCCCTGGTGACTTTTGCACATCCTCCGTAACGTCTTTACGTGCCTCCTCTGGTCTCCCGCGAGCTGACAAGCTTCTGTCCCCTGTGGCCGGCACTGCGGAAAATGAGCGTGTGTAACGAGAAGTCTTGGCCTGGTCTCACAGCTCTGAGATGTGTGGGAACTGCAGAAAGCAGCGGGCAAGGCAGAGAATAAAGCCCTCCGATCACAGCGTGGTTGAGGTTGGAAGGCACCTCTGGAGAACATCTGGTCCAGTGTCCCCGCTCAGCCAGGGTCTGCGAGAGCAGGTTGCCCAGGACCCTGTCCAGGTTTGGTACTGTTTTTAAAATAAAGGCCAGAATAGTCTCCAACATCTTTTAGAATAGCTTCCCCCCCCCCAGTTTTTGTGGCTAAAACACTTCAAAATGCTGCAGGTTTTAGGGAGCCTATCCTACTAGTATTCTCAGAGCCAGTCCAGAGGGACCCAGGAGTGTACCAGACATTGCCCTGCAAGGGCACAGGGTGTCACAAGGATCAAACTCATACGTTCTGGGTAGGTAAATGGCACTGACCTTGATGTTCATAGTCAAAGTACTGGAGGGAGTCTTAGCATAAAACTCACCTAAAAGTAGGATGGTTTAGTGCATCTTCTGCCCTAAAGATCTCTTCAGACAGGGAGAAAAGGCGTGGAGCTCATATTTAGAAAAATAAATCTTTATTCTTTTAAAATATAATAAAATAAATGGAAAGAATTAATCCTCTGCTCTACAAAGTAATTTCAGCACAATGCAGAGATTGACTCTGAAATACACTGAACCTTCTGAAAGTGTGGAGGACCTCTTGCAAACAGCCAGTGCGAAGGAACTGCGTTGTGTGATTTTCTGTTGTCAGGGCAATACAGAAAAATATCAAAGCGTTTCTGGAAAGTCAAGCAGTTTGTATATCACATTGACATAAATATACATGCTCCTAAACATCTGTACGAGTGCACCTGCAAACAAGAAAAGTGTTTCTCAAAACCTGCATCCTATGAAAGAGATACTATATGGTATTCTGGAACGTATAGAATGGTTTAATTATGAACTAAAGTAATTGCTTTTTAGAAAAGACACCTTTTCTTTTTTTCTTGTCATAAGATGTTGCCATAGTCTACCAAATGAAAAAGACCAGTCCCTACCCACATTCTTCCCATAGGATATTCCTCCCATGCTTAGTTATTCTGGAGTGGGGGTGAGGGCTGGTTTGGGGTGTTTGTTGGCATTATAGAATTGTAAAAATGTCCTGTGTTACTAATATTAAATGTCAGTCAAAATGTTCTTTAATTTTGGTTGTTCTTTATGAGGGAAACAACAACCTGCTTTCTGTGGAGCAGAAAGATGCTTTAAATTCCAAATATTGTAAGACTCCATAGAATTCATCCAGGAGATAAACCAACAAATTCTTCTGAAGACATTATTGTTACTATAGAAACGTGCCTAAATCCAGAACTTCATAGTGAGGTAAAAGGGGGAATTTACTTCATTAATCATTTTTACTTTCCTGTCACTACTTGGTCGATGGGGGCCCTGGTAACCACAGTGCAGAGACTCATAGAAGTATAAAAGCATCTCCTGCCCTCTCCAGAAAAAACAGACCAAAAGAGATGCAAGTTGCTCTTTAGAGCTGGGTTTGAGGGGGCCTTTCCTTCAGCCACCAGGTTGTGTGTTACAGAATCTAACACCAAAAATGGTCTTACCTCCCACCAAAAGACAGCTACAACTTTGTAGTTATTTCCTCAAGATTAAAAATGTCAGCCTGAACCCCTTGTGAACGTGCAATGCTGTCACAGGCCTGACTTCTTGCATCCTCAGGCCAAAAGAGGCATTTTTTTTGTATCTGATGTTTCTTTATGCAGTTCTTCGTTAACTGGTGGGTTGCACTGCTGCAGGAGGTCACTGGGGCAAGTACTGCAGTATGAATTTTAAAAATGGATGGACAGTGCTATTGCTAAAGTTTTATCTAATATAGGAGCGCAGGTAAAGCTGTAACTAAATCCCAGGCTTCAGAGAGTATGGATGCTTTCCTCTGCCACTCCACCGCTGCTCTCTTTTAGGTTTTAAAAGCATTGCACATATGCTTCCACCTTGCTCGTTGTCATTTTCCCAAGAGCCATCAAAGGCAGTCCTCTATGTAGACAAAACACTTCCAGGAGCCAGAGCTGGTCTGTTATTTCCCTTAGGTACCATTTCAGTGATTTTGTTAGAAAACAATAGGTTATGAGCCAGGTTGTTGGCCAAACAGAACACAGAAAGGCAGATCGAGGACGCGCCCGGGGTGGCACGGAGACCTGCAACGTTTTTGCTTCTGTCTCTCCACAGCAGCTTCCAGGAGCAGGGTCACGCCGAGATGAAGATCGGTGGCATTGGCCCCCACGGCACCCCTTGCTGGGAGCAAAGGCTGGCTTGCTGGGGTGACAGCCGTGCTCTCTGGCAAGTACCTTCACGTGGCTGGAGTTTGTTGGATTTAGAAGTCAGGGAGGAGCTAGGAGCACCCAAAAACGTGCCCGTTGAACTCCCCATTAAACTTTTTACATGCTCCCTGCAAAGTAAGACAGAAAATCTTGTGTGAAGGCAGGAAAGGACCTTTACGTACAGCTCCCTGGGGCCGAGCTAGAAAGGAGAGGGCACTTGCAATGGCCATTTCCAACCTGGGGATCTCCCAGCTTTTCCAAGCACCCAGGCCGATCACCCAGCCACATCCCCACACTCGTGACTTCACTTCAAAGACAGAAACCCACCAGCACGTGTCCTGGAAGGTGCCTGCACGGGGCTCCATCCAGCCATGTCCTCAGCCTGGCTGTGCGGGAGGCCCACCACGGACCGGCTCGGTGGAGGCACGTCACCACCGCCGGTGTCACCGGCGCAACGCCGGGCAGCGCGCCGGTCCAGACGGAGGGAAACTGGGCTGCTGACTCCTCTCAGCACGGCACAAAGACGGTAAAATTATGTAAAATTATGCAAAAGCTGACATGATTTCAACCGTAGTTAAGCTCTCTTGGAAAAAGCCTTTACAGGGTTTAATAAAGATTAAACCAGTAGACTGCTTGAGAAACTATTGTCATAGCTACAGAAGTTAATACAGAATACTTTCTCTACTGAGATGTTTCAAGAACACCAATTTAAAAATACAGTTAGCAGGATGATTTAAGTTCCCTGTGGATATTCAGTAGACTTTCTAAGGAGATCTGCCAGGGAGAAAACCCATTAACTTTTTTATCAGACTCTCTAGGAATCTCCCATAAATTGATTAACATCCAAACCAGAAAGTACGTGATTTTGCCTCTATTTCCTCTGAGAAGGAGCTTATTTCTAGCACTCCCCTGTCTCTAGTCCTAAAATCTCTTTAGAAACTTACGGTCTTTTCTAGAAAAAGGTATTAAAAATTAGATTTCTGCCAAATTCATAATTAATAGTCAAGTAACCAGGCTCACATACTTGCCTCATTCTTCTGTGTTTAATAAATACATATTCTAATATTTATAACTTTACGATAATAATTTTTCTTGATGGCACAGAGGTATATTGATTTTTATATGAATAAAAAAAAAAGAAAGTGCTACCAAGTTATAACGTCTGAAATAATGAAGATGAAAACTGAAAAAAGGAATAAATACATTCATTTTCTTCGTGGGTGGTTTCTTGAAAATTACATTTCATGCAAAGTTAAAACATAAGCCTTCTCATTTGAATATTTTTAGACTTCTGGATTACAGAGATCATTAATACTGATTTTTTGTTGTTGTTTCCATGCAGACAGCTATGTGCTGTAGTCAATGTTCCTCTCAGGCTCTTGTTGACAAAATAAATAAACTACCTCTTAAAGTCTTTCACTGTGAGGAATTTCCTCCAGCCCTTTACTCACTTCACAACAGTTCTTTGCACTTATTTGATTTGGCAGCATTCTTTAAAAAAACAGGAGTAATGGAGCTGAATACTGTATTGCCATATCAGCCTCAGAAATTCTCTGGCCTTCTGCATGCTTTAGCCCAGCAGTCAGACCAGTCCACATTGTGGTACAATTACAGTAACAGCTCAAGTCCGGCACAGAGTAACCCACGCCGAGGTACAAGCACTGTTTTCGTCCCCCTGTAGCAGCCTGGAAAGGATTAAAAGGAGTCCACTCCCTCCTCTTGCCCAAATTGCCAATTAGGCACAACTGCTCTAAAAGGGAGCTCTGGAGAGCCAGCAGTGAGGGGGAGAGGTGCTGCTTGGAGGGACCTGAGGGAAGGCTGGTGAACGTGGAAGGTAGGAAAGCAGTCTTGGAGAAGGGTGAAAAATGAGAAGGGTTCACGTGAGATCGGCATGTAGGAAATAAATGTAACAGAACTCATTGCAGTCTCTTATGGGAGGGGCAAGTGAACTTACTTTCAGCAAAACTGATCTTGCTTACCTGTGTTCTCTCATATATATGTGTGTATTGCTTATGTTTTCACCCCTGTGTATGGTAAGCAGTGAGAGGGTTGCATGAGTAATGGGTGGCCAGGAGTAATGGTGTGCAACACGGAGGACAAGGGATGCAGGCCATCTGCTCTTTTGTCTTTCTTGTCACCCACCTATGATTGGGAGATCAATCATCCTGGGCCCCAGCAAAGTACTTTTTTTGTTCTCAGTGGCATAGGGACACTGATGTGCATGTCTGATATTGTGAGTTGGAGTCTCAAGGCTGGGACTTTGTGGTGTGCCTCTGTCCTGGTTTTGGCTGGGATAGAGTTACTTTTCTCCCTAGTAGCTGGTATAGTGCTATGTTTTGGATTCAGTATGAAAAGAATGTTGATAACACACTGATGTTTTCAGTTCTTGCCAAGTGGCATTTAGACGAAGTCAAGGATTTTTCAGCTTCTCACGCCCAGCCAGCGAGAAGGCTGGAGGGGCACAAGAAGTTGGAGGGGACACAGCCAGGACAGCTGACCCAAACTGGCCAAAGGGGTATTCCATACCATGTGATGTCATGTCCAGTGTATACACTGGGGGGAGTTGGGCTGGGAGGGACCGCTGCTCGGGAACTAACTGGGTATCAGTCGGTGGGTGGTGGGTAATTGCATTGTGCATCACTTGTTTTGTATATTCCAATTCTTTTATTATTATTGTCATTTTATTATTATTATCATTATTATTTTCTTCCTTTCTGTCCGATTAAACTGTTCTTATCTCAAGCCGTGAGTTTTATTTTTTTTTCCCAATTCTCTCCCCCATCCCACTGGGTGGAGGGGAAGTGAGTGAGCGGCTGCGTGGTGCTTAGTCGCCGGCTGGGGTTAAACCACGACAGCCTCATACCAACAAAAAGGAGGTCCAGAGCTTCAGCCAAGTGGCATGAAGATGGCAGAATGAACTGATCGCAGCTCTTGAGACTGCTGTTCTCTGGCAGCAGATTGCCTGCCTAAACTTGTATTTAGGCTCTTTGAGGCCTAGTGAGGAGGTTCTTGATCCATGTAAACGTCTTGGGATGGAGTTGTGGGTCTCTCCTGGGGCTGCCAAACCCAACAGGGCTGCAGCTTCCAGAGGTCCAGCCGCACAAAATTCCCATGCACTCTTTCTCTGGTATCTGCCAGTGTCTTGTGGTGCTAACTTGTGGCCTCTTATTTAGGGCTAGGTGGTGGGATGATGGGTGTCTGTGCCCCAGACAACCTGGGGGAGATGGAGCCCTAAAGAGCCCTTTTTGGGGGCTTCTGCAAGTGGCTAAGGGAAAAGTGAGATGCCTGTGCTTGTGCTAGGTAGGACAGTGGGTGAGGGCTCCTGGAGGAGGTGCAGGGTGACCACAGGTGGGGGGGTTTCAGCTCCGAGTCCCTCCTCAGAAGCAGCGTAATCGGCAGAATCGTGTTTTGGGAAGCTGTCAGTTGCTGACCTAGTGACAACTGGTGGGTATAGAACAATTAATTACTGGTGTGGGTCCTTCAGCCTGCCCTCGCATATGATCTCTTCCTCTTGGTTTGATCTAGTAGTCCAGAGCAACTCTCTACCCCATCTCCTCCCAAAACTTTGTAGTGGGCACATTGTGGTTCGGGGCGGGGGGAAGGAACTGTGCTTTCCTTGCCCTAGTTTGCCTGTTTAAAATGTACTAAACAAACTTTGCTTCTTGGGGTTTTGAGTATTAGGAACACAGTGGTGAAAGGTTGGATGTGAAAAGAGATGACTCGCAGCAATTATCAGCTGGAACTAATGCTTTGTTATGAATCCCTGTTTCCTATGCAATCTTATTATTGCAAGGTGCCTGCACTAATTGTAATTGCAACTTAAAGATATTCAATTTAAAAATAATCAGAATAAACAATTTCTCAAACTGCCTTTTAGAGAAATATTACATTATTTGTTTTATAGTTTTTTTATAAGGAGATTTAAAAAAAAAAAAATCATAGAATGAAGTCTTGTTTTCACCAGGGAGACTATTTTTTGTCAGAAAGACAATTGTGCTTCTGGAAGTGTTAGGCTGTGAAATCTGTAGAAAGTGTTTGCAGGGATCCCAGAGACCTAAACTCATCTGTTGGGTCATGGCTTATGTTGTGTAAAGCATTATGGTTTGCTTTTTTCTTTTCTCTTTCATAAAGCTCTAATAATGGTCGAGGTTATAAAAAAAATTGCACAGACCTAGGAACAAAGATGTAATTGATTCTCTCGTGATGGAGAAACAAATCATAACAAGATAAGTGATATCTTTCTTACTTCCCTACCCTTGCCATATAGTACTTTCTGAGTATTGTACAAATCGATTTAAACAAAGTATCTTCTTGTTGGCTAGCTTGGAGAACGCCAACTGCTCTTGTCAAGTTAGTTAGTACTCTATCATTTTATGTTAGTGATACCAGAGATAAATAAAGGAGATGTGTCTGCCAGTAAAGAACATGTCTTCTCTTGGTCTAAGTGAGTTTATAGACAATAAGCCAAAAACTGTGAGGGAACTGAAGGGAAGAACTAAGTTGTACCCGACTGGGCTGTGTAAGACCCGGAGGTTCAGGCCCCCCTTCCAGCAGTTACACCTCCCTTGCATAGCAGGAAGCAATGGAGTGAAACTTTGAAATAGTGTGAATAAAAGAATTGGTCTGATGAGGTTTGAGGGAGACAACTGCGTATACTGGGGCAGCAAGGAATGCTTATTCTTGCCTGAGTGTATGTTTCAGGGGAAAAAAAGATTGTGTCTGAGACAGGTGTGTGTAGTGTACATGGTCAATCGTGTGTTGAAGCTGAGTGCGTATTCAAGGCTTTGCCTGCGTTCTGTATGTATGATCTCCACAATCCTTCACTTCTGTTAAACTGTTTTGCTAGTCAGGCAGTTTTTTGGATAGTCTGTCTGACCACAGGCAGTACATTCTTCTTTTGAAATTTAGACTAGAGGTGGCTAGATCTTCATGGCCTTACGTTGCGCAGTCTGTTGGCCCAGAACGCCTGCAGATGAGGATTCTGGACGTGCAGAGGACCTCAGTCAGCCCCTGGTGTTCTGGGGCAAAATGAAGAAAAAGCCGTCCTTGGAATTGCACCCCAATGATTACCTGTAGAAGAAGCTTTTATCTGCCTCTCCCCCCTGTTTACTGAGGTGCATGCAAAACATTATTTATGAGTGGTGCACAACTCTATTAGAAGCTGTTGTCAGTGTAAATAAATTGGCATGCACTCCCTCTTCTACCCAAAGAGGTAATAAGGAACTACAGAACAGAGTACATGATAGAGATTTGTATTAAGATTTGCCTTTGAGATTTGTGTCAAATGCTTCAGCAATGGTCTTAAGCTTGATTTAATTCCCTAAATGTGTTAACAACTAACAACCACCGAGTTTGTTTTCTAATGCAACTCATTTAATGCACACTATAAAATACAGTAAGGATTGAATTACATGGGTATGCGATTATGCTTGCAAAAATGTATTGCAATGAGCTTTTCAATTTATAGGCAGGAAATGAAGCTCTGCAATTATGTGACAACATAAAATCAGAGCAGTGAAATTGGAATTTAGTCCCATCTTTTTCTAGGTCTCCTGTCAGCAAACGTGACCTTAGCCCATTCTCCCTTCCATTTAGCTTCAAAAAGATTTCTGGTGAGAATCCAGTGAGAAACTGGTGATTTAGAGACTTCTGAAGAGTGCATCATAGTCCAGAGTGTGCAGGGGTATCTGGCTCCAGCACTAGTGAGCAACAGGGTAATGCCCCATGGTACCTCAGTTCCTTCAGTCAAATGTAAACGTAAAGTCTTCTAGGACACAAGTACATATTTTAATTACAGTAAAGCTCCCCTTTTAAGCTGGCTTTGGAATCTGCCCTGTTCTGAGGTGCGGTCGTGCTGTAAGATATACTTGTGACGGGGGAAAGGACAAACTCTACAACCCTCCCTGTCCCACACCAGCCAAGACTTCAGATTTTAAGTCACAGAGTGAATATGTTGAACCTCTTATGCTGCTTAATTATGAAATGGGGTTTTCAAAATACAGTACTGATACAAAGAAGACATGATAATACCAGTTTCATATAACCCTTTTTAATTAAATAATTTATAGAAAGTAAGGCTAGCAGAAAACCAAATTGATACTTAATGAGTAAGGGTTTAATTCTTATTTTGGAGAAAGCACATTTAATAAGAATTGTACCTACAGTATAATGTGCTCTTCATAACAGCAATACTCTCTAAAGTATAGTTTCCTTTAAGGAATAACAGTTAGCTTTATGTTTCCATGGAATATACTCTGGATTTATTGCATCTGTAGGAACACTTACTATCAAAGGGTACGAGCTTCAGAGTAGAAAAAGCAGTGTCTGAATACTCTCACTAGGAGTTCTTCTTTGTCTGAAATAATCTGTGGTTACCTTTGTGATCATCTAACTGGGAACAGAGACTGGAAGACAGAGGGAACAAATGGAACATGGTCTTTGCTGGTGAGGGTTGAGTGAGGCTGGAGGTCCAGCCTGCACGAGTCCGGAAAGGGGCTGCTGAAGGAAAGGCTGGGCTGCCAGAGGAACTATTCCCCGAAAATGTCTGCATCTGGGCTGCGGCTGGGGATTTTATGCCAAAACTGTTAGGCATATGCTGAGAAATACCAATAATGAATCTAGGACAGGGATTTCTCATGGAAAGTACAGAAACTCAGTTGATTGCTTGCAAAAGCACAACCCCTAGCTCTTCATTTTAAAGCAGCCCTTATGAACAGATACTTTTACTGACCTCTCCCCTCTGAAGCTGACGTACTTCAGGCACACTTAAAGCTCTCTGAAGATGTTTTATGTGACCACTGAGTATTAACTGGTTTCTTCTACAGAACTGCAGTACTGAAACATTAAGTGGATCAATGCTGATTCCTATTTTCAGTTACATAGTTTTTATATGAAATTTCTTTGTACTTGTATAACTGTTCTCAGTAATATGAGAATAGAGAGCATTTGTGGTCCAAACAGTTAATCTTGATTAAGCTGGAAAGGGAAGTCACTCATCATATACATAATGCGTAACTGAGCTATATAAGCTATAGAATCAGTGATCTCTAACAGATACATTCTGTGCTATACTACTGCTAGCGTTATGGTTTACCTGATTTATTAGGAGGAATATATTAACAATTTTTTAACTGTCTTAACAAGAACTATAAATATCCAATTTTTTTCTCATCATGTTCATAGAACCTATAACTAGTGGTTACTGGACTATAAGTATTCATTGTGTTAACAAGAAGTAGGATATGTATCTTTGTAGTACGGAATACTGAATATTGGAGTATAGATGTTTAATGCAGAAAACAGAAATTGCATAATCTGTGTTAGTAAAGAGGGACCTTCCAGATGTCTTGAACTGTATTGCAAGTGAGAACAGACTGCAGGTCTCCCCTTGCTTACTCCAAAGTCCTGCTTGTTTCCCATTTGTATGAGAGGATTTGATATTCGTAGAGGAAAAGTGGGCCCGAGAGAGTGATGTATATTGGACTAACATTGGCAGGTTATTGTTGGAGCTTTTACTCCTATCCAGAGTGAGAAGGAAGAATAACATAAAGGTGTTAATAAGGCTTGCTTTGGCATGCGATATGTGTATTCAACATTGACTGCAGATGCTCTAGGTTTCTGTTATCCCTGTCGAGGGAACCATTTGAGCCCTAACCCATTCTATTTCAAACTGTCTGTTTGGGTAAGCTGCGTTTGATCTTTAGTTTGGTTGGAAACTAAATGTTGTTGCTGTGTCTTACAAGGTGTAGTATGAAGTCAGTGAGATCTCTGCACTAGCAAATGCTGATCTGATGGAACTGCAAATTTAAGAGATCTGTCTTGTACAGCTATGAAAGTTTTCAAAAAAGCTCAGTAAAGGGAACCTCTCTAAGCAGTCTGCTTTTATTTTCCTGGGCATACTGGTTTCTTGGATTGCCCTTTCTTTCTGTGCTTCAAGAAAAGCAGGAGGTTAAATTGCCAGACCTCCTTGATGTCACTTCAAATTTTTTTTTTCTCGCTCCTGAAGACAGATAATCTATAGAAGAGTATTCTGAAAGCCCTTTGAAGCCTGTTGAATGAGTCAGAGCTGAATTATCTTCTCAACAGTCTCAGAAGATATGCCTGACTTCAAATCCCAGCAATTTTATCTATCTGTCACTGGGTAAGCTTACTGGGGGCTGCAACACCCTCAGCCAGCTCAGGACTCCAGATAGCATCCAAAGTGTGAGGATGGAGTACTGAGCTCTTCCCTACATCCTTTTTCTGAATGATGAAGTCCTCAATAGGCAGTAGTAGATGTACACACAAAAAAGGATCTGACTTGATTTTCTGAACTTCCTATCTTGGGAAAAGATATATTAGATATCTATAAAGGCCTGAATCTTTTGGAAATAGTGTAAACATGTCTTGTAACTGATTGAGCTTTCCCAAAAACTACTTAAGACCTAAACAAGCTCAAATATTAACTCTTACGTAACTGCAGTACCTGCCTAAACTCTCCTCCATATTTGTGCATCTTTGGTTTAATAAAAATAGTAGACAAACACTTTAATACTAGAATACAGATTGATTCTGTATTATAACAGGGTTTTTTAAATAAAATTAATAATTGAGCAGCTAGTAATTAGTAAAGCAAAGTTTCAATTTTTTTAATTTATTTTTAAGCTAATGTGCTTTGAAAATAAAAACTTGGATGCAATCTTTCTAGCTCCAGAGTGATGATACTTGAGCTTCCAGTTCAGACCAGGATAGTGAAAACCTATCTGGTCCTGTCAGGAAAAAAAATTCTCTATAGGTTGTATCTTGTACATTAGAACAATTTTTCTACTTAATGTCTCTGACATTTATTGATATTTATAAAGGCCAACTATAAAAAAACTTGCTTTGAGAAGGATGGTATTCTGGACTCTATGTACGGTCAAGCAAATGCTTTCAGAGGTGTTAATTGTGCCATTCATCTCAATAGGGTTTTAGTGCTAAAGCCAAACAGCAACAGCCTTTTTAATTTTCTCACAGTCGATCAAAGCATGCAAGAAAAGAGAGAAATTCTGTTAATTTTTTTAAGATCTTGATAAAACCTCATTTAGCTTAGGCAAGTGGATGGTGTTTTGGAAAGTATTGCAAAGTCAGATCTGCTTTCCCTGCGCTTTGAATGCATTTTCTCCCTACTAATGAAAAGAGCATGCGTGTGCCAATGTCAGCCTTGACATTATATCAAGCAAAACAATTCTTAGCATTCAGGTAGCTTGATACTCTTCAATACTGAAATTCTTTTGTGTTGATGGCTGAATAGGCAAGTGTGGTGGGTTGACCTTGGCTGGATGCCAGGTGCCCACCAAAGCCGCTCTGTCACTCCCCTCCTGAGCTGGACAGGGGAGAGAAAATATAACGAAAAGCTCATGGGTTGAGATAAGGACAGGGAGAGAGATCACTCACCAATTACCGTCATGGGTAAAACGGACTCGACTTAGGGAAAATTAACTTAATTTATTGCCAATCAACCAGAGTAGGGTAATGAGAAGTAAAACCAAACCTTAGAACACTTTCCCCCCGCCCCTCCCTCCTTCCCACCTCAACTCCACTCCCAGTTCTCTCTCCCTCCTCCCCGCAGCAGCGCAGGGGGATTGGGAATGGGGATTGGGGTCAGTTCATCACACCTTGTGTCTGCTGCTCCTTCCTCCTCAGGGGCAGGACTCCTCACTCGTCCCCTGTTCCTGTGTGTGGTCCCTCCCCCAGGAGACAGTCCTCCATGAACTTCTCCAGCGTGGGTCCTTCCCACGGGCTGCAGTTCTTCATGAACTGCTCCAGCGTGGGTCCTTTCAAGGGGGTGCAGTCCTTCAGGAGCAGAGGCTGTATACTGGGATGCACAAGAACACTGTTTTGTCATTCTACTCCAAAGTTCTTGCTCTGAGGCTCATGATTCCTCCAAGTTTTCATAGTACTAGAGGTAGAAATTTCTCAGTTGGAGAGCTAGAGTTTGTTCTGGTGCAAGCACAGACTGCTGGCTTTTACAGTCAATGGAGTTATTTGATCTAAATCTTTGTATTTGGTCTAGTAGCCTCTGTCATGTTTCTAATTTACTCTAAAATGAAGGCTCAGTTTCTTTTAGCTCTAAGTAGAGATTAGTGCCCACAAGCACCCCCTTGACATACCAGCTAGGATATTAGTATGCAGGGTTTTTTCACTGCAGAGCTCTCTTGCAGGCTTTTGTATGTGTGCACATAAGAAAATCAATACACTCATTGTAATCTGCAAAGCAGTGGAAAACTATAGATGCATGAACAATGGAAAACAAAGTTAGTATTCTTTTAACAAATGTGTACCTGATGGAGTGAAGAGGTTTGCATTAGTGTGATATTGTTCATTTTCATTCTAAAACTGAAATTTGTAGATAAGTTCAACTAAGCTAAAATAACATTATAAACAAATGAATAGAGTTCATTATACAGAAAAGAAGAAATATATTTGCACAAAACCAGTGATTTACTGCACCTTGAAGCTTGTGTATACAACAAGAAATTGTTACAAGGAAGGAAAAAGAGGATGACTAGTAGAGCCACCAGGGGAAACAGCTAAAAGTGCTAGTAATTTAGTGTGGCAAAGTGTGGCAGCAGCAGAACCTTCTGCATGGAGCTTTGCGCTAAATTCACCTGTTCAAAGCCTTGCTTTTGCACCACCTGGAGGCTGTAGTCTTCTCTGAAATGAACCTCTCCGAACTGAGGGAAATGTGGTTTTTCACTTACGTCTACTGAGACAGCCTAGTGACTTGGTGCTATTTACCACCAAAACTCATTCCACTGGGATTCTTTTTTGCTACCTGTGCCCACTGTCACTAGAAATGATGCTTTACAGAAACTGAGTGTAACATTGCCAACACTACTATAGTAGGCAAGTCCTGAATTAAGGTCCTCTTCTATTTCCCCTCTGTTCTTCCTGACAGCAAACTCTTGTGCTATTGTTTGAATGTCAAGCTATTCTTACTTCCAAGTCTTTGACACTAGGCGAGCTCACCTGAGGAGACTGTTACTTAGGGATTTTGGGGTGGGTTTTTTTTTGGTTTGGACAAGCTACACAAGGTGATCCTGTAGCAAAATGTACAGGATTAGTGCCAGCTCCAGTGAAAAGTGCATATCTGAAGCTTCACTGTCATTCATCGGGTGTCATGGATTAGGTGCCAGAACTAGGAATTGGGCTTTCATCTCTGTGTCCACAAAGTTTTGGTGATATTAATTAAATCTCTCTTGTGCTGTACTGTCACTATCTAAAAGATAGAGTTGAAGCTACCTACAGCACAGAGAAATGCTGTTTCATAGAAGTGATTCCTGGCTAGAAACTATCACAGAAGTACCACTGATGTGCAGGTTGCTGCCAATTCCCACCACCTTCTGACATGAAGCATCCAGTGTCACACCTCAGGGATCTCTTACTGTTTGTCTTCAAATGGGATAGAAATTTAGGTATCACTTTATCTCACCTTAAAACACATATTCCAAACAACTCTCTCTTGCAGTTTTAACCAGGTCCTTAATTACCCGTGTGTATTGCCTGCCAATCTAGAACTACGCAACCAATATGAAAGATTATTGCACTTCACAGTGAAGGAGCTGCCCCTTGGATGCATTTATGACTTTAATGAGCCCCATGAGGTGTTATCTTGTTGCTGATAAGCTAGGACTGTTAATTCATGTGGATAATGCTTGTAATTGCCTAGAAATTATTTAAACACAGTTTAAACATCTGGTTTCAAGAGAAAAAGGAAACTTTTCTTGTACTACTTTTCAGTTACCACTTTCCACCAATATTATGTTTAGAAAAGGAAAATCTAACACAAGTGTTTATGCATAAATGACTCGAATTTTGAACTGAGCTCATTACATTTGCATGTAATGATGGTCCATAGTGTTGGGAAGAAGGCAACCATTTCCAGAAGCTTCCTCTATAGCTTGACAGTTAGAGCAGGAGCTGCACAATGAATTACCAAAGCCTGCAAAGCTTCATCTCTTCTCACGAGACAAGCAGAGTTGAAAGTTTCCAGTTGTTCTATGAAGCACAGAAACTCCCCAGCCTCTTGTCCAGAAGTAACAGGTCCTTCTCCAGGTTCTCAGCTTGCTGCTGGAGAGAACAGCCTCAAAATGAAAGCCCTGTCACCCGCCCACAACTCTGCAGCACTAGTCGGTCTCGTTTCAAGTGATGGTAGCTCAGCATCCCTACTAAATGTTGTTATGGTGACAGTGGAAATCTAACACTGAGCACTACATCTGTCTGCTTATCTACAACTAACGATCCTGCTGTGTACAACTTCAAAAGGAACGGAACCAATGGGTTGTTTTTTTAAAACCTCCTCCATGATCAAAGAGCAGAGAGACTACAAAAATGTCCTTCTATTAAAAAATTAATGCTGGAGTTTGATCCCAGGTAGAGGAAGGGAGGGTAGGTAAGTCTCTTTATACACTTCTACAGCTAGATCCTTCGCTTATTTACGGCCTGTTACGTTTCTGCAGAAGACGGCAAAAATGCCCTAGCCCCATGTGAGCAGCCTCCGGTGGGGCCCACAGCTGGTACAGCACCTCGGAGAATGAGCTCATCAGTGCCATGGTCTGGAGCTAAGTGTGTGTGTGCAGACACACGCACCTTGTTGGGAAGGCACTAACAGAGGGTAAGAACAGGTATATGCTGGCACTAGGCAGTTTCACACCCAGAATTGCACAGTTTGCTCTCATGGATATTTTCCTATCCCTCCCTTCAGCTCTTACAGTCCTCTGCTTAACACCGGCAGCAATTGTGTCTGTGTACGTAAATACCTTCAAAATAAAGAAAATCAACTGGTGCTTAGGAAATATATAGAAATGAAGTGGGGGAGTGAACTTTTTCAAACTCAAGTTAAAAATATAATTGATATGTTTAGTGTAAGTGGACACCATAACTGCACATTACTTTTTTATCCCCAGTAAAAAATGGTCACAGCTATATGAGACATCCTACCTCCTTTATATCACACGGACTTTCTGTAAATCAGTTTAGTTGGCCTCTTGCTGACCTCTTCACTGTATGTGTGCTTGTCTTGTTGGTCTGTGTCAAGCAATACCACAACACAGGTTGCACTAGATGAAAACCCTTGCAGTCAGCTGGACCTCAAGGTGATGAGTGGGTGCTCTGCGGTCATCCTGCCTATTCCAGAACAAGATAACAGAGGCAGGCTGAACTTCAGAAGAAAATGGCATGCTGATAACTGTTACCACTGGTAGACAACTATAGCCCTTCTTGTCTGACACTCAGCAATTTAGATTCTGTGGTAATCTGAGTTCTTAAAGATGTTCCGGGTTTTTCTCCTTCCAAAGCTTCCTTTCCTGCTTCTGAGGAATGGGAGGAGGTTCTGTGTTTTTCTTGGTACTTCCTACGTTTCCTTTGTGATTTGGCTGCTTCTGTTTTGTCATTTTGATGACTGCCTCTTGGATGTGCTGAAATCGGAGCCAGAGAAGCAGGCAAGCAGCGCTCCTCGTCGCACCCCCCTGCATGCAGGCTGCAAGGAAATCTCTTTTGTGTTTCATTTGTATCTTTACAAAATGTCACCAAAGAATCTTTTCAAAAGTTAGTGCTACAAACCACACTTCTGAAAGGCATGACACAGGTAATATTCTCTGGAGCTCTGAGCTGGTTCATACATGATAGAGCTGATAAGCATCCATGGGTAAGGCATGAGAATCAGGAGTAACTTAATTTTATCAGATGAAATGATAACTTAATTCTGGAGGGGGGCGTGTATGTGGAAAAAGGGTTCATTCTTAACCAGAGAATGAGCATTCAGAAAAGGGAAAACAAGTCATTACCCAAGCTCCAGGATTTATTTCTTTTCAGTCTTGTTTGACAAGTAAAATGTAATAAAATGGAAAAACCAAGGAGGCTGCAAATAACGAGGTAGCTATTGACTAATGCAATACAAAACATTAAATGGAATAACAGGAGCAACTGCAGCAACACTTCCTCTCGCAATCTAATATTGAGTCTGTTTCTTCTGGCATGATTTTGGCCTGGCACATGAAATGGCTGCTGCCAGTGAGCAATGGAGACTGAAGCCTCCACCATGGAGAGTAGAGATGGACAAGGCAGGATTCATCCCTTGACAGATGCATGTTTAGCTACTTACATACCAGTGATGGAGGCTCCAGCAAACTTCCCAAGCGAGGCACTTCTATGTTTGTAACTATCCTTAGCAAAACAAAATTTTGCTCAGGATCTAAACTGTAAGTTTTTTGCTGAGATGTAAGCCCATTCTCCTGTCCTAGGCAAACAGGAAAATGAATGTATTGTCTCTTTCTCATAACAAATGGCTTTAAGGGATTCATATTAGTCTTCACCCTACCCCCAGTCTAAAAACTACAGCACAGTGAGACTGTAAAGATGGCATCTTCTTGCTGGATCCAGTCTGTTTATAATCTGATCTGCTAACTTAAGTAAAAGAGATGTTACCCTGTGCAGTCCTGTTGTCCTGTGAGAATAAAATAGGTGAGAAAGTGAGAACAATTCCCCCTTCTTCTCTGTTCATAAAGCAGTAAGTATCTCCTAACTGGTGAACCTTTGTTCATGCTGGTGATGCACAAGGCTGAAAAATAGCTTTCATCCCTAGGCTGCCTCATGGGGAGTGTGCGTGGGTTTTTTCATAAACCTTTGCATATAATCTTGTGGTGTGCTGTCATGATAGATGCAGGTTCCCTTAATGCCATGAAGATTTTCTCTCTGGACTATAAGTGCACCCTGGAAGAACTGGGAGGCAGCTAGGACTTTTGCATATTTTCTCCTAGTGCAGATGTTCTTGTTTCTGTTGTTTTCTGTTTTGCAAGTAACTCATTGTACAATGGTCTAATAAAGTCACGACTCAGATTTACCAACTGGCAAAATTGTTAAAAAAGCACAAATATTGTTCATCAGCTTAATCTAAAAATCTTGTTTCAGTCAATGGAAGCTTTTCATCAGTTTTGTAGAATTTTTGTTTTTAGTTGTCCTACTATCACAAAATACCCCTCAATACTAAAATAATACAAGCACATGCTGCAAAACTACTGATCATGGAAGAAAGATGAATATTTAATCTTTAGTGGGAGATATACCAGAACCTAGGATTAGCTTGCTAGCCTATGGATTACTATAATGTCAGAAAAACTGCTGTTAACTTCCATGTTTGTTGTGTATCTTTTCAACTTCATGAGCAGAGTTGCATCTTTCTGTTGAGGTTTTTTAATTTGACTGATAAGATTGGGCTTAAAAAAATGGCTTCTGTACACTATAATATCTCTGCTTGTGTATAATATTAAGGAGTGTTATACCTGATAAAGCAGAGAACATCCACAGCTACTGGAGGAGAGAGGGAAGGGAGCTCTTAACTTGGCTCTGCAAGAACAAGGTAGTGTTTTATTGACTAATGCAGCACGAAGTGAACTTGAGGGGTGGGGAACGACATGACCACCACAGTAACTGCACGGTGTGAGTGGGCTTTTGTCTTGAACGGTATCATAGTCACTGACAATAGAGCAGGTCGGAGGAGAAGCCACAAAAAAAGGCCCTTTTATTTATGACAACAAAAGGAATAAATACAATCTTGGTCCATAACTGGTGCCAAAAGGCAGGCTAAAATCTGTTGTGATGAGGATTTATTTTGTTTCAGTAGAGAAACACCGTATTTAAGGCTACGAGACATTAATTTTAGTAGTGTCTGAGAGCTAAAACTCTTGGTATATATGCATGTGAGTACTGGAGGATGGCAAAACACTATCTGCAGCTCAGTGTTCAGGCCATAATAATGGCTGTGTTTTATAGGGGCTATTTTAATTCCCTTTCAATGTTTAAAAAAAAATACGTTAAAGGCAATATAAAAATCTCTTGTGAGATACAAAGGCCGCACATTACCTCTTCACTGCACAGTAAGGCATAAAATGTTGCCGTTTTTCAACTTTTTAATGTGTAAATCTCAACTCCTTCATCCATATGTTGTGTAGCAGGAGAAAAAATAAAATAAAAATGAATTATTCTAGGTTTTCTTTAGCTATTTGATACAACTAAAATTGATACTTCTGGCAGGCTTTAAAAAAATCCTATGTGGGAACTAGGCAATATTCTTGTTAGAATCTGTAGTAAATAGAAAAAAACCAAAATAATATCAAGGCTAGCATTTTTGTTTATCTTTACAGCCAAATACTCAATTAAAAGGCCCACAGTAGCCTGAAGAATGTTTCTCTCCTCCAGTCTCTCTCACAGGTCCTCAGTCTCGCACAGCACTGTCATTTCCTGGGGTGCCATGGAGTTCTATAGCCTAGGAAACCTTTTTGTAAGTTTTGTCTCTGGATTACCATTTCAAGGACGATATTTGTACTTCAAGACAGTCAAGGTAAGTGTCCCTTTCCTAAGGAAGGTATCTAAGCAGAATGTGATCTCTTCTTTACCTTCATATATGGTTTTTAGTTTGTCTTCCATGTACTGCCTCACGTTTATCATGTTGCTAATATGGCTTAATTTGTCTTTGCTGGATTTTCTCACATTGCCCTATTTTTACTTGAATACGAATTTTGCATGGGCCAACAAAGGAAAACTTATATATAAAGGAAAACCTTTAAGTCAAAACCAGTAAAAGTAGCCTAGAAAAAGGAATATAAACATGCACTTTAGAAGAAAAATTACCAACAAAGGAACACAAGGACCTACCGATTTTTAAGAAGTTTTTATGTGCTTAGCTTAAGCAAAACTAGAGGAAGTCAAGATACTTGCAATAAAATTTTCTTGCAGTCACATTTCTTTTGAAAATACGATAAAGTGATCGATCACAGAAATCATGCCACTCTTCAAAATGAGAGCCTACCTGTGAATTCAGAAGCTATACATTGGAGGCAACTCCATTACGCTGGTGGAGTTTCACCAACATGAAATAAATCAGATTAATTGAGCTTGGTGGATAACTTTACCCTAAATTTTAATGTCTTGAAACTAGTTTGCTTGAGCACTTCTTATTTCTGTTGAGAAATGCAGCTGCTTTTGTCTACATACGAAAAAACTATTTCCATCTGGACAACCAGTTACAAAGAATGTTTTAGTTACCTGGGACATTCACTCTATATGTCTAAGTAAATACTCTAAACAGTGTTTCCAAAGCAGGATTTTGAGATCTCTTTTACAGGCTGTTGTGTATGAGAATTATAATGCAATTTACTTGACAATATAACTTTCTGTAGCTATATGTGCCATAGACGCATGATTTTAAACAGCAATGATGACATTAATCTTAATCTTTCTGATGTTTTGATAGGCATGATTACACACAACTGGTGCTTTTCCTCCACTTTCTCCATGTCTTTGAGCTGTAATGGCTTATACAGAATGAGAGGCATTGGTGAAAGTGGTGTGGTGGGTCCATCAATTATCATAAATGAAAATTTACCTTTAGACCATCAGGTGATGCTAGTGTAATTTCAGCTACTAAAAAAATGCTAGAGGATGCTAGCGCATGTGGCCTTTTCCAAACTAAGCTTTTTTATCTAGTTTTCCAATCAGCATGCACAGCAAAATCAAGCTTGATGCATTGAATTACACAAGGAGAAGCCATTTTATTTAACATACTGTTCTGTGCAGTAAGCAGCTCTAGTGTGAATGGGCCGGGGGGGAAGTCTGGACAGTTCAGGACTACAGCTTTTGCAAGGTCATCTTCTCCTGACTCAACCTTTAAGAATATGATTTAAAAGCTTTCTGACTTTCCTCAGCAAATGCCCTTTGGCAGGATTAAACTGCACTGCTGCCAATGCAGCTCAATACCAAGCATGTTAATGAGGTGTCTTGGCCTTTTTATTAATTCTACAAGCAGGGTAGTCCATTCAGCAGTGACTGAGAAAGTTTAATCAAATAATCTCATTGTTCCAAATTTATCACCACAATAAAAGAATCTACTAAAGAAATACAAGATGAAGGAACTAATTTTTTAATGCTATATCATTTTATACTAAGCAGCAGTGCAGCCTTGAGGGTCACAGTAGCACCAACATCTGTCCCTATGTGGGTATACAGTATGTAGGGGTGTTGCTGTCTACAGGAGGGACCTGCATGGCACCTCTGCAAATTATCTGCTCATGGTTCTTACTGTTACTCTCACTAAAAATTTATACTGTTAATGGATTTTTTTTTTTTTTAATGAAGTCTTTTCATTTCAAAAAAACAGCTGGAAAAAAGTGCAGTGAGATACTGTCTTTATGATATGATGAAATATATACATTGTAGGTGACAAAAAGCTGAAGAGAGGACACCTTTTTGTATATTGTGGGGAGAAGGGGGGTCTGAGTTCGTGTAGCAGAATATTTATAGTAGCTTCCGAAATTATTTCCAGAAGATCTGGAAAAATAAGTATGGTTAACTTAAATAGGGTTCAAAATGCATACATGGAAGTAAGTCGCTATGCCCCACACGACAGAACCATATGGCAAAAGTGTAATGTTCCTTGATCTTCTATGCTCCCAGATCAAAAATTCAGCTGTGGGATTTTTAATGTTTCAGACACATGAGTGGCTTCAAACAGCTGCCATTAATTTTATACAATAAAAAATTGCCTGTCAAATCAGTCTCCAAGTGTTCCTTTCTCTTCAGAAATCTCTCCTGCTGAGAAAGCTGCACAGTCCAAGGCTAGTGACACATTCTCTGCATCAAAAAAATGTCAACTTTAAAAACCACCTTCAAAATTAGAAAAACAAAAGTTCATCTGAAAGGTGAGAATTATCAGATATTTCTTGGGGCTAGCACATCTTCCAGATAAGTAACTTCAAGCATAATGTGAATATTGTGCTGTAATTCACTAAAGCAACTGCCTTCCCTGAGCACAAATCCATTAAAAGTTTTCTTTCAAGTTCTCTCCAGAGTCCTTCATTCTCTCCCCTATATTTTTGTTGCTATTGCTTCCCCCTCCCATGGTTTTTCATGGGCTAGCCAGGGTAGACAGCTGTTGCTATGACTTTCCCCTCTTCCTTATTCCCTGGTTGTTTAGCTCGCCTCTCAGCCAAACTCATGTGAAGGACAAACTAGGAACAATACAGAGATAAATACAGAAAACTTGCAAGATCAGTACCTAGTCTTTCCTTAACCTCTGTTTTGTAGCCCATTATTTCTGGTACAAATTACTTGAAATGGCAGAACATGAAGGGATACCAAGGCTATGTAGAACACAGATTGACTTTGAGATTCAAGCCTCTGGTATTTCTCAAAATATGGGGTGCTGAAGAGGTCTGCTGTTCTGTATTTTCTGTCAATGACACCTCCTACAGTCCCTTTGGGGCCTCTTGCTGGGGGAAGGATATGTTACTATTTTTCTGCTCTTTGCATTTCAGTTTTTGATTTGAACTGGGAAGAGAGGCAATGGGAGGGTTCATACACGACCAAGACATGATGAGATGTCCTAAACTTTTTCTGCACTTCTCTAACAATGGGTAGCAAAACAATAAATAGGCATATTTTCAATTCCAAATATAAGGGACTTCTATTTTCCACTGTGTCTGGCAAAGAATAAACTGAACAGTTTATATCCAACCACTTCAAAGTAGCAAATTAAAATCAGCTTTCTATAAAGCAGCGTACTTCCCAAGAACTGGGACACTGACTCTGTATGTCCCTTCCTGACTACAACAGGCAGCTACATCATAATTTCCACAGCTTTCCAGTTGCTTTCAGCAAGGAGTCATGTCAGAAATTCTGATGCTTGTTTGGTTTTGCCTGTGCATTGCAGGGGTCTTGGAACAATGTGAGAGCTCAGGTGAAGAATGTGCTGCAACTTGTCTTAAATTCATTGGACTGTGCTCTCAAGCACAGTCTCTGTCTCTCTACTTGAGAGACCAAGTGTGAGTCTGCTGAAGGTCGTCGGGCTGATTTTTTTGCTTATTACTCAGTCTTGCATTTGGCCATTCTCTGCCTGCTCTATCAGTCTTTCTTGGTTCTCTGGGTTTATATAAACCATTTAAAGGTGGTACTAAATATTTTAAAACACAAATGCAAGCAAACATTATCCAGGATAGACTAAAAAGTTTCCAGCTATGTGGTAAGTTTTTTGTTGTTGTTGCTGATTCAGAATACCTTGTGCGTGAAATAAATAGATTATGTTCAAAGTTGCCCTCCTATTCAGTCTGAATAGCATACTAAAATTAGTCCCACTGATTGAGCTGGAGCCGCTTTGGATATACAGTAGCAATATATTCCTGTGGATGTCAAATTTGACCCCAGCTAGAGAAAATTAATAGTTTTGCCATACAAGCATTTCCATATATTATATAGGACTTTTATCATGTATTTCTGTCTAACTCAAAAACTCTTGGGGTGGGAATATCTGATTAATGACTCACATACATACCTTCAGTGCTAAGCATAAAAATACTAAGAAGCAGAAACATACATCAGCTCCAGAAGATTCAGTTAGAAGAGTACTTGCTGAAGGAACAAGGGTTGTCTTCTAAAGACTTGGTTCCTAAGGGTGATTTTTATGAACTGGAGAAGAGGGAACATGTCAGCTTCATGCTGTAGTTTCTGCAGCTGTGATTATTTTGTTACCCAATGAAATATTTTTGCTATCTTATCCTACTACTGTCACTGTATCCTTTAAATGTAAAACTCTTATGGGGGTGTGACTAAAAAAATTCACTTACCTTCCTCATGAAACGAGTAGTATTTTGATAAGTGTAAACTTCCATCCCAAAGAACCTTTTGGCAAGCTAGTATTGATGGGAGGTAAAAATAAATACAGTTTAAATTATATTTTCTTCTGACTTGGCATCATGTTGTAGACAACATAATGCTATTATATCTCAATGGCTGTGCCTTTTAAGAGCTGACTATCAGTCAGCATATAATTTCACGTTGGCTGGAAAAACATAAAAAGGTGTATCTAACAGGACAGGAGAAGTCACCACACTCTGGAATAAGTACTAATTGTTCCCTTGCTATAGGGCTCTGTCATTTTAAAAAATACACCATTTCCCAACTATTCTGTGTTTGGATGATTGTAGGTGTTTTATGAAAGTAATGCACTACCAAGACATTCAGAAAAGCTGTTTATAATTGTTCCAGCTTGGTGTTGTGTACCATGCTAGGTGGCTGAAAGCTAAACTAAGTCATATCCTGCTCCATTTTGTCCACTATTCCTTAAATAGGTATATACTATAGGTTTAGCAAATGTTTTCTTTTTAACTTGTTTCTTACTCTTGGTAGCGTTGCTAGTACACTACAATATTTTCTCTCCTCATATTAAAAATCTTAAGTAGTTCCATAAATCTACAAATTCCAAATCACGTGGGATCCCATATTTTATCTTTTAATGTCCAATGCCATATTGTAATGTTTCAGTTTTAGCTACAATGCTTAAACATAATTAAAACAATATACACAAGAATTTTTACTTGCATGTCTCCAGCAGCTGCTATTTTTTAAGAAACATCACTCACAGCAAGGTTTGATAAGATCCTAAGAGCTAGCTATGTTGATGTTACCTCTTACTACACTTTTGAATTGCCATCTCTATTAAACATTTCAGTGAACTTTAAAATTTTCATTCCCATGCATTTTTTTTTTCCTCTCTTGCAAGATGCATGTTCACTTCAAGTTTGTCAGCACTGCCACCCAAGCTGTCCAAAGTCACTTGCCTGCATCACAGGAGAAAGTATTAACACCCATCCGTCATTTCATTTACACCTTGAAATGGCAGCAGCTGGGAAAGAATAAAACAGCAGAAAACCAATCTTTATTGGACAGGGGAATGAGATGTTTCTGGCACATTAAAGCGGAGACGTGTGTAATAAGGCCTCCAACTCCCATGGCTCCTCTCTTGGGAGGCTACAGAAAATGGGTAGCTAAATACTTCAGTGATGGAGGCAAAATATCTAGCAGGGCTGACCAAGCCTCTGCTAGTCTGCACCAGCCCATGCTGAGAGGTAGGTGAGTGCTCAGCAGGTGTCACTGCTTGGCTCGTCAACAATGTCACTTTCTTGGTTGTTGGAAGCTTTGCTTGCTCTGAGACTCAGAACTTTATACTGTTTTCTCATGCCAATGTGAACTAGTCCTGTACTGAGCACAGCCAGCCCAGCTGCCTTACATTTCTGGACCTGTATTGTTATTTTTAGTACACTTTGAGAATCTTGTACCTATAATAATGGAGAAATTTGACACTAGATACATGCAGTATTACATGCAATTCTCAGATGAAATCCTATTCTTGTCCATCACTTAAAGCCAGAGAGAGCAGGGGCTCTGCATACAGAATGATGCCGGACTGCAGAGGCCTGACTGAAATGTTTAATCCCATTCATGCCTGTTGTTATCATTACGCCTGCCCTGAATGCCCTAAAGAGACTTAAATCAAGCCTGTAATCAGTATCGGTATATTTAGTGACCATTGTGTTTTCATCCTCTCATCTTAGCGGAAATCATGCTTCTGCATTGGTTTGTGTACCTTAGAAGGAGCTCTGTTGCTTTGCAGGTAGGCAGCGTCAAACGCCTGCACAGTTACTCTCTGCTTGCACTGCTGGACTACTGCTGTTCACCCGTATTAGATTTCAGAACTGACCTCCTCAGCAACACTTTCACTTTCATAGGCTCACAATAAGGGTTGCATAGGAAATAAAATAAATTCAATGCATTCTTTAGTACATGTGTATTTAATATGAAAATTAGTTTGGTTTTCATCTGCTGGAGATTTTTTTTTTTTTTTACTCTCTTTCTGATAATGGTGCAGTGATCCTGTAACGTTACCTTTGGTGACAGTGAAAGGTCGTATTTAACTGATACCAGCTCGCTTCCACATTCAATAGCTTGGCGTTTTAATGTTCCAGGTAAACTGAGCTTGTGCAGGGGTGAAAGGGAACAATCTTTTCTCCTTGGATTTCATTTTTTTTTCCTATGAGACACGAATACACAAGAAACTCTATAACTTCAACTACCTCTGCTTGCAGGTGATCAAATTTTGTCTGAGCATCTACTATCAGATTTTTATTTTTTTGTGAGTAGAGTGTTTCTGTACAGTACACGTAAGAAGTCAGGTGTCGATGGTACGGGTTCAGCAGCGTTATGGGGAAAGCGGGAGGGTGCTCCTGTCAGACGGGGCCCACGGTCGCTTCAGGACGGTCGCAGCTAGGGACTGCTAGGGTTGTCACCCCCCCACACACACCCACACACACGCCGTGTTCGTCCTAGTTTGGCCTAGGAAGCCCGATCCCCTCAGGGCTGCGGCCGATCCCCTCAGGCGCGGGCGCCCTTTCTGCCGGGGAACCCAGCAACCGCCCCGCGGAGACCCGCTCCGCCCGCCCCGGCCGCGGGGGCACAGCCCGCCCGTGCCCCGGCTCCCTCGCACCGCTCTTCCATCGCTCCTTCCTAACGGCCGCCGGACGACGAGACACCGCGACGAACGACGCAGCCCGCCCTCCCGGCGGCTCGGCTCCCTCCGACCGGAGCCCGCCCCCGCGGCGGTACGAACCCAGCAGGGGAGCGAGCACCGGCCGCTCCCGGCCTGACTGGGGAGCGGGTGGCCCCGCCCGGGGGTGCAAAGGCTGGTTAGTGGAGGCAGCAAAGTGACTGCCTTGGAAGGTGGAGTGAATGATCTTCACCTGTCTTCTAGC
>JANHGO010000027.1:40655849-40675080 GCA_024606505.1 Aquila spilogaster | reverse complement strand
GGCAGGCAGTGCTTTCCCAGAGACAGAACATCTCATGGCGCTCATCCTCGGCAGAGCCTCTTTCCGGAAAGGCAAACAGCGCCGGCTCTCCGCGCCTCGCAGGCGGCAGCGGCGGTCGGTCCGTCCGTCCGTCCGTCTCCCTGCCTGCTCCTCCCGCCGGGGGGCCAGCGCCAGCCCGGAGACCCTCTGCCGCGGGGGGCCGCCGCATCACGGCTCCCTCCCCTCCTTCCTTCCCGCCTCTTACCCGGCCGGTGGGCGCCGCCGGCTCGCCCCGCCGTGAAGTCTGGGCGCCCCTCAGCCATCGCTGCTGCTCCCCATGGGGATCCGGGAGTTCCCCAACGGCTCCGCGCGGGGCAAAGCCGCCACCCTGTGAGTACCGCTGCGGGGCCGGGCCGGGCCGGGCGGGCTGGGAGGGACGGGGACACCCCACCCCACCCCACCTCACCTCACGCCACCCCACCTCACCTCACCTCAGCCGGCGCCGCCGCCCGCCCCCCGGGGGGTCGCTCCGGTGGAGAGCGGCGAGGAAAGTTTGCGGCGCCGCTGCCGCGGCCGGCGGGCCCGCTCACCTGCCGGCGGAGGTCCCGCCGCCCGCCGCCAACTTCGCCTCGGGGCGGCGGAGGGCGGCGGCCCCGGCGGCGGCGCTGCACAGCCCGCCGTGTCGTGTCTCCGGCCGGCCGGCCGTCCCTCCGCCGCCCCGCTGACGCCCCTCTCCCGGCCCCCAGCGGCATGCGGCGCTCCCCCGATGTCAGCCCCCGGCGGCTGTCCGACATCAGCCCGCAGCTGCGGCAGCTGAAGTACCTGGTGGTGGACGAGGCCATCAAAGAGGACTTGAAGTGGTCCCGCTCCGTGGAGGACCTCACCAGCGCTTCCGTGGGGCTCACCTCCATCGAGGAGCGGATCCTCCGCATCACCGGCTACTACGGCTACCAGCCCTGGGCCGCCAGCTACAAACGTGAGTCCCCAGCACGGCTGGGCGCGGGGGGCTGCCGGGAGGGGGACGAGCGCCGGGGCTTTGCGTGGGGGCCACCGCGGCCCAGAGCTGGCCGATGAGTGTGGGCGCGGGGAGTCTGATCGCTTTGCTTGCCCCGTGGAAGCGGTCCCACTCTCTGCAAAGAATTCTACGCCCGTGCTGCGTTAGTCCTTAGGCAGTCGCAGGCTCACGGGAGCGTAGTGCTGAGGATCACGACAGCTAAATTCTGCTAAGAAAATAGGTCAAATATTTGTCTTAATGTTGCAGACACACTTAGTGATGCTGATTACCGTGGTTGTGGCGGCTCTGTAGAAGCCCAAGTGCATTCATGCACATACTGTTTTCACAAGGAATACGTTATCAGTGCATCTTTCCGTTGTTTTGGGGGTCTGTCAGATTTTCACAGCGCTTGACCTGAATCTTGTGCCTTTTCCTATGTCAAATGGAATTGCTTCTTCCGTATGCCTGCACTTGAGTAAGAAACTTCGCATGATATCAGCATGAAGAGAGACCTAGCTGTATTCTTCCACGTACGTGATTTTCAAAGGAAGTGACACCCTATTTCTTGGCCATCTTTCATCACCATGATGGCAATTGCATGAATTAACAAGTTCTAAGAATAATTTACCAATTAACTGAAGTCATAAAAATATTTTGGTTGTCTTAACGTCCTTCATAACATCACAGGGTTTTTGTTGTAAAAAGGATTCTGCTGTAACAGAAATCATTGCTTTGCTGGGAAGACTGGCTCTGACAAAGTGATTGTTTTCATGTTGCACTTTTCTAAGTATGAAGTGTAAACGTTCTGAAATGTTTACTCCTGGATTATCTGTTTGGCAGTGTGCTTAACAATGGAAGAGAATGATACAAGAAAGTGTGGTACACAGTACTTGTTCAGTTTTTCCGTGAGGAAGAGCCACTCCTGATTGCGTGATTATAGGATTTAAAAATATTCTAAGACTTCTTCTGCAAGAGCCTTATATTTTTCTTGATTGTGATTATGACAGAAATATGTGACATTTCCTACTTCACTGACAGGGAGTATGGGATTTCTCTAAGAGCAATTCCATTGCCTGGATTGGGACCATTCCTGAGAGTAAAGCTTATTCAGGTCAGTTTTCAGGATCAGATCATATGCTGATGCCAGACTGAGTTGGATGTTAGTGCTTCAGTCTGACAGAGTGACTAATAGTCCAGCTGAAGTCGCACTGAGCTGCTATGGCTGAACCTTCTGAAATAATAAAGGTCATGCTGGCTCCTCAATTATAACCTATTTGTTGAAATTTATAACTGTGTCTGAAAAAGTTAATTGCAAGCCTAAGCCTGCTATTCTAGTTATATTTTCTCTCATAACTCGTTCTGAATAACAAAATTACATACTTGAGTTGTAATGGTGGGGGATAAATATACAAAGTGTGTGAGTTTCATAAATGTATGTCTAAAAATAATAGGTTATGTGAAGTTGTTGCCAATTTAAAATCGGAGTTGCTAGGAATGTAGAAGAACACGCAGAAGACAAGACCCATCTCTCTAGCTGGTATAATATGGCATGGTTGAAACAGAGCAGGGTTGATCTGCATCAGCTGAATACCTGACTGAATGCATGTAAGTGGGGTAGATCATCAAAAGTGGGAAGTCAGCTTTGTCACAGCTACTTTGAAACCTCTTTGAATAGTCCTTCAAGCTGGGCTTATGCCCAGTTTGGGATATGAACTTTCCTTGTCACCTTCCAGTTAGAAGGTTTAATTGGCCCAACAACTGCGAACAAACAATTTTTATTAAATTCAAATTGCACCCTGGGCACCTTTTGTCATCTTATTGTGCATGCTTGTAGACATTTAGGTGCTGTTGGCACTATAATTATGGAGTGCATTAATAATGGACCTGCTTTCTGGAAAATAAGTCCATAATCTGGTCTGATCTAGATTTGGTATCTCTCTCTCAGTGACATTCTTTCTATCGTAACTAAATCACCTGTAGGGCCAGATCTGTTTTTTTCACACTGGAGTGTATTCCTCTCATACTTAAATTAGACTGTTTATATAAATATTTGTATGTGTGTATAAAATTGTTTGAGACATTCAGAAAGCTTTTGCTAGTTTTTTTGACAAAACTCTGTGAGGGGAAACTGCCAGAGATCATCAGAGAGAGTGTTGCCATGACCCCAAAACTAGCTTGGAGACTAGTTTTGTTGTGGTAAAAACCTGACCATTTAAAACATACTGGGATACCTCAATGTTGTGTACCAACTGCAGTATTTGATATATGTATAAATTAGATGGAAAGAAGGAAGGAAGAAGTGAAAATCTGCTGAAGACACAAACTGATATGGATTGGACAGACGAGAAAGGACTTGTCATTACTCTAGGGAGACCTGACCCAGCCAGGTGAATAGCCCAAACGTCAACAAATGACATTCAGTTTTCCCAAACAGAAGCCTCTTGTTTCCTGAAAATGCCAAAATTACTTGCAAAATTTCACATCATTACATCAGCTGGTGAGAGGGAATAGTTTGAGACTGTACGCAGCTCAGGGAAGACCTCTGCTGTTTGACTACACTTGCAAACCAGATTTTAGAAACTGAACGATGTGCTTCTGTGTTATGATGCCTTCAGAGAATTTAGTGGTACGGCCTAGTGAAATACTGTGTAATATTGGTTATCTACTCTCCAAAAAGATTACGAAAGGCTCTGAGATGAGTAAGGAGCAAGAGTACAGACAATCTATAAAGAGTCTCAAGAGTTTTGGCTGTTTACGTTACAGAGGTTGAAACAAAAGTATGGGAAGTACTGGCGCATATTGCTCAGGCAGATAGCGTTTTTCTTCTTACTGTGTCATAAGAGCAAAACAGGTGGACAGTCAATGCAGCTGGAAAACCATCAATTAAAAACTGATAGAAAAAGAAATAATTTTTAAGAAAACACATAAGTTTGTTCTTGAAATGAAGAATTCAAGGGCTTGTAATTGATAGCAGTGACAAGATCTAGAATTGTAATTAAGTTCAGAAAAATATTGGAGAGAATATTAAACTTCATTATTCAGAATTCAAATTAGCCCCTCTTAGGCTGATACAGGCCACCTTCTTGAGGGTTTCTTGCGCTTTCCTCCATAGCATCTGCCCACCTTCAGAAAGAGGATAGGAGTGTGTCCTGATCCAATCTGGCAGTTCTTATTTTTCTGAAATTCTCACTATTGATTTTCAGGGTAACTAATTATGTGAATAACTGCTCTTCAGTCTAAATCAAATATTCATATTTGTCCCCTGGGGTCTCTTTGGCAGCATGTGATTTGATTTCTCAAATGCCAAGGCAGAGGGAAAGAAACACATGTAAGATGTAGTCAGATTGTAGAATCATACTCTGATGCAGCTACGTCAATAACAGAGCTCAATATTTGTGAAATCCTAGTTATCAACAAGAGGTATGTTAATTGACTTTTAATTTTTTTTTAAATTACACATAGGGATCAAAGCATTTAATTAAAAAAAAAAAAAAAACCAAAAACAAAACACCACAAAAATCCGTAGATTCCAGTGACAGCCTTTTTGTTGTATGGAGATCAAACCATTGTTAGGGCTGTATTAGCAGTGCTGTTCTCTTCCATGAAGGTTAAGTAAATTACCATGATTTCTGCCTCTAAAAGCCTGTGACTTCAGTTTAAAAGCAGAGACAAGTTTGGAGGTGAACAGCCATATTTTAAGTTTCCATTTTGTGCCATTATCAGTAGGAATTAGGTTCCTAAATATTTTTAGAAGTATAGTCCCTAGGAGCTTTTCTGTACTTGAGAAATACAGTGTCACTAAACTCTTGAACTGTCTTACTGATCTGTATGGAAGACTTGTCTGTTTTAATTATTGTAGCAATTGGCAGGGTGCTTGTTTCCACCCGAAATGTGCGCAGCTAGCACCTTTGCCAAACATTCATTTTTCTCTACATTAACTAGGTCTATTTTGTGGTGATTCAATATCACAGTCTGTCATTATGTGATTAGTATTTTAAATACATTCATGTGGGCTTGAGCCAGCTATCTCTATTTTGCAATCTTTGCCTCTTCCTACAGATCACCTGCTTCTACTCCTTGTTTAAGATTAGGGTCTTTCTTCTAAAGCAGTGACTTTCAAACATCCTTAGCATGTGTTCCTAAATACAGTCTCGTTATGGGCAAATGAGGATTATATGGGTCCCTCCCTCCTTTTAGATGCCCAAGAGACCACCTGACCTCTTACTTTTATTCACTTACCTTCTTTGTGTGCTTACAGATGTTACTCTAGCTGCAGAAAGAATATTAAGAGAGTAGTATATACTTTTAACTCCTTGCAGTTCTATTTAATAGGAATTGACTGTATTCTGTGGTTTATGGCTTGTGAACGTACATTTCTATGACACTTTGACCTTGTGAATAATTCCAGGTTGTTCTAGTGACGACTTTTAAGTGGCATGCTGTTGTTCAGGTGAAAGGGAAAGACTGTGTCCAGTAACTGTTCTCTGGCTCTGCTCCTCCCTGCTATTTTAAATATTAGTTTCTTATTTTTAATGTTTCTTCATAGTTATTTCAACAATACCAAAATAAACCATACAGTTTTAATGCCCATTAAAGTAAAACCATACAGAATTTCAATGTAGTACTCATCCAGCACGTAGCACAGTAAGTCTTGACCTGGATTTTGGAATTTAAGTGCTGTCACCAATATAAGTAACATATTGGAACATATTGGCTTACAAATATCCCAAACATTGCTCAGAAAGCATAATTGTTTGCGTATGAAAATGCCCTGGTTGCTGAACTTCAATGGCCTTTGAAGGTAGTAGTTTAGTGTTGGTTTTAGCTAATGAAAAGTATGGGCATTGTACCCTTATAAATATTGGAGTATCAATTATACAGCTAAAGATTAGTGGTTCCAGCTGATCCCCAATGTTCCTCCTTGTGATCTGCTTTTCATGTGCCATTGAATGCTGTAACTTTCCCACTCACTAAAAGCAAATCCAGTGGGGATACGAATAAGGATAAAAATATTAATGCTTGAAATTTGTGCAAATGCTGTTTTCACATAATTGCATCTGAGCAAGAATTTAACTTATTTTTTGAGGTGATATACAGGGATTTCCAGAAGTTCAAAGACAGAAGTTGAAGAGTATTGTTTTCTCTGGGGAAAGCCATTTTCAGGCCAGCTGTAAGCAATTCATTTAAAACTGATTACTTGTTTTCCAATACATAAATACTGACTGTAATGCTCTTATAACTAATGCAAGACTTGGTGGTATGGTTTGTGTTGCTGTTCCTGAGGTCAAATGATTATGTGAGAGTCTTGCTTCTCGGGTGAAAACATGGGGTAACATCTAGATGTCTTGCTCTGGGAGAAAAACTTGGATAGCTGCCCCGGGGTCAATCTATAGGTCAACCCCACCCCCCAGAATCTTAGAAGACAATTAAAAATACGTGCTTCATCTGTTGGTTTGTTTTTTTTTTCAAGCCAGGCTTATGGTGTCTGAGGCTAGATTAATTTTTTTTTTTTTTAATGCTTTTCATTGGCAATACTAACATAACTAATTGTTATGCTAGCCAGAAAAGCGAAGAAAACATGCTAACTCCTACAGGTGAAAGAAAGCAATGATAATGAATTGCATTGCAGATTTAAAAGTACTGTAGCATTGTTTCAGATGTCAGCTACAGTTGTCTGCTGCAAGCTAAACCTACATGTGGTTATACGCAAACCAGGGATATTACTGATTTATATCCATATGGCAGCACACACAAAAACTCCTAAAGCCATTTCCCCATATGTATAGTACTCATTGTAACTGAGAAGAACTGTCTCCAGAGACAGTCTCTTAAAATATTTCAGAGACCTAATCATAAGCCTGGAGTGGATGTCCCAGAATATTACAGGAGGCGTTTCTCATTGGGAAGGGAACCCATTGGCCCCTGTGGGCTTTAACTCTTTGGGTGGTCTTGCAACTGAGAATGAGTATGAAATAGCACAATCTGGCCATGGGAGACAGGGCAGAGGAGTGCAGGTGATGAATACTGAGCAGCTCCAAAGATACCACATGAATATTTAAAGAAAAGGGGAGATTGAAATATAGCCAGCCTTTCAGAAGTTTCATTTTCAAGACAATCCAATGGAGAAGAGACATGAGGGTTCTTTGGCTTTTGGCAGGTGGTAAGAAAAGTATTTTTTGGCCAATGCTAAGCAGAAAACTGGTTCCTGTTACAATATAGAGTTTCATTAATCACAAATTCTAAGTTTTAAATTGCTTGCTGTCAAGCCAAGCAAATTGTAATTTAAACTGGTTTACTAAGCATTTTGAATTGTTTAGTAAATATTTAGTAAATGGTAAATGTGAACCTTTAGTAACTTGTTTACTAGACAATTTTAATTGTGCAGTGTTAAGTAACCACCACTTTTAACTAGGTAGCTAGATAAATATTTTATATTTTGCATCTAGCTTTCACAGTGAAGAAACTAAAAATTACCACCTACAAAATGGCCCCTCTTTTTTTGTTTGTTTGCTGTTTAAACATATTAATTGGTTGCTTTCAACTTTTTTTTCAGTGTAGCTTTAATTACATGTCATCTACAGTATGCATTTACACAAAACAGTCCATGGGACAGCAATTAGGGGTCTGTTGGCTTCCAGCATTCATTTTATACCCTTAACAAATGTTGTTATTTTGGTACAGTATACCACTGAAGTCTCCATCATGAAAACCTACTACTAAAGCTAGTTGTATGTCTTTGTAAGGTCAGGGCCCATGTTAGCAGTTTTGAAGAAGAGTGTTACCTGGCATTTGAGACTCCTTTCACTGGTGAACTGTATTTTTTTTTTGAAACAGAAATGTCAATGTGTTCACTAATCAATGTGTTGAATCCATAATAATGGATTGTTGCTAAAAACACAAACTACTCTGTATTGATATGGAATAATGAGGGAGCAAGCTAATTTGTTAAAAAAAATTTGGACACTATCAAGAATTGTGAACAAATGCTTATTTTTGGAACTATCTTTACTGGACGCCCTTCCTTCATCAAGGTAAATTTCTGTAATAGTTCTGGAGTGTACTGTGTGGTGTATATGTGCAACTTAAATCAATTATTTGTTTAATAAAAGCAATTAATTGCATGAGATAACGGCATTGGAATCTGGCTGCAAAGTCTGTTCTGGTCTACTGTAACATCAGATACTGTTGTGTAACTAGTGTTACTGAAACACAAAGCCACAAAAGAACAAATACTCTTGGACCCAGATGTTTGTCCCTCTTAAAATTGCTGAGTGCATCACCAGCGATGCTCATTAGCCTAATAGCTAATTTTACCAGATTCTGGCTCATGTCAGGGCTGTCTTCAAGGTGAGTTTTTGTGCCCTAATCTCTTTTTAATGTAATGAGGTGTTTCTGTTTCATATTCCTGGTGTAAATCTGAAGCTGCTGATAATTGCTGCTATTTACTTGGGGTCAAATAAGCCTCAGGATAAAGAGAGGGATGGAAAAATTACATAAAGGCAATTTTAGCCCCTTGGCAAAGTGCCCTTCTCTGGAGCATCTGAGGGTGTAGTTCTGTCCCTCTCTTTGTTTTGGAAGCTGAAGCCATAGGCTTTTCACTATTGCTAGTGAATGATGACTACTCTGAGAACAGTAATACGATGAGCATTTATGTTTGGAGAAAGAAATTTATCTGCAGATCATGGTTCCTGCCTAGGGAATAGCTAGCCTTCATGCAATGTATCTTGTTGTAGAACCTGCTTCCCTGAGCATTTTTGATTCTCTGATTATCTTCACTTGGCACATGTTATTTCATTCCTCAGCAAATCCGTGAAAGAAAAAAGATGCCGTGATTGCGTGGAAGGTCATAGAGAAGTATTTGCTTTATGAACCACTCCATGAAACGTGCCATAGATAGGAGGGATGCAGGGGTGGTACTCCCTGATTTCATTTTCTTTAAACTTTGGCAAGCTTGTGCTGTACTCAGCGAGCTCCCCTTATTAAAAAGTGCATCCAAGGCATTTCAGACACCTCTGCTTTCCTCTGGAACTTGAAGGTCTCATGAGGTTCTTTTTTGTACCAAATATGCCTTAATTTGCTTCCTGTCATTTTGTTTCCATGTATCTGGCCAACTTAAGAATTGGGCTTTTTTCTGAGAAAAGCTATTCCAGTATTGTAGGAATTTAGGTGGCCTAACATTTAGAAAAGTAAGGATAACATCACATAGACAACAGGATATATTAACTCAGCAAGCCAGTCATATGAGGCAAGGATATCTGAATCTTTGAGCTTCTCCAGGACAAGCAAATGTAACTGGCTGCTGGTGAAATAATAAGGCCTTGATCTTGCAATTAAATATTCTTTTTGCTTTGCCTTAACTGGCCCCTGTGCAATAGTTTGTGAAAAGGGGCCTTACACGCCTAAAGAGAGCAAACGGATTTTCAGTTTTGGACAGTGGTGCAAAGTCCTACCAATCCCACTGCAATATATGTAATAGATGGTAGGCCTGATCCAGTAGCGACAACCCAAAGGGTTTTATCTTTTTTTCCTTGACTTTTACATGGGAAATAGCGCAGGTTTGATGCTTTTCCTCACTATCTCTTCTTCACACCAGCTAAGGTACCAAAGTAGCATGAAAGTTGAGCTTGTTGTCTACCGTCCATGTACACTAGAGCAGGCCAAGTCATTTGACTCTTAAACTCACTGGCAGTTGTGCTGTTTGTGAGCCCTGTGGCAGTCTGGGGGCTCTACCTCACCCAGGGTACCTTGCTTTGGCTTTGCCAGATCCATGCAGTTGTGTGAACAGAGCACAGGCTTGTGCTCAGGTGGGAAGTGAACTGAAGACCTGCCCCTTCAGACATGTCGTTCTTGTGTGAGGATGATGATGGTGTCTTCATGGTCATGTCCTGAAAGCCTGGAGTTGGCTTTCCTTTTTCAAACAGTAACTTGTATCCAGACAATGGGGTTTATCGGGTGTTCAGTAGGGATTATCTGCTTGCAAATTTTTGCCCTAGCTGAAATACTCAGTGCCAGGATTAACATCAACCATGCAGTGTTTGTACCGTGAAACAGGAAATACATCTTCATGGCTTTATGATTCTGTTGGCTCTCCTGCTCACTTTATGCAATGTCTTTTGAAAGCTTTTGAGACTGATTTAATAAAATATGCAGCCATTTATACTAGTATTTGTTTGGACAAACTAACATTGTAGTAGTCTTATGGTAATCATGTTTAATTTTTTAGCTTGGACACTAGCTACTGCATATGTTTTTGGGTAGCACTTTCCATGGAACAGAAATTAATAACAGAAAACATATTGTTCATAATTTTGCTGAAATTATATTTTGCTGTATAGCATTTAGTTTTACAGTGTCCCACTGGTCTGGTAACTTCTCAGTTGTTGATTTTTCTTCAGAAACAAGACATTTATAATGTAAAGAAATATGTTTATGTTTGAGAGGCTAGTTAAAGAGAAGAAATTATAAAATAATGTAGAAGTAGAAAAAGGCATGCAAGAAACAAAACCCTAAAAGTCAGTAGAGCCATGGAAAATGCCTGTAATCAAAGCTAGGAGTTTGGATCACTTTCAAGATGAGCAAGAGGAGTGAGAAAAGAGCAGAAAAGGCTTTTTTTTTTCTACAGGTTCAGCTTCCTGACACTTCTACATCATGTGTTGTGACTAGGGACCCCTGTTTTTCAGGACTTATATTTCAGCTATTTCTCACATACATTACAAGTGTATTCTGTGGGCCTCAATCTGGGATCTTAGGTTTCATGCAAGCCAGAGATTATGTCCAGACAAGGTGAATTATGGTGCGTTCTGGAGTTCAAAACCAATTTAAGCTGTCTCTATAGTCATGGGAATGACAGGTGGGTCTTGACTTGAAAATGAATGTAAGCCCACATTTAATTAGTATTGTAATTATATCGTGGGACTTCTGCATCCAGCCACGTGGACTTTCTCCCAGTATGTAGGGAGTAAAGCTGTTTTTCAAGAGATTCTCTTTTTCAGTCTAGGAAAATAAATGAGTTGGAATGAAAACTAGATTAACATGGAGGAATAGAGCTACTGTATGCATGGCTTCAGGGATTTCAGGAGGCTATCTGACTCCTGGATGGTTTCTCCAGCTTGTCATGTTATCCTGAGACAATATATGAAGATTGCACAAACACATCTTAAATCACTGCATTCCTACAGTTGCCTTGTTAGACTTAAGATAATCCTCTTAGAGGATGCAGCGTAGAATTTGACCTCTGGTTCTTGCTCATAAAATTACTTCCCAGTCTTTGGGAAGTATTATTTAATGAACAACTTATTTAATAAACAACTTCTTTATTTGCTTTTCTTGTTTCAAAGAGTATCCTTTGCTATTTCAGACATTACACCTCTACTAATGTGTAGTTCAATATCTGTAGGAAATTCTTTGTCTTTTGCAAATAGTGACGTCAAGAGGTAGAGGGCTGTATATGTGTTCTGACTTCATACAGGGTGAGAAGTAGTTTTGGTTTTATACTATTTCTCCAAATGGAAACAAAAATGTAAATCATAGAAGCATGAACAAGTATATTCTTTGCAGAGAAATGCATGGACAAGAAACATGTCTTGTACCAGGAGCAATACTTTGGACCTTCTGTTTCTGGCACGTGCATAGTAGAAGTTGAATCTCACTGGAAATCATTCTGGCAAACAATATTAGGTGTTCTGTATTTATTTCTAGAAAACTCAGAAAATGAAAAGATTTTTGCCTGGCGTGTTTATAGGAATCTTTGCTATTAATATTACTTTAAAATGAGACTCATATCCCAGACAGTGTTTTCTTTCTGCATGTCAAATTCTTTTACATCCTACAATAACACTCCTCTAAAAGCACAATGTCTCTTGTCTAGATAATAAAAATACATTGGAAGTATGATATCAGAATCTCTAGAGTGTAAACCTATACTCTCTTATGACTCCCTAGGTACTTTTCGTTTCTTGATGAAGTTATTGCACAAAGGAAACTGGGAAATGCACCTCCAGTAGAGCAATTCTAGCTCAAAGTAATACATTATTCAGCTCTGCACTCATAATAATATTGCAAATATGAGAGAATTAGAAAAGCTCTTGCGATGAATCCCTGACTCCAACCAAGCCCATGGTACTTCTGTCAGTAACTTCAGTCAAGCCAGGTTTCACCCACCAGGCTTAAGTCTTTGAGTTTGCCTTTTAAGCAGGCTTCCTGCTTTATATGCTGAACATCTGTTCCTAAGGCAACTGCATCCAATTACACCTACCCATACATGGTCTTTATTATACATTCCTCAGCACTATTGAGGAGCTCTATTTAAATTATAGAATAATTATTTCTTTTAATAGATGTGCAGTTTTAATTTCCTTTCATCTTGAACTTGGTATTTAATTAGTACTTAATAGCTTGTCCCAACATGGGTAGAAAGCATCTACAGCAATTGAGAGGAGACCACTCTTTCTTTCCATTGCCTAGAAAGCTGACTACCCAGAGCCCAAGTGCTGAAAGGAGAAAAGAACAAATATACAGTCATTTGGAGTTTTAGGTTAGGAGTTAGGTATTGAGACCTCTAACGGGGCATGCTATAGAAGCACTGGGATGGGAGAAGAAGGTCCTCAAAGAGGTCTGTTACCAATAGAAGATTCATATTTCTCTAAGACCAAACTCCCTCATTTTTGCTAAATGCTAAATCATTGGTCATGTCTTTCCACTTCAGATGAGAACAGAGAATCTGCCTGTACTACTGTAGGGGACACTGAATGGGTCTGAGGCAGGAGCCTTTTAAAACAGTAACAGAAAGGCATTCTAGTTCATTATTTGTATAAGCTATAACTTGGAAGTCACTTAGGCTTTGATAGCCCTGACTCAGTCAGCTGAGGAGTAAGAACATAAAACCAGACCTCTTTGCAGACGTAGACAAAGGATGGTGTGCAGTGGGATGGAATTACACTGTTCCTGCAGAAATTTGAAATGCTAAAGATAAAATGTTGTACATGCAGCTTAGTTTTTTCGGTTATTGTTGAACTATTCCCCCACAAAGCCATATGAGTGACATACAGGATGCGCCTTGGAAAAACTCCTAGGTAAAGTTTAAAATCCATCTAATGAAGCTGGTTGGTTGAAGTGCATTAACCTCTTACGTCTTTATTTTCAAAGACCAAAATTGTTCAGTCTTCACATTGGTAAAACTCTGATAGAAGCTAAGGGGAATATTGCCTGTCTAAAACCAGCAACTAATGGTGCGTGCACTCCTGAAGGGAAGTGAGGGTTCTGGTCTAACTGTGGTTGTAATAGCTCTGTGAAAGCTGTGCAGTTTGGTAGACTTGGACACTCATAAACCTCCAGAGTCCCAGGAATAAACTAGCCAAAGTATTTTTACAAACACAAGATGCTCACAAGGCCGGTCTTCTTTTCCTATTCTAATGTCTTCTGCACTTTTCAAATGGAAGTGAAGAGTGGCTGGATCTGGTTCCAGCTTCCAGCTGAGAGTATTCCTGTTGTAGCTATCTGTTGATGTAAACATGTATGGTAAATTCACTTCTGGCTAAGAGCATTCCCCTTGTAAACGTCTAGTGAATTCCTTTGTTTTCTTCACTTTGTTTCCATGCAGAAGGCAATTAGACAGTAGGTATTTGTGATCCTCCAATTATTTATAAGAAAATGATCCTTCTTATGCTAGGTGAGGACAGCATGAGAGCAATGAAACTGCCTTTCTGTCTGGAGCAATTCAAAACAGGAAGAGGTAAAACAATCCCAAATGTTGAGACAATTTGGATCTTGAAACAATTTTTGGAGGGAGGATTGTAGAACCTTAGCTAAAGTTGCATGCCCAGCTGTAGGAATTGCACTGGAGGAATAAGAGAGATCTAGGTCAAGAGATTTTATATTAGTTAGTACCTTGGATATTAACTGCTCTAGCTGAATTACTGTGCATTGAAGAATAATTGGCAGGTACAAAAACATCAACACGTTGCAGAAAGGTTTCTTTCACTTGAGATGTATAGCTCTCAGCTAGTACAAGGTTAAACCAGTTGCACTGTAATCTGCTTTGTGCAACAGTAGCTAATTTTACTAACAGAAAATTTGACTATAGAAATCTGAGCTCAATGTTGAAGCTGGAGAATTTCTCTGACAACAACCAGCCTTGCAAGTCCTGATCTTTCATGCTTTTTTATTGCTGTTGATTTATTTCTAATAGGCTGAATTATTCTGTCATTTCATAAGGATGGTTTCATTAGATATATTTTTTTTAAGAGTTAAAATTAGAGCAGTTCTCGACCGTTCCCTATTTTAAATAGTATTTGTCAAATAATTTTGCATTTATAAGCTTTTTGGGACTAACTAGTGAATGAAGTTTAAACCTTATAGTAGTTACTGTAAGGTAATGCCCCAAGCGTGTCAGCGTTGAAGAGGCATTTGGACAATGTTCTTAATAATATGCTTTAACTTTTGGTCAGCTCTGAAGTGGTCAGGCAGTTGGACTAGATGATCATTGTAGGTCCTTTCCAACTGAAACCATTTGATTTTATTCTACTCTTCATCTCTCTCATAATTTTTGTTATGTTAATGTTACACCATTAAAATATTAAGGACCTTATCTAATAACCAAAATAACAACTGAAAATACCCATGGGTGTAAGTACAGGGTCATGCATGTGCTTTATATTTGAAAGATACGTCTTCAGTGTTTTTTATTCTGTTAAATAATGAGGGAGATATATTTCCTTGGAGCTACTGAGTTCCAGGGAAATGTCTCTGCAACTATTTGATACACAAGTTTCAAGCCTGCAAAATTATATATGAGTAACTTAAGCTGTGCAGCAGCTGTGTGATGAAAATTATTCATTTGTGTATAGTAACTTTTGGGATGTTAATTATTTGTATTGCCCCAAATAGCTGGTTTCTATTGACTGTGAATGTAAAATTTTTTTGAAAATACTAATCTAATATTCTTCACAACATAAAATATCATTTTTGTTTGTCTATGCTAATTATAGCGATCTAGAAGATTTCATCATTCCTATTTTATATACATTGTAAGTCAATTTGTGTGTGAATAAACCAAATAATTTTTCTGTGCAAACAGAAGTAATTCCATTCAGTGTCAAAATACTTCAGTTCTCTTAATCATTTTGTTCTTTCCAACTTAATCATTGATCTGTGTTTTAATTTTTTTCATCAATCTGATCTTGTCATTTTTCCAGAATGTAATATAATCCAAAGTAATTCATGTGTGCTGTGCAATTAAGTTTGACACAATGGTCTGTCTATAAGGAAAAATCCTTGTGACAGGGTTTCTTTGCAGTTTATTTAATGCAAATTAAAAACTGTATAAATTAGTGTTTTGATGATGTTTGATTTATTTGAGAAAAATACATTTCTTCTGGTGATATTTCTGAGTGAGCAATTAAACATTATAGCACCATGTTGTGACATTAAGTCTTTGATATCTTGTTTGCAAGAAGCACTATTTTCTTAAGCATGAAGCCCTCTTCAAACCAAGTACATCATTTTATTTAAATTGGTTCTCCATTGATTTCAGTGGACTAAAGTACTACTTAAGCAGCACAAGCTTGTAGAATCCAGATTAAAGTAAGTAGCCTGAAAAAGATGCATAAAGACAATTATCAGTTGTAGAGTTTTGGGGAAACAGCATTAAATTTTCAAATATCTAGCTGAAGAAAATAATAATTCAGATGTCCTGGATGCCAAATGTGACATGTGACGAGAAACTGTAGTTACCAAATTTTCTGTGATGAAATTTAACTGTGGGTCAGGCTTTTGGAAACAGGAAAAATTTTGCCACACACAAGTCTTACACAGACTTGTAGACTATAAGAGACACATAGTCTCTTATATAGAACACAAGTCTTCATGCTCTATATAATCCTCACCTAAGGGACTGTCATCTTTAAGGAGCCACTAATAACCACACTTTATTTGCAGGTGAGTATCTGTGATTTGAACAAGTGGAATGGGGGGAGAGGGAGAGAAATTCATCTTAGCTAATGGGAAGTAAGTCATGTGGGAAGTTGTACTGTTGCTTTCTGTTCTCCAACCACTGCCCTTGTTGCTCAGGTGCTAGATTTATCCACTTTGCATGAGAAGTGAAGAGCAAGGGAGGGTTCTGTGATGAAAATGATGCAAAAGTTTAGACAAAGACTCCTGGACAAAATAGTCTATACAAATTCCTCTTTTCTTTTTCCTTCCTAAAAGACAAGTCACTTCACTGATGTGACATGCAGTTGCAAGTCGTCTGTGGATATGTTAGCCTATTGTCATATACAACTGCAGGCAAATAAAAATCAGTCTTTCTAATTGAATTGTGTTGCATTGTGATTTGGGTAACCATCTAGTGGCCTTCCTGGTGTAGTCTTTGGCAAGGAGAGGAAATTGGCAAAGGCAAGAAAAGGAAGGGTACCAGTTTTTATTCTTAGATTCAAACACACCACTTTATCAGTGTTTTGGATAATAAGTGCCAGCCAGCAGCAGCCTGGAAAGGTAGAAATAGTTAAGCTTCAATTACCTAGCCTAATTTTCAAGTTCTGCGTGGTTGGGCAGAAGGCTGAGATCCCCCAAAGTTTTGGTAAGTTCAATTAACTTCAGTGAGAATTAGATGCTCAAATATGAGGGTCTGCACCTTAGATTCATCCTACTGTCTTGGTCTTCATTTTCTTGGTAGTGGAGTTTCTTTAAGGTGTAGCCTGGGATCTGTGGCCACCAACATGTCATTTCTTCTCTGAGAGGGACTTTGTTGCCTGATTTGGCATCAAGTTTGCTCCCTAGCTTGTAGGTCATTCTTTCACCCCAGGCCCTCAACTTCTTAATTTCTGTTGTCTCTACGCCATTAACCACTTCACCTGTCTTCTCTCTCAACTGCTAATGAATTTTTTTCCTGATCTATTTAGGTTTCTCAACTGTCACCGTTAGGTGTCTGTCTTTCTTCTTACAGCCCGCTGCACTACTAGCTGCAGTACTAGTCAAGGATAGGTAATGATCAGACCTAAAAGAAAGAGAGACTCAGAAAGACTAACACCACCCCCCTGGGCACTGATATGCCTAAAAGAAAAACTGTGAACATGGTCTGAATTTTCTATAGGAAGCCCAGAGAAACAAGGTGGCCAGTGCCAGAAAGGCAGTTCTCAAAGCAGTTTGGGGAAAATGGCAAGGGGGGAGGCTGGGAAATCATGAGTTATACCAGTTAATTTTAACATTTAAAATCAGTGAAGATAGGTTTGTAAATGACAAAAGGGTGTTTCAAGTTGGTATCAAGCTAAAAGTCAGATTTGTTTCTATGCTTTACAACAGCATCTGTGCAACTCCTGGGCACTAGTACAAATATTATGAATATAAAGTAGAGTCTGTCCTGCAGAGGTATATATTTCCCAATCTGTTTGTGTGCAGTCAGTCATCTCTAAGAATGAAATGTTAGTAAATTGTATTGAAGCCCTCTGCCTCCTTTAAGCCAGCCTTTTCTGAAGAGCCTGGGCAAGCTGTTCGGCCTTCCCTCAGAGCTCCTGCAGGTGAAATGAGAAATGTCAGTTCACAAAGCAAGTGTCACATAACTCACCTGAGTTCTCGTTTTGGTAGTTATGATGTGCTGGAGTATCCATATGCATATATGACAGGGCAATTAACAAAAAAGGTTTGGCAATAACAGAACAACAGGGACAAAATATGGAAATATAAGGAAAACATTCTGAATCAATTTAGTAAATAAAAAAATACAAAGCAAAATAAAACACAAAGTAAAAGAGATTGTTATGGAACTGTAAGAGTATGTGGGTGAGAATGCCATATGGAGCACTGGATTGCAGGCGGCCAAATTTGCATCTGATGTGAGTTCTATGAAAACTTGTAAGGAAATAAATAGTATAAGACAGACATTGAAGAATAGCAAAGGCATAGGAGAGGTCATGAAAGCTTCAAACAGGTCTGAAGAGCGAGAACTAGGAAGAAAACTAGGCTTCTCTTCTGTTGAAAAATCTAAGAAGTGTCAGGGTTTATGGTATCTTTATACATTTCTCATACTCTTATTTAAATAGATTATGAGCTCAAACATTAACACATGAACTGACTGTACCCCCAACATGTTGCGCCTAAGAGGTGAGTGCTAGCTGGGCTATGTTGCAATTGTTGTATTGTTTTGTTTTGTAGGTAGGCAGAGAAGAAAAAGCAACTTTTATCTGAAATAACCAAACCCAAAAACCAGTCAGCCTAGTATCTGATAGAAATTACCTTTGCCTATAGCTATATAAATGCTAAAGAATGTCAAGGAGATTCCTTCAAATTAAACATTTCTTCTCTATACTATATCCTAAGCATCTTGGTTATGCTTTTTACTCGCCTAATAATAATGGGCTTTAAATTGTTGTTTGAGTATTTCCCTGACTTGGAGATTCTTTGGCCAGCAAACTTAGCGGTTCCTGATAAGGGACAGAGAAGACACAGCTCTTCCACAGAAAGCAGATTTTGGGGGCAGAAAAATGAGATAAAATTGGATGATCTTTGTCCAAGCAGTTAAGTCCCTACGTGTTATTTTCTACTGACATTGTTTAGACTTGCCCAGTCCTGTATCAGTCCAGGATCACAGGAATGGAGAGGATGGAGTAACGTATTGATGTGGTCTGTGCCATCTTCAGATGTGCTATGTACTGGGAATTTGGCTGAGAAAGGAAGCTCAGTCTTGCTAGTATTAGATAGTTAACAAGTCTCAGTCTGGGGTTTGGCTGGGAATAAAAGTAATTGCAATGAATTTTTGATAGGAGGAAGGCAAGAATTAAAAATAAATATGTAAATGAAAATATGCCTCTCTTTGTGTTTAGCTTCCTGGAATGGGAACAGACAACCTGCATCACTTTCATGAGAGGTGATCAGAGCTATATTGTCTCCTGAGGTTTCCTCTGTGGTTTATCACATGAGATGAAAAAAGGGCTGTAATCCAGAAGGGTTTACATCAGAAACACATAGAATTTATAGTTGTTCTCTGAAAAAAGTTCAAAGCAGAGAAATAAGAGGGAAAAAAAATCCCATATTTTTTTTTGAAGGACAAATCTTCGTGTGACCATTACAGAGCTCACTAGACACATATTGTGGCTAACCAGTATGTTGAGTCTTTGTTTTCTGTGAACGATATTCTTCACATGTACACTATCTGCAGCAAGTGAATTTGCATATTTTTCTCTTCTCTTGTTCTCTACATTAATATGAGCATTTGCATTTCAGAAATGATACTGACAAAGAGGGACTCATATGTACAGACAGGTAACG
>JANHGO010000027.1:40610847-40655749 GCA_024606505.1 Aquila spilogaster | reverse complement strand
CTACCCGACCTTACCCCAGCCCAGCCCATCCCGCGGCACCTGCGGTGAAAGTTGGAGCCGCGGGGCCGCCGCGCGTTGGCCGGAGGGCGGCGGCCCCTGACATCCCTCTCCCGGCCCCCAGCGGCATGCGGCGCTCCCCCGATGTCAGCCCGCGGCGGCTGTCCGACATCAGCCCGCAGCTGCGGCAGCTCAAGTACCTGGTGGTGGACGAGGCCATCAAGGAGGACTTGAAGTGGTCCCGCTCCGTGGAGGACCTCACCAGCGCTTCCGTGGGGCTCACGTCCATCGAGGAGAGGATCCTCCGCATCACCGGCTACTACGGCTACCAACCCTGGGCCGCTAGCTACAAACGTGAGTCCCGGCGCGGGGCTGCCGAGGGTGGGGGGCTGAGTTTGCGCCTGTAGCCCTCGGGCGGGTGCTGGGGCGCGGGAGCGCTCGCAGCCACGAGTTAAGCTGTGCAGACCCAGGAACGGGTACTGGTCTCAGTGCTGCGGGCGCACTTGGGGCATTGATAGCTGCGTTTGTGGCAGCTGTGAGGAAGCACCTCTGCGTTCATCCGCACGCTGTTTTCCGAAGTGATGTTCTAGGAGGCTGTCGGATTTTCACAGTATTTAATCCCGTTTTTATGCCTTTCTTGCGTCTGTGGAACTGTTTCTTGCTCAAGTGCAGGAATATGGAAGAAACTTCCTACGATATCAACAAGGAGAAGCCCAGCTGCGTTCCCCATAGGCATGACTTACATAGGCAGTGAGACCTCAGGGGGCTGTGATACAGTGGCTAGAGCTTTTGCATGTAACGCTCCTTATGTCTTGCCTTTTATCTCCACGGGGATAACTGTATGACTTCAGGAGTTCTAAAAATAAGTTGCCCATTAACTGAAGTCATAAAAGTATTTTTGGTTGTTTTAACGTTGTTTGTGCCGTCACAGGGTTTTTGTTGTTGAAATGGTCGTGCTCTAACAGAAGTGGTCGCTTTGCTGGGCGTGTGGGCTCTGACTAAGTGGTTGTTTTCACGTTGTGAAAGTATTAAGTGTAAACATCCTGAAATGTTTGCTCATGGATGATCTCCTTAGAAGTGTGCTTCATCATGAAAGTGATGCAAGAAAGCGTGGTATGCAGTATTTGCTCCATTTTTCACCGAGGAAGAGCTACTTCTGATTGCCTCATAAACAGGGCTTTACTGATGAAAATTCTTCTGTAAGAGCCTTTTATTTTTTTTTTTTCCATTATTTTTCAACACAAATATCTGATATTTGCTACTTTACTCATAGGGAGTGTGGGATTTCTGTAAGAGCAATTCCATTGCGTGGATGGGGACCATTCCTGAGAGTAAAGCTTATTCAGGTCAGTTTTCAGGATCAGATCGTGTGGTGGTGCCAGACTCGGTTGGATACTGGTGCCTGCATCTGACACAGTGACTAATAGTCCAGCTGAAGTCGCACTGAGCCACTGTGGCAGTTCCTTCTGAAATAATAAAGGTCATGCTAACTCCTCAATTACAACTTTGTGTTGAAATGTATGACTGTGTCTGAAAAAGTTAATTGCAAGCCTAAGCTTGCTAGTCTCATTACATTTACTCTTGTAGCTCCTTCTGAATAACAAAAACACATTCTGGAGCTGCAGTGGAATAGAAATACACAAATTGTCTGAGTTTCTTAAGTTTGTGCCTAAGAATAATAGGTAATAGAAAGTCATTGTCAATTTTAAATCTGGGTTGATAGTGATACAGGAAAAAAAAAAGCCACCCAAAAAAGAAAGTCCTATCTCTCTAGCTGACTTAACATGGCATGGCTGAAGCAGAGCTGCCTTTATGGATATCAGCTGAAGAGCTGACTGAACGCATGTAAATGGGGTAAATCATCTAAAGCAGGAAGTTAACTTTGCAACGGCTACTTTGAAACCTCTTTAAATAGCCCATCAATTTGGGTTTAGGCAGTTAGGCTTGGGATATGGATTTTCCTTGTGACTTTCAATTTAAGAGGTTTAATTGGCCAAAGAACTGCAATCAAACAATTTTTATTAAGCTCAAATTACTCCCTTGTGCTTTTTGTCATCTTATTGTGTGTGCTTGTAGACGTTTGTGTTCTTGGCACTCTGTAAATAGTGAGTATAATTAATGAATTGCATGAATAATGAATCTGCGTTCTGGAAAACAACTCAGTAATCTTGTCTGATCTGATCAAATTTTATCTGTATATTTCTATGACGTTCTTATTATTGTAATTAAATCACCTGCAGAGCTAGATCTCTTTTTTATTATTATTTATTTATTTATTTACAAAAAGCAGTATTCCTCATATACATCATTTAGACTGTTTACATGTATTTAAAATTGAGACATTCAGGAAGCTCTGCTAGTTTTTAATGAAACTCCATGAAGGTAACCACCAAAGGTAATCAGGGAGAGTGTTGCCATGATCCCCAAATTGTCTTGGAGACTACTTTAGTTGGGGTAGAGGACTGACCTTTCAGAACAGATTGGGATATCTCAAGGTTACGGACCAGCTCCTGTGTTTAATATATTCATAAATAAGATGGAAAGAGGGAAGGAAGAAGTGAAAATTTGCCGAAATCATAAAATATAGATTGGATAGAAAAGGAAAGGACTCTGCATTGCTCTAGGGATAACTGATTGAGTCAGGTGAATGGCACAGATGTTAACAAACGACACTCAGTATCACAAATAGAAGCCTCCTGTTCCCTGAAAGTGCTAAAATGACCAGTCCAGCCTATAAAGTTTCACATCACTTCATCAGCTTGTGACAGGGAATAGACTGGGACTGTACACAGCTCAGTGAAGACCTCTGCTGTTTGTCTGTACTTGCAAACGAGATTTTAGAACTGAAATAATGTAATGTGCTTTTGTGTTATTATGATGCCTTCAGAGAATTTAGTGGTACAGCCCAGTGAAGTATTGTGCAATATTAGTAATTTAGAAAAAAAAAGATTAAAGAAGACTCTAAGATGAGTAAGGGAAAGAATACAGACAGTCTTTAAAGAGTCTCAAGAGTTTTGGCTGTTCATCTTAAAGAGGTAAGAACAGAAGTGTGTAAGGTATTGGCGCATGTTGCTCAGGCGTATAGAGTGTTTTTCTTTTTACTGCTTCATAAGAGAAAACCAGATGGACACTCAAGCTGAAAAGCCATCAATTAATAATAGGAAAAATATTTTTTAAAGAAACATGTCTTTTGTGTTTGAGATAACAAATTCAAGGGACTGTTGATCTTGTCACTGCTGTAAATTACAATAGTTTAGGAAAATATTGGAGGGAATATTAAGCTTGATTGTTCATAATACAAATTAGTGGGAGAGGTAGACCATATTCTTCCTGAGGATTTCCTGCACTTTCCTACGTAGTCCCTACCCATCTTCAGAAAGAGGATAGGAGCGTGGCCTGATCCAGTCTAGCAGTTCTTTCTTTTCTGAAACTCTTGATACTGAGTTTTGGTTTAAGTAAATATGGGAATATCTGCTCTTGAGTCTAAATCAAATATGAATATTTTTTTCCCCATGAGAATAGTTTTGCAGCATCTGACTTAATTTCTCAAATGCAAAGGCAAGGGGGAAGAAATATGCAAGATGCAATAGAAGCATACTCTGGTACAGGTATGTCAATGATAGAACTCAATATTTATGCTATCATTGATATCAATGAAAAGTATGTTAATTGACTTTTTTTTTTTTAATTAGCACATAGTGATCAAAGAATTTCATTTAAAGTAAAAAACCCACAACATTTGTAGATCCCAGTAACAGCCTTTTTGTTGTTTGTAGATCAAACCGTTGTTAGGGCTGTATCATCAGTGCTGTTCTCTTTCATGAAGGTGAAGTAAATTACCATGGTTTCTGCCTCTAAAAGCCTGTGAGTTATGTTTGATGGAAAAGACAAGGTGAACAACTGTATTTTAAGTTTCCATTTGGCACCACAGTGGGAATTAGGCTCCTAAATGCTTTTTAGAAGTATATTACCTAAGAACTTTTCTGTACTTGAAACATACAGCTGTCACTGAACTGTTGAGCAGTCTTGCTGATCTGTATGGGAGACTGTCTATTACTGCAGCATAGTCATGTCTGACTATGAAAATGTCACAATTACTGAACTTAGATATTCTTTCAAGGGAGTGTTGGTTTTAAGTAATTAGAAGTGTGAGCAATTTAGCCTTACAAATAGAAGTTATACAGCTGAAGACCAGTGTTTACAGCTGATCTCCTTATGGTCTGCTTTTCGCATGGAATTCACACTGAATGCTGTAATTTTCACAATTGTTAAAAGTAAATCCAATGAGGTTATGAACAGGATAAAAATATTAATGCATGAAATTTGTGCAAATACTGTTTTTGTAGTATTTACAGCTGAGTGAGAGCTTAACTTGTTTTTGAGCTGGCATACAGGAATCTCCAGAAGTTCAAAGACAGAAGTTGAGGAGTAATTCTCTCCAGGAAAAGCCATTTTCAGGCCAACTGTGAGCAAATAATTTAAAACTGATACTTGCTTTCCACTACATAAATATGAGGGTCATGCTCTTATAACTGATGTGGTGCTTTGATGATACTCTTCATGTTGCTGTTTCTAAGCTCAAGTGATTACATGAGAATCCTGGTTTTCAGGTGCGAACATGGACTAATGTCCAGCTATTTTACTCTGGGAGAAAGACTTGGATATATGCCCTGGGATCAATTTATAGGTCAAAATCCCACAGAGGTTTAAAAGAGAAGTAAAAATATGTGCCTTACCTTGTTGTCTTAAGCCAGATTTATGGTGTTTAAGGCTTAATTTGTTTTTTTTCTTTCTAATGCTCTTTGGCAATACTAACATAACTAATTGTTCCATTAGCAGAAAAAGCTAAACAAAGCCTGGTCACTTTTACGAGCAAAAGAAAAGAATAGCAATTGATTGCATTGCAAGTTTAAAAGTATTGTGGCATAGTTGATTCAACTGTCACTCTAGTTGTTTGCTGCAAGTTAAATCTATGTGTGATTTTACATAAACCAGGACTATTACTGGCTTACATCCACGTGACAGCTCACACAAAAGCTCCTGGAGCCATTTCCTCATATGTATGGCACTCATTGTAGCTGAGAATAACTGTTCTCAGAAGTAGTCTATCAAAATACTTTAGAGACCTGATTCTAAGTGTTTGCAGTGGACGTCCCAAAATCTTATGGGACGCTTTTCTTTCTTTTATGTTTTATTTCTCTACTGGTATAAGAGAGCCCCTTGGCTCCAGTGGGCTTTAACTCTCCAGGTGGCCTTGCAGACTGAGAGTGAAAGAGCAAAATCTGGCCGGGAGAGACAGAGTAAAGGAGTACAGGGGATTAATGCTGAGCTACCACATGAATATTTAGATGGAGATCAAACAGCTTGTCATACATTTGTTCTCCATTGGAATTGTCTTGAAAAAGAGACTTGAGGTTCCCTGGCTTTTTCAGGTGGTAAGAAAAATATCTTTGGGCCAATACTAAGCAGAAAACTGCTTCTTCTTATAATTTGGGCTTCATTAATCACAGATTTCAAGTTTTAAACTGTCTATGGGCAAGACAAGCAAATTGTAATTTAATCTGATTTACCAAACATTTTGAATTATTTAGTAAATGTTTGACAAATTGCAAATGTTTAGTGAATGTGTTTACTAAACACATTGTAGTTTAGTAAGCAAATACTACAATTGAATAGTGTTACCACCACTTTTAGCTAGGCAGTCAAGTAAACATATCTTTTTATATTGAGTTTTTACAGTGAAGAAACTAACAGTTGCAACCTACAAAATGCACACTTTTTTGTTTGTTAATTATTTGAACAAATTAATTGGTTGCTTTTCACTTTTTCCTTCCATGCAGCTCTAATTACATGCCATGTGCAGTATGCTACTTATGCATAGCAGTTCATGGAACAGTAACTGGGGAGCTCTTGGCTTTCAGCGTTAGCTTTATATCCCTCAACTTAAATGTTATCGCTGAATGTTGTTTTTTTTTCAGTGGAATATACCACTGAAGTCTCTATTGTGAAAATCTGCTGAAAGAGCTACTTGTGTTTGTGAAGCTGGGGCCCGTGTTAGCAAGTAGGAGGAAGTGTTAACTGGCATTTGAGACTCCTTTTACTCGTGAACTGTATGTGTGTGTATATATAGATATATGTATGTTTATATTTTAAATAGAAATGTGAATATGTCAAGTGATCAATGTCTTGAGTCCATAATAATGAATTGTTAGTAAAAAGACAGCTTATTCTCTATTCATATAGGATAATGAGGGAGTAAGCTACTTTGCCTGAACTGTATTTGGGAACTATTAAGGGTTAAGCAAATGTTTATTTTTAAAGTAATTTTCATCAAGTTTATGAAGCTGTATTTGTCTTTATTGAGGAGTTCTTCCTTTGTCAAGGACGTTTCCGCAATAGATCTGGAGTGTACCACGGGATATGTCTAACAGCTTTGCAATCTGGCTGCAAAGTTTGTGCTGAAATACTGTAATATCAGATATTGTTTTGTAATTGGAGTATTACTGAAAGACAAAAATACAAGGAAAGGACTATTGGTGCCAGACGTTTATCTTCTTGAAATTGCTTAGTGCATTACCACTGAAGCCTATTAGCCTCAATGGTAATTTCACCAGATCCTAGTTGTTGTGATCTAATCTGTCTTTCATACAGATGTAAATCAGAAGCTACTAATACCTGCTGCCATTTCGTGGAAGTCAAGTAGGTCTCAGGATGAAAAGAGGGAGGGAAAAGTTACATAAAAGCAATTTTGTCCCTCCTGCGTAGAGCTCTCCCCTGAAGGATCTGAGGATGTAGTTCTGACCCTCTCTTTGGAAAAGGAGACCATAGGCTTTCTACTATTGCCAGTGAACGGTTTCAACTCTGAGAACAGTAAAACAATGAGCTCTTTGATTTGGAAAAAGATCTTATGAAGGCTGACCATTCCCTGGGTAGGAACCATGATCTGCAGGTAAATTTCTACCTGATTGTAGAATCTGCTTGCAGGGATGATGTTCTTTGATTTCATTTGCCTTAAACTTTGGCATGCTGTACTTGGTCATCTTCCCTTTAAAAAAAAAAAAAAAAAAAGTTCATTTAAATGATTTCAGATTCCTCAGTTTCTCCTGACCTTGAGGATCATAGGGTTCCTTTCTGTACTAAATCTGCCTTATTTTACATCCAGTCATATTTTTTTCCCATTACTATTTCTGGTCAATGTAAGAATCGGGCTTTTTCTGACAATGCCTATTTCAGTAGGTTAGGGATTTAGGTGGCTTAACATTTGAAAAAATAAGGATGACATCACGTAGTCAACAGAAAATATTAGCTCAGTAAGTCCGTCATACAAGGCAAGGTAATTTGATTCTTTGAGCTCCTCCAGAACCAGGACATGTAACTAGCTGCAAGTGAAATAGTTGCACTTTTCCTAATGAGGCCTCGATCTTGCAATTAACTATTCTCATTGCTGTAATTGGTTCTTGTGCAATAGTTTGTGAAAACAGGACTTAACATCTAAACGGAGCAACCTGGTTTTCCATTTTGAAAAGTGTTGCAAAATCCTGACAATTCTACTACCATATAAATAATAACTAGTGGAGGTAATCCAATACTAATGTTCCAAAGAGTTTTATCTTTTCTTTCTCTGCTTTGACGTTGGAAATAGCACTGATTTGACGCTTCTCCTCAGTGTCTCCTGCAAAACAGCTAAAGGTACCAAAGAAGTTGAACTTGTCTGCTTTCCATCTGTTCTGGACCAAGCTTAAAGTGGCTGGCAGCGATGCTCTTTGTTAGCCCCAGTGTACTGTGATGTGGCTTTGCCAGGTCCGTGCAGTTGTATGAGTGAATCACGGGCTTGTGCACAGGTGCAAAGTGAACTAAGGGCCTACTTATCCCTTCTGAGATCTTGAGCTCACAAGATGGTGTCTTCATGGTCATATCCTGAATCCTTATATTCAGTAGGATTAACTGCTTACAGACTTTTGCCTTCGCTGAAATAGTGCCAGAATTCAAATCAGTCATTCATTACTTGCATCATTACTTGCCAGGAAATAAGGATTCATCATGGCTTTATGACTTCATTGGTTCTCCCACTCACTTCATACAAGTCTTTTGAAAGCTTTGAGCCTGATTTGTTGAAATACACAGCCATTCATACCAGTACTTTTTAGGGCAAACTAACACAGTAATATAGTCTTTCTGGTAATCCTCTTAAGTTTTTCAGTGTATCTAGACAATAGTTACCACTTATGGTTTCAGATAGCTTATTCCATGGAACAGTAATTAATAACAGCACATGTGTTTTTGCTTGTCTTTCTGCTGAAATTGTTTTTTTGCTATATAGTGTTTAGCTTTACAATATCCTGCTGTCCTGGTAACTACTCAGTTGAGGATCTTTCTTCCTTTCAGAAACGTGAAGCTTATAATGTAGAGAAATATGTTTCAGAGGCTAGTTAAAAAGGAGAAATTACAAACAAAGGTAGAACTGGGAGAAGGTGGGTATACTGTTGAAGTCCTGCTCTAAGTATATGAACATGAGTTTGTGTACATAAATTAACACGGAGGAGTAGAACTACTGTTGCCCAGCACGAGGGACTTCAGGAGGCTATCTGACTCCTGGTTGGTTTTTCCAGCTTGCCACGTTATCCTGAGAGAATGTATGAGGAGGGCACCAATACATCTCAAATCACTGTATTCCCATGGTTGGTTTGTAAAGCTTATAATAATCCTCTTAGAGGTGCAGCATAGAATTTGGCCTCCATCTCCTGCTCATAAAATTATATTGCTGTCATTGGGAGACCTTAATAAAAATTGTCACAGAAGGCTAAAAATGAAGTGAAAATTAATAGCCTTCAATCAAAGAAGGAAATTTGAAATTTTAGTCTCTTACTATTTTGCAAAAAATAAAAAAAATTACTTGCTTGAAATTCTTTCCTAGCTGCATTTTTTTTAATAAACAACTTCTGTATTTGCTTTTTTTGTATCAGACAGAAAGAAAACATACAGTTCTTTGCTGCTGTAAACTTGACATCTTAGCTATGTGTCATTCAGTATCTGTAGAAAATTCTTTACTTCTTGCAAATAGCGAAGTTAACAAGTGGAAGGCTCTATATGTGTTCAGACTTCATATATTGAGAAGTTGTCTTTTGTTTAATATTTATCCAAATAGAAACAAAAAAATGAAATGTAAATCATAGGTGTGTTCTCAACAAGTGTGTTCTCAGTAGAGAAATGTAGGGGCAAAAAAAATAAACAAATATAGATCACAAGTATTGTACTGGGATCAATACTTGGGACCTTCTGTTTTTGTTAAGTGTATATTAGAAAATGAATTGCAATGGAAGTAGTTCTGGAAGTAATATTAGGCATTCTGTATTTATTCCTAGAAAGTTCAGAAGATGAAAACATATTTGCATGGCATCTTTATAGGAATATTTTTTATTAATATTACTTTAAAATGACACATACCAGATGGTATTTTCTTTCTGCATGTCAAATTGCTCAACATCCTACACTTCTTTAGAAGTACGTTATCTCTTGTCTACATAATAAAAATACATTAGAAGTGGGAATGATATCAGAATCTCCAGAGTGTGAAACTAGACTTTCTTATGACTCCCCAGGAACCTTTTACTTCTTGATGAAATTACTGCACAAAGGAAACTGGTAAAAGTGTCCCTATTAGAACGCTTCTGGCTCAAAGCAATATGTTATTCAGCTCTGCGCTCACACTTACATTATAAATATGAGAAAATTAGAAAAACTGTATGAGATGAATCCCTGACTCCAGCCAAGTCCGCGACACTTCTAGCATTAACCTTGTTCAAGCAAGGCTCATCAGGCTTAAGTCTTTGAGTTTGCCTTTTAAGCTGGCTTCCTGCTTTATGTGCTGATCATCTATCTGTTCCTAAGGCAACTGCATCATATTACACCTACCCATACATGGTCTTTATTGTATGTTCCTGAAGACTACTGAGGAGCTCTGTTTAAATTATAGAATAATTATTTCTTTTAATAGATGTGCAATTTTAATTTTCTTTCATCTCAAAGTTGGTATTTAATTAGCACTTAATAGCTTGTCCCAACATAGGTAGAAAGCGTCTACAGCAATTAAGAAGAGACTACTCTTTTTTTTTTATTGTCTAGAAAGCCAGCTACTCAGAGCCCGGGTGTTGCAAGGAGGAGGAACACATCTACAGTCATTCGTAGTTTTACCAGTTGAGGATTGAGACCACTCACAGAATACTCAATGGGAGCAGTGGAATGGGAGGAGAACGTCCTCAAACAGGGCTATTACCAAACAGAAAATAGCTAGTTCTGTAAGCCTCACTCCTTTGTTCATACTATTTGTGAAATCATTATTAGTGTCTTTCCACTTCAGAGGAGGACCTATGCTAGTGTGGGGGACTCTGGATGGATTTGGTGTCGGAGCCTTCCGGAACAGTAACAGGAAGGTGTTCTTGTTTATCAACAAGAAAAGCAGTTAGACTTTGATAACCCTGATTCAATGGGTTGAGGTGTAAGAGCACATAGAAACAGACCTCCTTGCAAATGTAGACACAGAACAGTGTGTAGTGGGATAAAATTACAGTGTTCCTGAAGAAATTTGAAGTGACACTGAAGTAACAATGTTGTATGTTCAGATTAGGTTTTTGGTTATTGTTATCCCACTACAGAAACATACAAGTAGGCTACAGGATGCATCTTGAAGAAACTTCCTGGTAAACTTTAAAATCTATCTAGCAAAGCTGGTTGATTGGATCAACCTTCTATGTCTTTTTATTTTCAGAGACTGTAATCATTAAGTCTTCATGTTGGTAAAAGTCTGAAAGAAGCCAAAATGAATTTTGCCTGACTAAAATGAGCAACTAATGGTCTGCTGGGTACTGCTGCCCTGAATGGAAATGAAGGTTCTGGTCTCAATGTGGTTGTAATAGGTCTGTGAAAGCTGGGCAGTTTGTTGGACTTGGACACTCTTAAACCTCCGGAGAATCTTCGGGAGCTGACGTATTTTCACAAACACAACACTTTGTTCCGAGTTCAGCATCTCTGCTATTCTAATGCCTTTTTGCACTTTTCAAATGGAAGTGGTTGGGTCTGGTCCCAGCTTCCAGCTGAAATCATTCCTGTTTGTAACTGCTAATGTAAACATGTATAGTAAATTCATTCTCAGCTAAATTTATTTTCATTGTAGCTAACCTGTCAGTCTCATACATTCTTTTGTTTTCTTCACTTTGTTTCCATGCAAGAGGCAATTAAACAGTGGGTGTGTATGATCCCCCTATTATATAAAAATGTAATCCTTACTTAAGCTAGAGGAGAAGAGTATAAGAGCCTTACCTTTGCTTGTCTAATCACAAATGTTGTGGCAAATTTGATCTTGAAACATTTATTTCTTTTGGAGTTGTGGCAGAAACTTAGCCCAAGTTGCATGCCCAGTGGTAGGAATTGTACAAGAATAAGAGATCTATGCCAGGAGAGTTGTTGTTATTAGTCAGTACCTTGGATATTAACTGCTCCATGTGAATCACTGTGCATTGAGGTATAATTGGACGATACAAAAACATCAGCTCATTGCAGAAAGGCTTCTTTGACTTCAAATGTGTATATCTCAGCTAGCACAAGGTAAAACCAGCTGTGCGCTGTAATCTGCTTTCTGCAATAGCAGCTGATGTTACTAAAAGCAAATGAATTGTATAGGGCTGAGCTCATTGTTGAAGCTAGACAATTTATCTGAGAATAGCCAACCTTTTAATTCCTGATCTTTCTTGCCTTTTTGTCACTATTTATGTCTGATAGGTTAAATTACTCTGCTGTTTCTTGAGTATATTTTCGTTACATACCTTTTCAGAGTTAGAATTGGAGCAATTTTCAACCATTACCTACTTCAAGTAATATTTCTCAGCATTGCTTTCATAAGCCTTTGAGGCTAACTGTTGGAGAAATTTTAAACCTTAGAGTAGTTACTCTCCATCTCTCATCATTTTTATTGTAGTAATGTTACACTATTAAAATATTAAGGACTTAATCCAGTAATCAGAATAATAACTGAAAATGCCCGTAGATGTAAGTACAGTCACACATCTGCTTTATATTTAAAGGATAGGTCTTCAAATTCCTTTTTTTTTCCACGGTTGAATAACCAGCAAGTTTTATTTCCTTTGAGCTACTGAGTTCTGAGGAAATGTTTCTGCGACTATTGATACATGAGTTTCAAGCCTGAAAAAAAATAAAGTATACGAGTAACTTAAGCTTCATAGCAGCTGTGACCAAAGTTGTTGATTTGTGTATGTAAGCTTCTAGTATGATAATTATTTGTATTGCTCCAAATAACTGATTTCTACTCTCTGTTAATGAAACATTTTGTGGAAAATACCGATTTATTATTCTTCATTACACAAAGCATTTTTTCCGTTGGTCCATGGTAATTACAGTAATCTAGAAGATTTCATCTTTGCTGTTTTGTATGTATTGGAAGTCAAGTTTTGTGTGAATAAAGTGAATATTTTTTCTGAGCACATGTAAATGATTTAATTGTGGTTCAAAATAATTCAGTTCTCAAATCATTTTGTGCATCCCAACATAATAACATAATCGTTGTTGTTGTTGTTTTTAAATCAATCTGGTCTTATCAGTTTTCCAGAATGTAATGTAATCCCAAGTAATTCACATGGGTAGAGAAATTGTTTGATACAATAGTCCATCTATAAGGAAAAATCCTTGCGATAGGGGTTATTTGCAATTTATTTAATACTAATTCAAAACTGTGTAAAGTAGCTGATGGATGTTTGAGTTATGTGAGAAAAAAATATGTTTCTCCTGGTAATGTTTCTGAGTAATGAGACATGATAGCACCAAAATTAGGCCTTTGATATCTTGTTTGTAAGAAGTTCTATTTCCTTAAGTATAAAACGCTCTTCAAACCAAGTATATCATTTGTTTTATTTGTATTGATTCTCTGTTGATTTCAGTGGAATAAAATACTAAAGCAGCACAAGCTTGTAGAATCTAGCTTAAAATAAGGAGTCTAAAAAAGATGGGTGCACTCTGTATCCCAAATGCAATATTTGAAAAGAGACCACATCTTTATGATCAAATTTAACTTGAGGCTCAGGTACCTTTCCCCCGTTTGAAGAGTTCTTAGCAAGGCAAGACAGGAATCCACACTCTCCCTTTCTTTGCTTAGTGATTTAGCCTGTGCATGCACAAAACCACGCATATCTAAGTCAAAATTGTAATCCTGATTACAATTTTGCAGTGCTCTGGACTTTGTCATTATTTCAGTTATAAACACATTGATTCAAACATGAAACAAGTTTGTGTGCTTGCAGTACTAGCTTATGTTATTGGGATTTTAACAGCATTACCTTGGTGAAAACTGTCCTTGAATAGAAACAGTTAAGTTTTCTCATAACAAGTACTCTGAGAGAACATTATGTAATGATCCACACTGACATGTTTGGGTAGTTTCTTTGCACTGGCTGATTGTTCTTACAGCTCATTTTCCCTCTCTCTTTCTAGTCATTTAATGCATTTGCTTTTATAAAGCCCATTAGTTTTGCATTGAATTTATTGTCCGTATCATAGCTATAGATTTGTTCATCTAAGGCATTTTACAGAAGTCCTAATTTAGTCTTTTCTATGGTTGCAGCACTGAAATTGCAGATTGACAGGCAGTTATTTCAAACTGCATGCAGCACTCCTCAGTGTTCATAGAAAAAAATGGAAAAATGAGAAAGGAAACCTGAAGAAAGTCTATGTAATGTCCTTTTTACCTTACTTATGCTGCCTAGGTAAGCTTGTCTGCAAAGGCAGAAAGAAGGCATCAGAAAATAAAATTGTGCTATTTTCCTATGATTAACCCTTAGCCTGTTTTTAGCTGCTGTGCTAAGAAGTCTGTAAGAACCCACAACGTATTTAAAATGGCAGAAAGTTCCCTGACTTAGGTACTGAGTAGAATTCAGAGGCAGATGTTTTAATGCAGAAGAGTACATTGAAAAAATATTTCAAAATACTACAGAAGGTTTTGTGATAGACACAGTGCATAACGTTGAATGTGAGATGGATAGACTCAGTATAATTTGAAATAATGTGGTGCTAACACTGAGTGGTAATGTGCCATTGAGTATGAAACAGGAATATAATACAAGGTACCTTCTGAATGGGAAAAATGTCCCAGTTACATAAATGTCTCTCCGACACAACTTAAGGGGGCTTTGTGTGCAATTATAATGAGGAATTTTGACATTTATGAATGACTTCTTCCTCAGTGAGCTCTGGGATCCACAGACTGAATGCTGGAACTATGAAGTGTAATTTCAACAAATTCATTTGTCAAATCACAAATTAGATATGTTTACTCTGAGCTGGTACTCCTGTAAATCTAGACTTTATAACTCTAAGATATAACCCGTTACCACTTGCAGCACTTACTGCAGTGGTATTACTTGTGCATAGAAACATAACTTTTCCACTACTTGGTGGAATGTTTTGGCAGTTGATATCTTACAGGTTTGGATGTAGCCTTAAAATAATCTGATAGCTTGGCTAAATGCCGTGAGGTAAGAGAAAGGTACTACATAATTCATGATAAATGATATGGGATCATTTTATTTGGCCATGCAAATTACAGTGGAGATTATTGCTGAGTTTCTCGTGGATTCACTTCATAATGAACGAAAAGATAGAACAGGATTAGATAACGATAGCAAATTGGTCATGAAATGATGTTTTGCTAATTAGTGTTTGCTTAGCAACTAAAGTGAGAAATGAAGAATAACAGAACATGGTATCATCCCCCTTGCATCTTATAAAAGGAAACAAACCTGTCTGAAGTAAGAGCAAGAGAAAGTCATCCACTTAAAGGAGCTTAACCTAAAGTATTCCTGTATCTTGAAAATGAAAAAAGTGTCTATACTGATACCTAGGCATCTCATTTGTCATTTTGACAAATGCTTAATGAACATTGTCTTACAGGATTGATCTCAACAAGCAACACAGGGTTGTAGAGTTTTGAAAAAGAAATGTGCATATAAAGCTTGTGGGTTTGGGCTGTTGCCAAAGGTGTTTGCAACATGTTATACCTAAATCCTTATGCATGCATACCCTAATTACAAGGAGCACCTCTTCAATATTTCTCTTCAGTGCTTTTTAGAAAAGTACTATAACCTGTCAATAGAGAGAGGCTTTGAACATTGCTGCTGGTTTGGCCAAGAATAAGGTGTATTCTCTTTTTTTTTTGCCATTTTTCAAACCACCTCTGTTCAGTCTGCCGTTTTGTTATACCCTTCTTTCATACTGTTTTGCTTGTATGCTTTCAAGGGAAAGTACTTCAAATATTGGTGCTTTTACATATGTAATACTCATGATTCCAGTTTAGCTGGATTCTGATACCATGTGCCTACAGATCTTGTTGCTAAGGGTCAGTGTAGTTCTGATCTGGTGCAGGCAGGCTATGCCTGTAGAACAGGCCAGTGACAGCTCTTTTGATATGTCTGGGAAGGGAGACTGTGGTTTCATACTAACGTGCAAAACATAGTGGATTTTCCTGGTTTTCCTGGAAAAGAAACATCTGTATTAGTTGCATAAATGTTTCTTGTTTCTTTACAGAAAAAGGTACTCAAGAGAACTTTCCTGTTTATAATATCTATAAATAGGCAATTGTTTGGGTTTGCTGTGGAAGGCTATTAGGTAGCGACTAGCAGTACAGTACTAATGTCTTCGTCTGTGTGCTGTGGGATGGCTTGGACCTTTATATTACAGCTCAGGGGAGATCTGATGGTCGCATTGTGTTGGGGGTGACCTCAAACCGGTGTGAAACCTGGCTCTGTCACCCGCATGTGGCTCTACAGTCTGTCTTTTTTAAAGAGTTTTTGATTTTGCTTCCATGATTCCAAAGTGACTTATTCATTCCTGTATTCATTAACAAGCAGTATTTAACAATGCATTCTTTCCCAGAGTGGAAGTGTAAAGTGCAGGAAAAAGAATCAATGCCTTGTGCAGTTGAGCTCCAAGATGTGAAGTGACTAGTGATGAGATAGACAAGAATCTCATTTTTTATGAGTAAGCTAAACCAAAGCTGTATTTGTTGTATTTGTATTTGTTCAAGAGGAAGGGGACTAAATTCAGCACAATGACTTTTCCTTCGCACCTAGCTGATCTTGGCAGTGTTTTTTCATAAAACCTGGTCAGCTGGCCTGCAAACAGGTATGTTCAGGGAAGAGAGGCAACTCAACATGGGAAATAAACAGCTTTAATCATAGCCTCTTCCATCTCTGCCTGTTGCTGATGTCTCCCTTCTGTGCAATTTTTGTTTTTTCCTTGTGATTTAGTTCCTACATGCATTGCAAAGGTAACAGAGCACACTGGGAATAAACTTCCAGGAGGATTTCTTTCTTTGGAATTCATGCTTCTACAAATGATAGCATCTACAAGGAAGATGTCTCTTGTTTTGTATCAGGCTTGACTAACTACTGTATGATATGGTTGAAACAGATATTTCTCATTACATGTTCTGCAAATTTAGTCTTTTTAGGGATATGTAGGCTGAGGCAATTTAAGAGCTTTGCATTAACAAAATGGTGCATCAATTCAGAGGTGCGCTGAGATGATATCTGAAAGTGGGAGAGTCCAGTAGTCTGGATATAATGAACAGACTTGTTCAGTTCGCAACACTGCATTGCGTTTTCTTTCTTCTACAACAAAGAGGAGATTTTCAAAAGCCTAAAGTGGTCCTAACATCTCCCTTTTTTTTTTTGTTTGCTTTTGTTTTAGCAGACTGTATGCTATGCATCTTGCCTGAGCCATTGAAAGTTTACTGAATCATGTCACTTTCTTAAACAAAATTGAATTGTACCTTGACTCCAACTTCAGTACTGTGGGTTCTTGCCTAAATCTTAGAAGTGTCAGTGACGGGCATGGTAAAAGGCAATAAATTTGCTCTTCTTTATTTAAACTTAAAAACCGTAACTTTCATTATTTAATGTATTATGAAAGAATCCCTTGAAGTAAATAACAAGCAAATACATTATAATCTATTCAGATAATTACATGTGAATTTCTAAAACACAGTAGTTCAGCAGATTTGTTTGTTGCTAAAGATTTGGGAAGTGTCAATCAGGAAAGAGTCCTTAGTTGTCTATTTGGGAGTGCTTTTTTTTTTTTTTTGAATAGCTGAGCCCACTCTTGATATTTGTAGTAGTCTTTTCTGGAGGAGCAGAAAAACATTCACTTGATTCAATAAATCAAATACTAAGTTTAGAAGCAGAAGAAAATGTGTTTTTGTTGTTGTTGCTTTAAGTTTCTTTTCAGTATATGAATGAAGATGCAGCCTGTGTTCTATTTTGGTTGTTTGTTTTCCAAGAATATACTTGCTCTAGATTCTCAAATGAGGCAGTGTCTGGACACAGACTGCTTTTAGTTCCGTTTATTACAATAATTTAATTTCTTTGTAGAGTGAACTGTTTTAAAATTCAATATATGCTATCATAAATTAGCTTTTTGTCCCAAAGAACCCACTTCACTTAGGGCATTTTAATTAAATGTAACAATGAGATTTTTATGCTAGTTTTGCAACTTCTGCATCAAATTGCTGTTTTCATCAAACAGCATCATGATAAAATCATGACATAGAAGATTTATCATCATAAATGTCAAGCGGCAATTCTATTACTAATTAAGAATCTGAGTAATTTACGTCATTATTTAAATGACTATATATATTTATAACTTGTTAAAGACATGGCAAATGTAGTGTAAAGGTCATCTTAGGTTTTTGGTTTTTTTTTAAAGAAGTATTTGTAAAGAAACTTATCAGAAGTATATTGCAGCTTTAATCTGAGAAGACACAAATTAGAGTAAGACAATATAAGGTGAGAAAAGTGAAGCAATATTAGAAGCTTACAAAGAAAGATCACTAAGCTGATCTTTCTTATAAAGAAAGAATTATTTATTCCATGCTCAGTTAAATGGTCTAGATGGCAATTTTCAAACAACCATTAAGTTTGTTTGGATTTTTTGTTTTTCTTTTCTCCACCTTTGTCATAGAATCCTGGGTATATGGAAACCAAAAATTAACAAAATGTGTTGAAAAAGAAACCAAGATATTTATGGAGAATTGGTCTGCTGCTAGCATTGGTCTAGATGCAGTCTCTAATTTGAGTCTATAGATACCTGCTTGCAGAAATGTGTACGAAGGGAGTGGGCACTCTGTGATTGCTCACCCAGTTTCCCATAGGCATCTGCTGTTGGTCTCTGATCATGCTGATCACACCTCTGTCCTCTGTGCCTATCGAACTAACTCAGGGAATGTGCTAGCCCACTCAGTAGCCACCTCCTGGTGTCGACGTGCCAGTCTGTGTCTGGGCAGGAGAGAAGGAACAAATGACATGAGCATCACAGGCCCAGGTAGATATGTTTCCAAACAGCAGCTCAGAAGCTGCCTGGAGTTCATGCAGGCATGAGGTGAAGCATGGATGATGTCCAGGCAGAACTGTAGGCCAGAGGTAGAAGTTGGCAGGGCTAGATACGACAGTGGTTGAGGAGGCTTTGCTGCCTGGGAGGGTCTGGGCAGCCCTTCTCTGCTGGAGCAAGCCAGTAGCAGGCACTGCTGCACTCAGGCTGCCTGTTAGCCTTTGGCCTCACCCACTGGTGGCAGTTTGTAAGTCCACATCACTTAAATGGTAGTCACTGCCTCCTGCTTTAAACTAGAGTTCTTCAATCACTTTAATCAAGACAAGAAAAATGGCTCTTTGATCCTTGTATATGGTCATGTCTTTTGTTTTCCATGGGTGAAAACAACTTTCATTGCTTTTTGTTTGTTTGTTTTTGTCTTGTTCTTTAGCTGAGGTTGGTCAGGGTAATCAGGTTGATTGTGCTGGTTGGAGGACCCCCTGAAGTATTGCGAAGATTAGCTCACAGCGAGAGATTATCCCATCCGTGTAGCAAGTTTATATTAAACCAGTTTAAGCAGAAATTAAAAGTAAACAAAAAATTTTAAATAACCTGACTTAATGTCTCTTTCTTTTTAATGAGAAGCCGCAGAAGTCAGAAGCAGCTGTACTTTGTTCTATTATGATTTCATGCTCTCATTATTTTTCAGTTATCCAGCAAAACATGAGGAATGTAGAGCTATATTTAATGAAAGAAGTGAGGAGAAACACCCTTCATGATCTGTTATTTAATACCTCCTTCTAAGCATCCTTCCTTCTTTTGTAAAGAAGACACCAGCATTATTTCCTTTGTTTGCTTTTCTGCTATGTTAGTCACCCCTCTACCAGTTTCTTTTTGTCAGTACTGGAAAATGCTTCCCTTTCAGGCTCAGCTGTGCAAGTGATACTTTTTTTCTTGATAAGAGGACTTGTATGGGTAAGTATGGATATATTTCAGTGCTGATTTACAAGTTGAGAACCTTATTTCTTCCTGCCTTTTCTGGGATAAGACCCTACCCATTTTGTTGGTTAAAGCAGCAACTTCCAAAATGACACTTATTTGCACGTTTCACTGCAATGCTTTGTGAACAGTGAGAAAACTTTGGTTTTGCTGAAATAGTTTGAATAAAATTATCAAAAATGCTGGTGAAGATAACTGTGTATCTTCAGCTATGAAGATAACTGTGTATCTTCAGTTTTTCTATACTGATAAACTGTGACATTGATTCAGAACAGTGAATCCAGTAACTGCTGTACTTGCTCATTAAATTATTTGCTTTTTATTCCCTTGGTTACTGGAATAAATTGACTGTGAATATATCTTTATCTGACATTGGTTTTGTTCCATTTCCTTTTTTTAAAATATTTTTGCTTTGTTGCTATATTTTAGATTCTTCTTAGCTCCTTCTGTTTCTCTGCCTCTGTGCATTTCCTTCTTACATAAAGCATGGATAATTTCATTTTTTGTTAGTTCCGTTCTGGATCTAGGATGTAAGGTTTTTTTTCTAAATGAACAGGGAGACAGGAGTATCTCTAACCCTAATGGAGTTTTTAGATGATCTATTGAATTAGTGATAAAATAAATAAATAAATAAATTTTAATTTAGGCTTTTATCTGGAAGTTCTGTTTTTTTCCTTCTTCTTAGACTAACTCTGGTTCTTCCTTCCTAGTTACCTTTAATTTCTTAAAACTTAGGACCTACTGTATCATTTCTGTCTGTCTCTTGTTCTGCAACCAAAGCAGTAAGATATGCATAGAGCCTTTTCTGGGGGGAGGTTGGGGAGCAGACAGTCAGTTATGTGCCTAAATCTGTCAGTTTTCAGAAATGCTCTTATTTACTTGTCCTCTTAATCTAAATGGATCTTACATATTATGGCCACTCTTCTATTGCAGCTTTCCTGCTCTTCTTCATAAACTGCAGCTGACATGATGTTGTTGTTAATCTTTGGTTTCAATACATCTGTACTATTAATGCAACCAGAAGGTTGGACCTGCATGTCAAATGCTGGAGTCTAAATTACTTCTTTGTCATTTAGGAGTGTTGGTACCATTATGCTTTCCCAGCAGTACTGTTCTTTACAAGTGCTTCAAGGTTTTAATATCATTGCTTAATTGAATATTTATCAGATGCCAACTCAAAATATTGTGTATAGCTTCTGTAATTAAGTTTTAGGAAATCATCTATGTGCAATTAGTGTAGAGGAATTGTTTATTTTGCATAACTTTACATATTTTTGTTACAAGCATGTCAAGGGGATTTGGAGGATGCATTTCTGTGATGCATTCAGATTACATTCTTGCCAAATTGAGTTTTGCTGGAACTTGTTTTATGTAGCTATTTTAAATCTTATTACACAATCATCAGTACCTGTGAAGGTGTCCTCCTAATTGAGTAACAGAAAGCAATTAATGCTGTAATAGCCAAAATTTTAAAAGAACACTGCAAAAGTGCTATAGTTGTTCTCCAGGTGATATACCATCAGAATATAAATGAATGGTATATTTTCATCAAACTGAAGTTAGCATAGCATTTCTGAATAAATGGAGAAAAGAATTATTGGAGAAAGTAATGTATTACTGGTACAGTTCCACATTTAACATTAATTCTACAAAACATCAGTGGGGACAGTGTAGTAGTGTAAAAGCAAGTAAAACATTTAGAAATACAGGCAGAAAAAATACCCCACCAGCTTAATTTAGAAAAATCACAGAATTATTTACATTGGCTTTAGGTCTAGTTCCCGCATCTCTGCCATAGGCAGGGATGCCTCCTACTAGACAAGGTTGCTCAAAGCCCCATCCAGCCTGGCCTTGAACACTTCATGTATCTTCAGCCTGTCTTGGAGCAAAGTCAATTGATGCCATGATGGAATTGAACTGAATATATACCTGGTTTGGTTCTTTGGTGTGTACTATCAAACCTGAGCAAACCCAAGGGCAGAAACATTTGTCTTAGGTGACTGGAGGGAACTAGCTTATGGGTGAAAGATAACAGAACTGATATTTTTTTAAAACATTATTTAGCTTGACTCAAAAATAAAGGAAGAAAGGAAGGAAGGACAATGCTGATGCCCTCTTAGTTTAGCATTTACATCACTTGGAAGTAGAAAAGAGACAGTGATTCTGCCATTTTCCTCATATGTTATCAGAACCAGTGTTGCCTGAGGGAAATGCATTCAATAGCATATTGGATATGCTTTTCAGCCTGTATCACACCTATTGGAAGGAGATCTTCTTGGTGTTGAATGGCTTTGGTCAACTGGCAGACGCCACATCTTTTACAAAGCAGCTGCTGAGCCCTGCACTGTGCAGGAAGTTACCTTGAAGAGGAGTTTGTGTACTACCAATGGCATGTTTAAAAAAATAGATTGTGCACTGTTTGCAGGCATGTAAATAAGTTGTGCCTTTCTGCAAAGTCTTACAAGTTATTAAAAGGCAGTGTAAGGAGTAAAAGATGAGATTTATGTCCAGGTGGCATAGTCTGACACAAAGCAAATGGATCAAGGACATTGAAGGTCTGAGTAATTCAGGGAAAGAGTGAGCCTCCCTAGACGTTTGCTGCAAATAGCCCAGCTTGCTTTGTTTTCCAGGTCATTTAATTTAATGAATAATGACTTTTTACCCATAATCAAGACTGATGGCATACCTCTTTGTCCTGAGGTTGAGACCAGATGTTATACTTACTGCAGTCTTGCAGAGGTTACCCATTGCTTTAGTTCGCTCCTGAACAGTCAAGTTATTTCTGTAGTAAGTGAGGCCCATAGATAATGCAGCATCAGACACTAGAGCCTCTGTTGTGTGAAGACCCCATTCCCATGCTATGGAAAACATGTAAAGGAAACTGTAGGAGACCTAGAAATGGCTTGTATTGTTACAGGGACCTGAAATATGTGGTCATATTCCAGAAGAAGGAACTCATTTTCCTGTTGCTCTCTCACTCCTTTTCACCTCTATCTGCAGCTAGGGATATGAAGACAAAAGCTGAGAGGAGTCGAGTTTTGTTTGATATTGTTTGTGTTTCATAGCTACCTCTTTTCATCATTTTCAAAATGTTACAAGGCATTCCTGTGAAAGGCGGGAGAGGGGACTGAAGACATTGAAATATCTTTAGGAAACATGTCTGTGAGGTAAATCCTTGTCTCTTCTGGAAACTGGGCTTAAACATAATGCAATTTATGTTTTTCCTCAAATTCTGCCCCAGCTTGCCTCTTAGTACACTAGACCCTAGGAACAGTAACTGTCTCTGTCTTCTGTTTTCTCCAGAAGGACTGATGTCTACAGCAGTCTCATCCATGAACACTGTCCTCTGCTCCACTGGCACCAACCACTACAGCCAGTTAACCTAGATTAATTACTCACAACAGTTAATCTGCATTTAGCTTGAGGTTGTTGCTTGTATTTGATGCCTAAGGAAGAGCAAGTGTGCTTGAATGCTTATCTTAATTTACTTTTTTTTCCTCCTATACTTATAAACATCATTTAATTAAATCAGCATTCCCTAATAACTTTATTGAAATTTTACTTCTGGATTGATGTGACGAAGGACAAAGAGAAGGGAACTGTTGTATGTGACAGGCCATCCAGTTGCTCTAAGATATAGAAATTTTCTGTAGGAAAAATCACAACCTTTGTGATCTTGTGAGATTTACCAGAAATAAATCATTTAGAAAAGTTAGGAACGTGGTAAAAAACATTTATTTAGGAAATCTCTGTTTCTAGTGGATTTTCCCTCTTTCTGAACAAGAACATTTAAAATAAAACATTCAGTTTTTATCTGAAATGTATTTCTAGTCACTGGCTTAATTTTTAATTCAGTTTCAAAGATGAACTTGTGATTGTTTTGAAATGTCACCTTTATTTTAAATTGAAATCTGTTCTCGATGATTGTCATTAGAACAAATACAGTAGTGGAAAGTTCTTAGATCAACTGAGATCACTTACAAAATGCTCGCATTTTTAGTACTATTGTTGCGTGTCTCTATTTTTGGTTTAATATTTGAAGGAAAATCAGATATATTTTTAATCTATTTGGAAATCATTTTAAGGAATATTTTGTTTTAACCTTACTCCATTTGTTCTTCTTTATCTTAAGTTCTGCAGTATAAATTATGGTATCATAGAATACCCTGAATTGGAAGGGACCCACAAGGATAATAGAGTCCAACTCTCAGCTCCACACAGCACCATCCAAAATCCAAACCCTATGTCTGACAGCACTGTCCAAATGCTCCTTGAACTGCAGCAGCTTGGGGCTCTGACCACTGCCCTGGGCAGCTTTTTCCATGCCCCCCGCCCTCTGGTGAAGAACCATTTCCTAACACCCAACCTGATCCTCCCCTGATGCAGTTCCATGCTGTTTCCTTGTGTCTTGACCCTGTCACCAGAGAGCAGAGCTGAGTACTGCCCCTCCGCTCCCCTCATGAGGAGCTGTAGGCCACCATAAGGCTTCCCCTCAAGCAAACACAACTAATATTTCAGATATTTCGTTCATCATTTCAAACCAGTAACTCCTGCAAATTGTTGAGCAGCTGTAAGAGGTTTCAGGCAGATCTTGGCCATATCTTGTGCAGAAGTTTTAGATGCTGTCATCCATAGCTGCCTCACCTATGGCAGATTTGGCAGATTAGTTAGTATATACACCTCAGCACTGCTCCATTTGCAGTGTAGTTTCTTTGCTCAAATCCACTGCCACTGGTAGTTTCAGCTCAGGTGCCTGAAACAAAAGCTCTACATGGCAATACGTGAGCCCTAAGTACGCATTTTCTGCTGCTGCTGAGCAGCACAGCGGGGAAAGAAAAAAAAAAAAAGTTGGAAACAGTGAAATCTTCAACTATTGTGGCGCAATTGCCATAAAACGTCTGCTGGTACTTTAAGGGCAAGTTATGAAGGAGCTGGATTATTTGCTGCATTTTGGGTGAGATCGTTCACAGTGCATAATGTGCAATTGATCATGTAGTAGTTGCTATGTACTGATAGAAGTACATGTCTACTTGTTTATTGATTGGTGTGGGTGTTGTTTTTTCTAAGAGATGAGCTGGAAGATCCTAAACAGAATCAAAATCCTGCATAGCATGCATTGCAAGTAAATGTAGTTATGACAGCTAAGTCAGTCATGTGCCTTTCATGTTTTTCCATTTCTTATACTTGTTTCCCAGATGGAAATAGAGTAACTTAGTATGCAAAAAATTGTGCGTGTATATTTCAGCAGTCCCATTTTGTGAAGTGCCATTGTGATACATGCCTGAGTCCTGGGAAGGTAGAGGATGAGCAATGTCACTCCTCTTTCAAATGATGTTTAAAGCTGTGTTTTATCCTATGGTTGCCTCATCTACTGTAATTTCAACCAACTACCAATACCAGAAGCTTGTACTACAGAGTAAAGCTTAATTATACCCATCTGAAGAAAAGTGTTGATGAATCAGCTCTTCACCAGGCTGAATATTAAAATGGCTCCAAATAAAATACTTCCTGCATTTACTAATCTAAAAGGTTTGTTGGTTGCTTGGCAACCTGGAGGAAAATGCAAACAGAATGCTGCTTTTTAGTAATGGCAGGGAATGCCAGTGCTTCATTGTCACAGCAGTACTTGAAAACAGAAGGCCACACCTACTAATCTACATTTCTGCCCAGATGAACACGTCAGCCTCCTTATGGTCTTACTGACCCTCTCAGAAGGCATGCACCATCAGCTAAAAGATTGATCACTCATAGAAGCCCATGTAGAAACTGCTAGTTGTGTAGCTATTCTCTTTTCTAAGGAGAATGCGAGGAAAAGGAGTCATATTTGTATAAAGTCCCTTGGACTTTGAGTGTTGTCAGTGCCTCTAAGCATTTAACTGTGCTACATGTGTGCTCACTGTTGTCACATACCCACATCTTAGGGTGATGACCAGTTCATAACAAATGATTGATTGGGCTGTGACTGAAGCGCTTTTCTTTATATTCCTCTCCTCGTGGATTGAGGATCATTATTTCCTTCTCCCCTTGCAGCAGCTTTTCATGTTTTAGCAGAGTGATAGCATGTTCACTTGTCTCCTCTCTTTATTTCCTTTTTTTTTTTTTTTTCTTCTTGTCCCGTTAGCTTCTCTTTGTAGCTCTCAGCTGCTAGATTTTTGATCATTCCTAATGCTCTCCTCTGGACTCTGTCCAGATGCTCCACTTTGTTCTTGACAGCTACTGCAGCTATGTCCATACCTGTGCTCAATGCTTGCATCAGTGTTCCCAGCTGAAGCAGCACATAGCAGGAAGGACCTGCTGCAGTCTGCTTGGGTTTCAAGACTGCCTGCATATGCAGTGTGTGCAGGTTACTGTAGGTGAGATCAGACCTCGTGTATAGAGTACTAGCTCCTGGAGGGCACTGTTGGGGGGTCACTCTACCTGCTAGAGGATTACAACCTGCTGGCTGTAGCCCCTCCACAGTGGAAAGCACCTGAGCACAGTGGTGCTAATATTGATACCCCTTGTGTATCTCCTACTCTATTTCAGTACTGTCCTTCTCTTTATATGTCTCAGACACAGCATGGCCTTGATGAATTCTGTCGCTTTATGATGCACATCAGTCCCCCTTTCCTACAGAAATACTTGAAAATGTTTCTTGCCTGCTTGATGCTCAGTGCATGCTGCTGCCATTGTGGTGGTGGACTGTAGGTCTGTAATGTGTGTAGAAAGGCTTTGATCACCTAACGTAACTGGCATCTGATGCTGACATCAACCATTGCTTCTTCACTACTAAATTTATTATTTTTATATTTTTCATGGTAGGGTAAGGCAGCAAGCGTGCTATTGTTTTCTTCTTTTCCTGGTAAAGGAGGAGAAGCATCAGAAGCAATATGGCTTTCATAATTTTCTGGATGACACTCAACATCCAGCTTCTCAAGTGAGTACTTATATGTCCCTGGCCCTGTGATGTAGTCATACTTTTAAGTCTGTTTGTCATAAATTGGCCTTTATATTTTCTGGTGAATTCCTTTCACACTTGCACAGGCTGTATAAAACTGGTTCAAGAAGAGAATCTGCAGGCTGATTATTTTCTGTGTTTCATAAACTGAAATATGGAATGTATATATCTTTATATTAACTTGCCTGATTGTGAAAACCTCAGATTATACCTCACTTTCTAAATCTTTTTGATTGCATAGAGAGTTTTTACCTATTAACTTTTGGCTTAAAGTACTTGTCTAAGCTTCAAAGTGCACTTCTGGGGCTCCATTAGTATCCTTATCACAGAAACAGTACAGAGAAATTTGAGAAATAAATGGTCTGGGCAGTATCCTGTATTTGTGCATGGCAGGGAAGCTGATGATTCACAGTTCTCCAGCAAGATCTGCAGGTGGAAACTTCTGTGTCACTGAAGTGCTTTTGGAAATTTTGCATCGACATGTCTGAGTGTGAATTGAGGAGCCTCTTGTAAGTTCTTAAACAACTCTGTTCTGTCTGTATTTAAAGTTTACCATAACTCTGCTAAAAAGTTGAAAACCAAGATTATTTTTCCTTCTTTTAGGCCGTGCTGTTCTGTTGTGATGGAACTAGGTTTTGTGAAAACCAGACATAATCTTAGCACCTGATGCTGCAATAATTATAGACATGCTTAATTTTCAGTACAGAAGTAGTTTGTGGGAGACTTCAGAAATAACTGTGAGTGATGTTTCACGCTGTTTTGCCCACAGGCTTTTTTTTTTTTTTAAATTGAAGTAACATTATCCAACAATAGCAACATTCAAAAAACACAGCCTTTTCAGTTTGCTTCATTCTAGAAGTTTATCTAGAATTGGAGTGGTACAATTGCTCATATAATTTAAAGTGCTGAAAAAAAATAGATAAATTGTTTCTTAAGAGTGAAGTAAATTCGAAACAATTCTGGGGGGTGACTGAGGGCAACAATCCATGCACCTTGATATTTTTGGCCATTTCCCTCCCCTGTCACCTAGGTTTCGTTTGTCGGTTGGTCCCTGCTGGCCCTTTTTTAACTTGTCCACCTATTCCCCACCTGCTGTATCCACTCTTAGCTTGGTTTTAGTGTCCTGCTCCTGGCTGATGTGGTACTGTCAGCTCCTTTGATCTGCTTAAACTAAGCACACTGCAAAAGCAGTACCTGTCTGATGCAGCTTTGATTTGAAGGCCTGGATCCTGTCTGAGGCCCCATTGTCCTTCAGCATCAAGGGCTGGGAAGTAATTTAAGGAAATGCTGCTGAGCAGCTGCAGCGTGTTATCTATTATGACTGGTCAGCAGGATTTTCCCTTTAGTCTTCTATCTGCAGGCTCATAAACTTTTTTTATAAAGTGTCTGACATCTGCTCACAGGAAGGTGATTTGGGGATAAGCAAAAACTGTGCTGGTTAATGAGATTATTTGTAGGTGTTTTTTTAATAGGTCATCTTGTATGCTGAATAGCAGATGTAATTAATTGTGCTTTTCTCAATGGTGGAAGTATTCCAGCAGGAGAGATAATCAGTTCACACTGGAGCAGACGTAACTGGGGTGCTGCTGCTGATTTTCAGTCAGAGAAGTTTCCCTGGTAATTTTAATAACATTGCCAGAAAGCTGACAGGGAATTCAAGGTGAATAAGCAGACCTGCAGGGAGCAGAAGCTGCCTGGTCTCACTATGCAGCCTGCTTCCTCTAGCTTGGACAGAAAGCAGAGGACATGAGTCAAGGTAATTGGTCACTTGTCAGAGCCCAGATGTAGCCTGGGACTGCCCAGCTTCCTGCCATGCCAGGATGGCTCCAGGTGCTTGTGAGGAGAGGAAGGTCCTGGCAAAGCACAGAAGCTGCAAGGGCAGAAGGCGCAGTGCAAGATGCTCATCTCCTGAGTCATGGTGTGGTGTCTGGGAGGTGAGCCACCAGCAGAGACTGGGAGATGAAGTGAATAAATTTTTTCTAGCGTGCTGAAGATAAATATTTATTCAGGTTAACTCCCTCTTGCTGTGCCTTTGCTTTCAGATTTAGTATTAATGATGGCATTAATATTGAAACTGTCTACTGTGGGGGATAAACATAGTCTTGGTGGCTAAAATATTTTGATTCAATGCGGTTGGCCAGGCAGTGCAACTGACAAGGTAATTGGGGTGTGGCTGGTGCTTCCTCAACACCTTTCCCATGAGAAGCACTGGGCAAATACTGGCCATTTGTCCAGAGTGCATCAGGGTGTTTGGCCAAGGTAGACACCTGGCGTTTTAGCAGTTCTTTGCTTGGTGGAGAAGCTGTACCGATCTACGTGTGAGTACAAAGGTAATTGTGGAGTAGCCCCATAAGAGCAGTAATAGTATAAAATGCAGAATGCAGTTTGAATTAGACTAAAATGCCAGCAAATCCAGCAGGCCAGAAGAAAAAAAACTGGTAGGGATTTTATGATCAAAAAGCCAATTACAGCTTTACAGAGCTTATAGAAGAGGTTTAAGCTTAAAGCCCGCATGAAAGCTTGCAGCACATACGCCAGAGCAGAAAATTAGCAACAGTTTGCAGTAGCTAATTCCTTTATCCACAACGAACTCTGTCATCTTAAATAGTGGCTGTTTGTCATCTGAATGAACTACTGAGAGTACACTTGTTAGAAAGGAAAAGCTGAGGTGGGGTAGATAATAGGGACTTACGCATGGAACTGCATGTGACCAAACAACAAAAATAAGTAATCTCCCTCTTCAGTTGGTGGCATAAAGTCAAGTTCAAGGATGATACTGAATAATTTTGCTTTAAAAAACTTCTTGCATTAATTTTTATTTGCGTGCTCTGCTCACAGCCATATCAATTTAAGTCTTGTTAAGGTGTGCCTCTTTAGAAACAGTTTATGATGCCATTTCAGGGTGAGGGATGGATTTGTGAACTGAGAATTCATAATCTCTGCACTTTGAAGATTTTTTATTTTTCTCTTTATCTGTGAGAAAACATTTGGAACTGCAAAGTACTTCATAGCTTTTAGAGCAACAATTTGTTGATATATAAGCTGTGTTGCTGTGGGTATGCATTGTTGTGCTGCTTCTGAACGTATAGGACTGAGAATGTTGACATGCAGAGGCTTCAGTAGGATCAGCTTTTCAGTGGATGATCCGCAGATGATAGGAGCAGTTGCTAGTGCAAACAACTGAAGATGTTTTAAAGGGTTTTGGAAGCGGCGTCTTTGGGAAAAGACTACTTTCACTCAGTGTGGACAGAGTGTCTAATAAAATGTTTTATGTCTTACTAGGCGTAGTAAAAATATGATTAATATTAGTAACAACATGTGGCTAATAGAAGCATTTTTTAACCGAATCTATTGAAAATCATGTCTCAGGAACAATGTGTCTCCATGATGCATTTTAAACTTTTCCAAAGAAAGTTCTAGCTACTTATTTGAAACAACCCAAGGACAATTCTCTGTAGGAGTTCTAACAAATAACAAATTTGTTAGGTTAGATTGATATCCTGCTCTTTCTTGTGACTGCTGCTGGGTTTGTTCGGGCAGATCAGTATACACCCTGTATATCTGAGTAAGCTGTGTGAGTTTTGGGAAAGCCTATCTGAAATGTAATGCATATGTTCTTAACACCTTCTCATTAATTATGACAAAAGCTTAGATGGTCAATCCAAAATGACTACCCCAGTATTACATTACTCCATTTTCTCTGATTCTGCCATTCTCCTTCATCTTTTCATTGTTGAAAGTTCTTGCGTATGATCAGTAATGAAACATTTTAAATTAGATGTGCTGTTAAGCGTTTGCTTCTGTCTAAAAATTGAACTTTTCTTTTAAACAAATGCCTTCATTTTGATGTGATATAGACTTATGAACTTATTTCTCTACTTGTTTTACATATTGCTTGTATGAGATAAAGGAAGTACTGGGATTCAGAGAACTAGTTAGCAGATCTGTTACTGAGGTAGCGTAGTCAAGGCAACTGTTCATGGAGACAATTGATCATGGCCCAGTCTAAGGAAAATCAGTCATGAGGGCAATTCTTGGAGGGGAGAGAGATCAGAAATGTCTGATTCTGATAAATTATTCTCCCTCTTTGGTTTGTAAATGTATTCTAGGATTTATGAATCTCAGCAGTCCTCAAAGTTAGCAAATTGCTAACTCTGAAAATCTGTGCATGCTTCATGCCTTCTCTGTGCTAGTCCTGTAGCTGATGTCAGTTCTTCCACCAGTTCAAGTAGCAGGCATCTCACAAGAAAGATTTTACCTAGCTTGATGAGTGAGGCTACTTCACTTTAGAAGTAGTGAGTTACAAATAAATGCTAATACCACAGTATTGGTTTCCTGCATATGAAGCAAATGCTGATCAATTCTGATTTTTACTGCTCCTTTGGCATGCAATTTTAGACAACTTCCAATTTGGGCAAAGGGTAACAGAACAATGTTACAAGTTCTAAGTCTGACCAGGTTTAATACAAGTGCTAGAAAATGATTTTATGTTTAGAGATTACTTTGAATGCAACTTGTTCAAATACAAAAATGTGATCAAAAGACAACAGTTCAAATTCAGAAACCCTTCTGTTGCTCCATATGACCCTGTCAGGTTTAGAAAAGTAATGAGCCATTGTGTAGAAATCAAGGAAGGTGTGGGAACAGTTATATTTGCAGATGTGAAGGTGTAGTTCTTTAGAAAAATGCTTAAACAGAGGTTTCTTTCTGTCTTATGATTGTCAAAGTAGTAATTATTCTAGAAGTGTACAGCTGAGTAATATGTTCTGAACTGTTTTTCATTCCTGAAGTCTTAGACTGTCACTGAAAAGAAAGTAACTGAATTCATAATAGCCTTTTTTTATTATTTTTTTTTTTTTTTATATATATATTACTATATATACATGTGTAAAAGGTGTGTTTCTTACTACATTCTGAATATTTACTTGTTCAGGGATATAGAATAAATGAGAACAAAAATTCCATGAAATGTGTCCTTCTATTGCAACTTAAATTGCTTCACATTGCAAACAAATTTCGTAGGTTTTATTGTTATAGAAGAGATGGCAAATAAAGTGTCTGTCTGTGGAGCTTGTAGTTGACAGTACTATGTATTAATTATTAGAAGAGATGACAAGTGGTTAGGAATAGAAAATAAAACTCTTTGAAAAATGCAGGCTAATACAAGGAATTTGAAAATAAATGCGGTGGAAGCTGTAGTTAATCAGATGAGATAAAGTAGTAGATTCTTACATGCACATCTGCAAATACATTGCATTAATTAGAGCATGCCTGAAGCTTTTTATGACCTTTTTAGACGAGGAAAGTATTAAGAATATTTTTCTAGACTACAATAGTTTTATGATGAAATTATTAGCACCATTTTTATTTTTTTTAATATGTGTGAGTGATAATATGAGTGCAGATGGACTGGATTACTGTAAATAGCAGACTTAATGCTCCACTTTTTCTCTCTCACTTGTGATTTGGCTAGAAGTAAACCACAACTGGAGAGAACATGATACTCCAATATTAGCATTCTCTAAACCTCTCTGTGTGTTTGTTACCAAAGGCAATGCAGACTACAGTTGTGCTCTGTTTGTGGCCCTCTGGAAAGTTCCAATAACAAAACTAGACTTCAGATGTTCTGCTTGACTGGCACAGACAACACTGTAACAGAGTTGGGGGTTATGGTTCCAGTGTGAAAACTCTGTTTACACAGCATCCACCCACACTAGGTCATACTCTTATCTTGTACTTGCTTTCATAAATGTCCCTGCTTACAAGATTCTTCAACAAAGTATTTTCGACATGTATTGTACATCTCATCTCACCCTCCAGTGAAACTTCCTTTTAGTGTAAACATCAGGCAAGTACAACAGCCTTCTTCCTGTGAAGAGGGTGATGAATTCTGACCTCAGGGAAACACAGCTTAGCTACAAGCAATGGCAAAACTCCAGCTGACTTCAGAGGAACTTGGAGTTGACCCTTGGTGTTCAGCTCTCTCATCTCTAACTAGCTATGAACGGAATAAGGCCTGGAAATCCACATGTTTATACTTTGCATTTGTTCATCAGCTAACTTTGTTCCTTAAATCCTGTGGGTTTTTCATAATTTTTTTTTTCAGTTCAGGAACTTGGATTACAGCCACAATTATACTTGGAAAAAAACAAGGCTTTTGGTGTGATTATTCAAACTGTATGTGAGTGCTTTGTAGATCAGCAGATAGGTACATTGTTGCTATGGGTGTTCATTCTAGAAGTTAAAGTATGTTCTTTATTTTTGTTTTGTCTTTCTTGCCTTGCAGAGTCTATACACAACAGAAGTATGTGTCCTGTCCTTCACTGACATCAACATGTCTCTTTTTTCCTTTTCTCCTGTAAACTTTCCTCTGAATTCCAGTGGACTGCTCACAAACTCCTTTAAACCATGAGATGAGGACAAAGAGATTATACAATTTCAGTGAGGCTCAGACTTCCCTACCAGAACCTTGAAATAGAGGCATAGGCATAGGATGCTTTCTGCAACCATACTCTTCTTTTCTAGGTAGCAAGAGCATATCTGTCTGAATTAGGATGAGAAGAGATCACATATGCACCTTGGAGCTCTTTTCTCACTCTGCAACTCTGTGTTGCACAGATGCCAATCTGTGGCTCCGAACAAATCATTCCACGCATCTAGGCTGGCAAGACAATTTCAAAGGAGAAGCAGAGGTTTCAGTTTTGTCATAGAACTCAAAAGCTAGGGCACTAAACATGCCTCTTAAAATGACAGTCCTGATTCACCCCATTCAGGCTGAGCTTTGAATGCTAGCATCTGGAAGTTGCTTGTCATTAGCAAAACACTCATAAAAAGCTGTATGAAAATAAAGTCTATACAAGAATGAGTTACGTGATAGACTGTGTGGTCATCTTCAAGTACCATTAGAAATGCTCACAAGAAATCAATTTGCTTGGGTATAGAGAGAAGTTAAGGCTTTTCTTCAAAGGGTGCAGTTTGTCACAAGATCAATGACTTTATACAAAAAGAAAACAAATTGAAGAACTTCCCATTTTATCTTGCTTGGCTTCAGTGCTGTACCTTTTGACTTGCACTCTAAGAGATAAGTGGGTGATGTTTTTGTTTTTCAGTATTTTTCTCACATTATTACCCACAATTTAGAAGCACAACTTAAAAAGCAGCCATAAAAATCCCCACGAAAAACTTTTTTAAAAAGCTTTGTCTAATCTGGATGTTGAACATTTGCCTCTGACTTGTATGAGGTGTTTTTACCAACCAATCTGAGCATAGGGAAAGTATCATTTAAACTGTTGTGGGCATCATTGTGACCTCTGCTAGAAGGACTGAAGAAAGCAAACATCAGGAAAGGGAAGGAGAATATGGCAGCAAATGAATGTTTTGGATGCTGCAGTGTTGCAAATAGATAAAATAAAGGATTATTTCTTATAAACCTACTCTGGAAGAAGTAGGTTTGGGAGGAAGTGACCTTAAAGACACCTCAACAATATTTTTCATAAAAGTGCCATTACCTTAAATGCTTTGTTCCTTCCCTGCTTTATTTCTAAATCCTTCTGTCTCTTCCTCCTTCAGATCAGTCTACTAAGTTACCAGCCGCACTGAGTCTTACTGTGAAAATACTGAACATGTTCCTGTATGGTGAATTTCCATGTGTGTTTACTCCCCTTGTTACAGGATGAAGTTGTGGGATAATAAATGGAATTGAATGAAAGCGTAAGAAGAGCATTTTATTGAATGGTACAATTGGTGAAAATATACTTGAATGGAAACTTGTGGTTAGAAGTGTACACTAAGAGAAAATAAGAGGGTAAGAACATGAATGCATGGCAGCACAACAGAAAAGCTGCTCAGCTAAAAATGCAATAAAAAAGTCTTGTTGACTTAAATTTCATCTGGATAACAGAGAAAGCTGGGAATAGAGATTATTTTTTTTTCTCCCCAAATATTCTTCTTTCTACCCTGTTATTATCTTTGCTCTCAGTATCTGTGATAGCAGCAGAGCCTATATCCTTGGTGAAAATACGGTAAAAGCTGAGCCCAGAAAGTCCTGGTGTTCTAGAAACTTTGAGAATAAGAAAAAAGAAATTGTTCAGTGGGAGCTGTAGAATCAATGGAGAAATTAAGAGGAAATTAGGAAAGGAGAAATTATATTAATGCAGCTCACAACCTTAATCTAGCCACGTTTCAGTTCTGGATGATAGTTTGAAATCCTTGAAGGAAGAACAGGAAGATGGTCTGGTCTTTGAAGTAAGAGTTTGGTTTAAACAGCACCAGAAGTGCTTTTTGAATTGTTAACCTACAGATGGTAGACCTGAAGGTTAAGGACCAAATCTAAGATCTTGGGGAAGTTATATCAGTTATCTTTGAGAGATAGCAAGTTTTAATGCTGAGTGCTCTACTAACAAATACCAGTGTACGACAGACTCACTAGCTCCTCTGTATGAAGTTGCATGGATAAAGAGAGAGAGATATGTTGCTTAGGCAGGTGTTGTAGATTTTTCAGCAGTGGGAGTTGCACAAGTTGTGCAGCACGTGGTATGCTCCAAAGTAACTTGAATATAGGACAAATATGGCTGAGTGTCCGTCCCTGTGCTCAAGAGCCTACCAGCAGCACAAGCCAAAGGCCTCAAAGGTGAACTGCGTATTATTAAGGCAGCCTGTGCATAAAAGAAAGCAGTTGCTGTGATTGCAGGTCAGTTTTGTAGCAACCCACTGAGCAGCCGAATTCTAGCAGCTAAGGAGCATCATGCTGCACTGATCAAGTATGTGATCAACTAGTTGTGGAGGGTAGAGACAGGAGCTAGCAGGGAGGCAAAGTCTGAGTCTTTCAGGTGCATGAATGGCAATGGGAGTCGTAATAAGCTCTAAAATCTCTGATAAATGGGGTAAAATGTCTCAGAATAATTCAGCTTAGACCTTTCATAGGACTCTTTTGAATGTGATTTATCAGAGCAGACAATATTTTATCTCTTGAATTGTTTACATTACCTATAAACTAAATAGTTCTGTAAACATTCATTTTTTCTTCATCTCCATTAAGTACTATAGGCATTTCTAAGTGAGTTAAGTTGAGGGCTATGTAACGTGTTTTTGTTGGGAATAATGAGATTCTTACCTGGCATTTGCCACTGAGCTTAGTGAGATATCTATTCTCCCTACTTGCCTCAGATTTTAGAAGTATATCTCTGCAAAACAGTAGGGATTAATAAACACAAACTGGATGTTAAAATTAAATGAAAGAAATCATCTTTCACTAAAGGCATTTTTTTGAGTTTACTGGTGGTTGAATACAACTGAAAAATATTTTGTGGTATTTCAGTAAAATTCTGAGGGGAAAAAAAACAAATTTATGATATTATTTTTATGTCTACAATTAGACTGACTCATGATAGCTGCTGTACCTCATGATCGTTAATTTACTGGTGTTACAGAGAGATTTCATAATGTAATCAAGAGTGACTTAAAGTTTAAAATGGCCAGAAATCTCTGAATTTGTTTTAATGCGTTTATAGTGAATTTTTTTGCAAGGGAAAACAGCCTTCTCTTTTGCTTTACAGAGCAAAAAGGTGTTTATAGATCTTGTTTGTATTTTCAATTTCAATATGATGTCTAATTATAACATTTCATGGTAATCTGAATGAAAAATACTATTCATTTGAATTACATGAATTCTGGCATTGTGTCACAGATGGCTTCAGTCTCCTATAACAGCATGCAAAAAAACAAAGTTGATATTTAATAGAGTTTCTATTCACTTTAGGAAATTTGAGAAGCTGCCATATGGCACATAAAGGTTATTTGGCTGGTTTTTTTTTCTGACACTGCACAAATCATAAGTTTTTCATTATTGCATAGGTACAAATCCTAATGAGGATAGTGTATACATTTGGAGGAAATCCTTACATGGACATCAAGCTTAGGCCTGTGCTTTAATTCACACTGATTTTGGCAAAACTGTTCTTCTATAAATGTGTATCCACCACTCCTCTCAGTTTATGTCACCTGGAAACTTAATGAGGGTGTACTGTGTCCCATCATCCAGATCACTAATGACGGTGTTAAACAAGACTGGACCTGATACTGATCACTGGAGTTTGTCACTAGTTACTGGCCTCCAGCTGGCTTTGCACCACTGCTCACCACTCTCAGGGCCTTACCATTCAGCTAGTAGCTCATACTGCTGTATGCTGCAGGAGCCAGCCCTTGACATTCTAGTCCAGTGCCTTTCTGGCTGCTGGAGTGAGACAGCCAGAAGTAAGTTTTGTATGAATCTGTTGACAGTCGCAAAGAAGTTCCTCTAGCTGACTATATGCAACAGAAGCAATGGACTAGCTCTCCTGTTATGAGATGGAGAACATTTTGACTTCCTTTTAGTATAGAGTGGAGAGAATCCTAGCATAAGAAGTACGTCATTGAGCATGAAGGGTCAGTGGTGGGAGGGGAGAAAGGATCTAATCATTGGTTATGAACAAGGCAATGTAATGTATGACATTCATTTTGACTCTGTAGTTTACAATTCAAGTAATGTTCAGGAACAAAAGCGGAAAAAAATATCTCACTACTCTCTCCAGATAGAAAGCGAGAGCAATCTGATGATCAAGATCCAGTCACTTCTGAGAAAAAAAAAAAATGAAATAGATTTGAGATCTTTAATTTGGTTTGGTTTTCTGATAGGCCTAAGAAAATCATTTTCCTGCAAGATCTGATAGTGATAGGTATGTGTAAATGTGAGTGCAGACAAACGATAAATTTGTCAAGAACAAACTGCATTTTTCAGAGGAGATCCATCTTCCTTCTTACAGTGTTTTTCAGATACCTACATACAATTTTTTAAATCCTTTTCAAACTTTGTAATCATCTTATGTATTGTGTTTTGAGTGCTTCATTTTGAAAACTGACTGAGGATGCTTTGACCATATTTTTCAGCTGTTTGCCACAACTTTGAACTACTCTGCAGAGCTATACAGAAAGAAGAATGTAGTTCCTGCAAATCTGTCAGATGTTTTCTAAGCCTGCATTGCATTTCAGGAAATGCTAGATCACAGATCCATCTAACCAAGCATGTTGTTTCTTGGAGTGGCTATTATCAGATACTTCAAGAGAGGGGTAAGGACAGGATAGCTATAAAATAGTGATTTCCTTACAGGGAATTATGTCCCAGCTCTTGAAAGCTATTTGCTTACGGTGTTGGGGTTTTGCAGTGAAGAAGGACATAAGGTACTGGTGTGTTACATAAGCGAGAGGAAGCAAGGCAACCTGATGGTGTTGGAAAGGAGAAATGGCTGCTGGATAAAAAAAACCACAATAGCTGAAACCTCTTAGTATAGGTCAGCTCCACAGACTGTTAGGTGCCATGGTTCTCACCTGCTTGGAGACTGTGTGTGCTTGAGATGTATAATAGGTTAGGCTGACCAGCTGTGCTAGCGCAGGTAATGACAGAGCAAACACAACTATTGTATACACACCAACAGGTTCCCCATTGTTGCCTATGCAAAATATCACAAGTGTACTAACATGTGTCACAGCTCTTTGTTTTATAGACCTGTCCCTACGTAAAGCACAAATACTTGTCTGAAACAATAAACAGTGTCCTACCTACTCGATACAGACAGTATTTTTTTGTGTGTGTGACTGTTTGGTTGGTGGTTGTTGTGTTTGTGTTTTTTTTTTGTAATTTCCATGACTTAAAGTGACTGTTTAGAAACTTCCAAGTGGCATTCTCTACACTGTCACATTTGTCTTATCATGATTAGTTTTCATGCTTGCAGTGGAGCTAAAACTTCAGGTGATTTTGTAGCTCTTCCCTTCCATAGGCCTGGACATAGTAATTGATGGAGCCAGCAATGTCCATGTAGTTCTGAGAGTACGGTTTAACTTATGTTTCCTTCTCTGACTACAAAGGTCTTCAGAAGTGGAAGTCTTCATATTATAGCTATACCTTAAAAGGCTTCTTTTTGCATCAGATTTTAGTTTACTGTTTCCTGGCCACAGAGTGGTCAATATTTCTTGTCTTTATATCTCTTTAGAAGATATCTAGTCTTGGGAATAAATTTCCAGCCAGGCAGTGGTAAAAAAAATAGGTTATTTTAGGGCAAAAAAATGCTTGTGCAATCTTTTTAGAACATTATATTCTTAACTTTTTTTTCTTGCATAACTTCTCATTTTGAGTACTTCTTATGTACTAAAGCTTCTACAACCTTAGCCAAAGTCAAAAGCCTAAGCAATATCTTGAAAATAAATAATGGCTGCTCTCTGTAATTTAACTGCACGGGATTAGTTACATCTCATCAGTAAATATTCTCTCAAATGCTGCTGAATGTTAAATGTATATAAAGGGATAAACCAAATTGAAACAAAACTTAGCTGCAGACAAAAGCATAAAAACATTCTGCATTTAATTGTATAGAATGTCTAAATGTATAGTACTTGACAAAATATTTAGTTTTTTAAGTGTTGTCTTTTACTTTCTCTTTTTTTTCTAATGTTCAGGGGTTCTGTTTCTGCACAAATTTGAGTGAATGAAAGAGTGCACATGCAATGTGTTGCATAGTCCTCCTTGGGTATGTATTTTGTGTACCAGAATGACTCTACTAGGTCATTTCAGAGGTCCATGTCCTTCAGTATACTCACTCCATCAATGACTGTAAACAATTTCCTAGGGAGGAGTAAAATAAAAACAAGCCTATATTGACACCTCTTTCTCATACTCTGCTAGCATCCAATAACTGCATCTCAACAACTTCCTGGTGAGATGACACTTTATTATGCCTAATAATCTTTAATGGAAGCTTTTCTTTAAGTTTACTGAGTTTCACTTTGAATTCATATGAGCTTTTCTCATACCTTACCTTCTCATACCATCCATGTCCTTTGGCAAGGACTTCTACAAATCTGCTATGTACTGTGTGAAAAACAAGACTTCCATTTGTTGCACCTAGTTCCTACTGGCTTTATTTCATTTTCCTGCTACTTCTTGCACAAGAAGAGGCAGTGGATACCGATACCTGTCCAGTCTTTTCATGACATTTATAATTTTGGTAGAGCATTTTCATGTTCCCCAAATTCCTATTCCTGACTGAAGAGGTCTAGTTTAGACACCTGTTCCTTGAATGGAAGTCATTCCATATTCCTTTTGGCCTTCTGAACAATTTCCAGTTTTAGCATGTCCTTTCTCAGGTGAACCACATGGAGTATTTAAAGTGTAGCAACCACAGATTTTCACAGTGACATAGTAATGTGTTTATCTATTCCCTTGCTAGTAATTCTAAACGTTCTATGGCCTTTTCTGCCTGTAAGCGAGCACTGAGCTTTTCATGAACTCTCATGACCTCAGGATCCCATTTCTGGATTATCTGGAGCACAGAACTGTTCATTTGGTGTGTGAAGCTCAAATTCTTTTCTGACATATGCATCACTTATGTACATGAAAATACATTAGCTGTTGAAAGTTGAGTCCTCTGTAGATATCTTGTAGATCTGTCTACTCTAGTGAAATAAGTCAACATGAGTTTAGAGTTTACTAGTTCATTTTATCTCTTTTTACTCAGCATTTTAGGATATTAAGAAATGAACATTTTTAACTAAGTTGTTAGGGTCAGCTGGGGATTTTCCAAAATATTTGCCTCAGCTCTCTAGGATAAAGGTTCTAAACTTTACTGAAGAAGAAGACTATTAAGCTCAGGTCACTACTAGTGGGAAAAACACCAGTTCTCAGCCATTCACCTGTATCTCAACAGTTCTATTGCATGATGACCTTTTGTAAGCCTCTATCAGTTGCTATAGAGTATCATGGATTAGGTATTTCCTTGTGATTCTCTCAGATTTGATTCAGAAAGAGAACTACATTTTCTGTTGTTTTGTTTCTGTGTTGCTTTTTTTTTTTTTTTTAACACACTTTGACCTTAATTTTCATTTATTCAAAGTCTGCATTGCATCATTCAGCCAGTGTAATTGAGGGCATAAAATAAGCATACATGTAATTTAAAGCCCATTTGGTACCAATATTGTTTAAAGTGCTTTTGGTATAAGTGATAATCAGAGTCCTCATTTTGAACATAAAAATAATTATTTTCTCCATGTCTGTAAAGCAAAAAGCACGAAGCATAATTGTATTCTTAAGCATAATCTGAGGCCACTTCTAAATGAAATTTGCATTACCATGAAAGAAAAGAAGTACTTCTATTCATTTGTCTAGTGTATACTCTTTTATTAGATAGCTCATTAGAAATTACATTAAATGAGCACAGAAATTTTCTTTCCCTTTGAATATATTTTATCGCACTATTATACTTTCCCACTCTTTATTTTGACTGTGTTTACAGATGTGTCCATTACTGTGAAGTACCTGCCCACATCTGCTAGTAATTTTCAAGCTCTTGAACTATCTCAGATCTTTTCTTTATTAGTTGCATTTGGATTCACCGTATTGATTTACTTTTGTTATGTTTTGCATGACATTTATTCTAACAGAAACCATACACTATAGTGTTATTTGATGAACAGCTCTGTTTTCTTTTATAATGAAGTCTGCTCTAAAACAAAAAGAGAATAATGAGAATGTGTTAAGCCTTCCTCCCTGCTGAAAAGAAACAAAACAGGGGACCACAGACCTTTTATTCCCAGGCATCTGGACACGTAAGCATGCTCTCGCAACTTACTTGCTTTCTTAAGACTCAACGTAAAGTTATTCTCTTCTGTTTCCAGGGCTGCTTATATTTTTATAGGTAATAATCCAGCTTTTGATTACCGTTTTCTATGTATTTGGACAGATGAATGAACAAGTGAATATGAATAGTCTCTGGAATCCAGGTATCTTGTCACATTATATGAATGTATAGGGTTATATGAATGTACATATGTAGGCTTCTCTAGCCTGTGCTCCATTTTCTGTGTTTTAAGGGACATGACTCTGTTTCCAGAAAATGTAGAATTCTTGCAAGTAGGAATGGAAAATCCTCACCTTGAACCTAGAACTGACTGTAAACCAAAGTCTGCTCTACTGGGTTGTGATCTGGGAAGCCATCTCCTTCTGGGTATCCTAAATGCAGTAACAACTGAACCATTGGGAGCCAACACCAGCTCCTGGTGTGGCCTCTCCTTCCTTTCAGTTGCTTAGCTACTTAATTTCTGGAGTCAGTGCTCGTCTGCATGTCTCATTTTCTCATCTTTCCATTATCTATGGGCTTAAACTGGATTCCATTCTGAAAGCCCAGCATCTGTTTCTAAATCAAACTCTAAGGCCTCTTTGTGAAGTCAAGCATGGACTTAAGTGTTGTGGTTGAGCAAGAGTTATTTGTGCCAGTTTGATATCTTATAGTTAATAATGGACAATCCGTAGACAATTCTGTAGACAGCAGATTTTTTTTGTAATTCTTAGGAATGAGATGTGAATTCTGCTGGTGCAGAACACGTCTCATCCTTCTAAACAATAAAGGAGCTAAAAAAGCTTCAGACAGCTCATTAATTCAGATTTCCAGGAATCAAAAGGGAAGGTGAAGTCTTTTCATTATGCATGAAGAAAACTTAGGAAGCATCCATTTCTCACACACTTAAGGCTTTTCTGTCATACTTGTTTTCATGGGGGAGTGCTGCTACACTAGGGATGAAGTGGATGTGTGTAGCATATAAAACAGAATATAACATGCACCTCCAAATCATTAGTGCTGTAACTAAGTGGCTTTACATATCCTAGGCAACGTAATCTTTAAAATTTATGAACAATTTGTTTTTATACAAGTGGTTAGAAAGTTTGACCCAAATAGGAGAAATCATATTGTGTACATTTGTGTACATTTACTGACTATTAGTGTGTACTCCAGCCATAGGATTCCCTCCCCAGGAAGTAAAGGCCCTCAAAGATGCTATTTCAGTTTCTATACAGAATTTTCTTAGAGTCATTTCACGCATAATATACAATTATATCAGACTAATAAAGAGCTTGTTCCACATATAACTGTATCTAACAAATAACTGTTCTCCTTACCCAGTTTTCCTTTCTAGCTGATAAAGTTCTTAATAAGACTGGCTTCGTTGCTTCCTCAGTTTACATCTACCGAACAGTCTGTCTTACACCTCTCAGGGCAGTCAACTTCAGTGAAAGAGGACAGTGAAACATGATTCACTTATGACGATGCCATAAAGCTGAAAAAGTTGTTCTACACACACAGAGGCTATTTGATTTACCTTGTGTTTTTATACTCACAACTTGGGAAACTCTAAAATTTGCTTCCAAATATTACACACAGATCAATTTTGCTTTAGATATTTTATGAACATACAGCTGAGACAGTGTTGCCTGCAATCAGAGACTTGCATAATACTTCTAATTTTGAATGCCATAAACATTTTAAAAATGATACACAATTTCATTTCATTCACAGTCCTGTCATTTTAACTACACTCAAAATGAGAGATATATATATATCACTAAAAGTAATTTAAAATATGTATCTTTCATTAAATTTGTCTTAAAAATTATGACTTTAAGCAAATCAGTAATTATCTCTCTTTAACCAGTTAAGTTAAATCACAGTGTGCATCCTACTTCACTGGACTCATTCCCTTTCTTAGGGAATTGTGATTCAGAAGACCCCATTGTTGTGCTGTTCATGAAACTGTTCCTCAGCATGCTTCAAACAGTTGATGGTTTCAGGACTCTTTTAATAGATAAACTTCTTCACTGGATTAACATCCATGTGTTTTCCCCACAGTGCTGCAGAGAAATGATCAGATGGGTTTCCTCTCACATGTGATCTTAATTTAAATTGCAAAACTTACGAGAACAGCTGCACAAAGTTTGATTTAGGCCCCCTATATCCTCTCAGGTTGACCTTCATGCTATTTCTGGAATTTTTAGTAAATCTGAAGAGCAGAATGGGGATTTAAAAAAAAAAACAACAAAACAACAACAACAACAAAAACCTACAAACCTCAGTTGCTGGAGTCTGCTTCTCAGAGACATCTACATTTCTTCGTCATAGTTTCCTGTAAAGGATCAGGAATGTGTCCTCATGTTTCAGCTGCTGTTTCTCTGCCAGTGATAGCATTATCCATTGACCTTTATTCTCAATCTAGCCGTTCAGAATGAAGCATGACTGGAAATCTTTCTTTTAAATCCTAATTTTAATTTTTCTTCTCATTTCAATTGAATGGTTCAAGGTTATTTCCTTTCCCATTCTATCCTCTCTGAGTATCTGCTGGTACTAACCCATTTCTTATAAGAATATGAAAGTAGAAATTTGCAAGTCTCTGCTATCCATGTGCCAGTTCTTGGTTTTGTTTTCTTTCCTTTTATTACTGTAAACACATTAGGGGAAGATTTTTGGTCTTTGTTCTGTATTTTGACAGTTTAAATATTGATCTAAACATACTGAAGGGGATAGAGCTAGTGTTTGGTGAGCTGACACTTCACAGCATGACTTCTGAAAGTCTGGATGCTTATTTTTTTCCCCTGTAAGGAATTAGTAGCTTTTATGTGTGCAGGAGAAGTAGCCAAATGCCCTCAGCATAAGAGTAAATACCCTTTCATATCCTATGTAGGAATGGATTCTTAAGGTCAGGAGAAGTTTGCTTCTGCTCTTCCTTGCTAAATTTCAACCTTGAGATTACTGAGAGAGATCTTCATTAATGGATCAGATGGGACTACGAGATTTATCCTGCTTCCATTTTGCATTTGAAAAATCTCAGGGCGAAGGTCTGACCAAAGCCTTCTTGATTTAAGAACTTCATATTCAGCCAGACAGCCAAAGTTATTCTACCTTTGTGTGAAATGACGTCTATGAAGTAACACTTAGTCTCTTCCCATTCTGAGTGATGGTCTAGCTTTTAAGTCTTTTCACAGAAAATCAATCCCTCTTCTTAACTTAAATGTTCCTGTAACCATGTTGTTTTCTTGATTTACATCTGATTTCAAATCCTTTAAGTTTGCCTGATAGATATTTTATCACCAATTCCTGAAACTTAAATTAATGATAGTTCAAGTCTTTGATTGCATTTATAAGCTTGCTTAATACATTGATTTATCTGTGAGTAGCATCTTGTTCTGTCAGGCTGTCAGTATTAGGGGATTCCCTGTGTACTGAGCCCAAGTATCCCAAGAGGGTTAGTGGCTGAAGATCATAGTGCAAAAATGTGGTTCAGAATGGAGAAATGGTGACCCTCTCTCTTCTGCACTCTTTTCCTTGATACAACTGTGAAAATGTATGGTAGCTGAAGGTTTGTTAACTTCAGTGTCAAACAGCCTTGTTTCATAGCATGTTGAAGTAGCATAAAGCCATCTCTTGATTTATAATGTTATTCAAAAGTCGTTTGTTTCAAGATTATGTTAAAATGAATTAATTAGCTGAATTAGTCTTCTTAAACTTCTCTTATTCACTACATGTTCACTTTGTGTGTATGGCTTATAACTAGGTTACCCTGTGCACTCAATAATTTTCCGTTCTAATTTATGGAAAACTTAAAAAAAAAAAAAATGGAAAAGGAGAAAAATAAACAGTACAGTTACAGATACTGGCCAGAGGAATTAGATTTAAGTTTCATTTTGTAGCTGAAATCATGTTGTTGGCTTTTTTTTTTTCCTAAAAACACCAGCATGTTTTTCAATTCCTC
>JANHGO010000027.1:40527431-40610747 GCA_024606505.1 Aquila spilogaster | reverse complement strand
TATGTACTGTGAATTTGGCTGAGAAATGTACCGTTCCCCCCATCTCCTTTCCAGATAAACTGTGTTTGACAAGGTAACACTGGAATCCAGAGTCCTCTATCCTTCCTTTGCTTAGTGGCTGAGCCTATACATGTGCAAAATCACACATATCCAAATCAAGATTGTAATCCTGATGTTACAGTGCTCTCTACTTTTTCATTTAAAAATAAATTTAAATAGAATCATAGAATCATTTAGGTTGGAAAAGACCTTCACGATCATCAAGTCCAACCATCAACCATGCCCACTAAACATGCCACTAAAATATAAACACGTGATTCAAATGCATGCAAACCAAATGCATCTGTGTGCAGTGTTAGCCAATGCTGTTGGGATTTAAGTGCTACCTCAGTGAAAACTGTGTCCCTGAACAGAAAGAGTTAAGTTTTCTTGTAACAAGTACCCTGAGGGAACATTATGTAATGATCTGCACTGACATGTTTGGTTTCTTTACATTGACTCATTGTTCTTGGAGTTCATTTTCCCCCTCCCTTTCTAATCATTTAATTCATTCGCTTGTATAAAGCCCATTAGTTTTGCGCTGAATTTATCGTCTGTATCACAGCTATGGATTTGTTCATCTAAGGCGTTTTACAGAAGTCTTAATTTAGCCTTTTCTACAGTTGCAGCAATGAATACTCTAGTTTGACAACCAGTTATTTCAAACTGCAGACAGCACTCCTTGAGTGGTGTTCATAGAGAAATGGAAAAATGAGTAACAGAGTTTGATAGAAAAGTATATGTACTATGCTTTTTACCTGGGCAGAAGAAATGAGGTAAACCTGTCTAGGGAAAAAAAGAGGGAAGGCATCAGAAAAGAAATTTGTGCTATTTTCCTATGACTAAACCTTAGTCTGTTTTAGCTGCTGTGCTAAAAAGTCTGTAAGCACCCACAGTGTAATAAGATCACTGGCTTGGGTACTCAGTAGAATTCAGAGGTGGATTTTTTTAGTGCAGAAATTGGAACGTGCATTGGAAAATTATTTCAAAATTTTGCAGAAGTTTTTGTGATGTTTATGATGCATAATGTTGAGCAGGTGATGGATAAAAGTATAATTTGAAATAATGTGACAATACACTTATAATGAGAAAGTGAGTTTTTAAAATGACTACTTATTCAGTAAGATCTGGGATCCACAGATAGAATACTGTAACTAAAAGACACCACTTCAACTAGTACATTTGCCAAACCCGAAATCAGACGTTGTGATTCTGGGCTGGTACTCCTCCTAATTTAGAGTTTCTAACATTAAGGCATAGCCCATTACCACTTACAGCACTCCTTGCACCAGTGTTACTTCTGGATAGAAACATAGGAATTGCCATGATTGTTATGAGTTGTGGTCCATCTCATTGTTATTCAGCCTTCAAGAGAAAGCAAGGTTAGGCAACTCTGAGAAGGTGTTATGAGAGAACCTCTCCAGAAAGTTGTGGGTTTTTTTTTTTCTGATCCCTAAGAGTTGGTAAAAATAGGAGTTAACATTTAAATTCTGGTTTTGAATGTTTTGGCAGCTGGTGTTTTACAGGTTCACATATAGCCTTAAAATAATCCAACAGCTTGCTTATGTGCATTTAGACTGCAAAATAAAAAATACTGTGCCAGTTATGATAAATGATATGGAATAATTATCTTTGACCATGCAAATAACAGTGGACTTTATTGATAAGATTGGCATTGATTTACCTCAGAATTCTCAAATAACTGAAAAGATAGAACAGGATTAGATGATTACAGCAAGCTGATCATGAAATTATATTTTTCTAAGCAATAAGCAAAGCTTAGCTACCGATGTAACAACGAATAAATATCAGAACATGATGTCATCCCCCCTTGTGCCTTATATCTTAGGAAATAAACTTGTCTAAAATAGGAACACAAGCAGGTGATCTAGGTAAAGGAGTTGAACGTGAAGTATTTCTGTATCTTGAAAATGTAAAACGTAACTGTACTGATACCTAGACATCCCATATAGTTTTGATGAAGGACAGGAAGGTGAAGAAGGTAATTTTTAATTTTCAGACGTATCAACAGAAGATAGACTTATTTTGGTCTTAGGCTATGTCTCTCATTAAATTGTGTGTTTTTTTCTGAAACCGGGAGGCCTGTACAAAAGTATATAGTCCAGTTGCGTGGGTATTGATCCCCATTAAGTAAAAACCAAACTGATCACATACTTAAACTGTTGAAAATTGCAGATAGATCTTTGAATGTAAAATGTAAGTAAAAATTTACTTATTCTGTTTCACAATATTATCCTCTTACAAGTTTGAGTTTATCTTTAATGGAGTTCAGATTTTCAATTAAGTGTGCTTGAACTCCATTGTCTTACAGGATTGTTCCTAACCAGTGACACACACGGTGTTTTGAAAAAGTGAAATGTGGCAGCTTCTTAAAAACAAAGTTTCCACATCTGATAATGAGATCAAAAGTGAATTATCTCACTTTAGTCTTACTGGTATTTTCAAAGTAGGAACTGAATAAATTGTTTAGACAGACTGAATGAGTTTAATAGACTTACAACATGCTTCAAGACTGTAGCAACTGAACAAGGAAATAAGTAAGAACTAACTTCTGACAGACTATGAATTGAGACTGACATGAAGCCATATGCATGTGTTGATACTTGATGGAATAAAAGTATCAATAGAAAATGACATGTAAATAGCAAGTGTGGTTAGTAAAGCAAGGACACTTGTATGTATAATGCCTCCAATATGTTAATAGTTAAAAATCCTTTGCTAAAGTATTTAATTCCAATAAAATCGACTTTATTTTTTTTAAAGACAAGATCAAAAACAATTAAGAAGGAAGTATGAAGAAAATAACGTTATTACTGTTAACTGGAAACACTTTTTTCCCAACATTAAAGCACCCACAAGACCTGCTTGACAGAGTACTGTTTTGAATGACTGGGGCCATGCTAATCATCTGCATCTTTGTGAGGAGTCTGTAACACAACATTAATCACCCAACAGTGAGCAGTAAGATGGGTTTTAGCTTGTCCTGAGACAAATGTTCCCAGCCATGCCTTCCTATCCCAAGATTTAGCACTGTGCATTGGCCAGGAATTCCTTTGTCTCGGGGAAGAAATTGCTTTGAGGTAGTGCAAAGAAATTTAAAGCGTGGTAGTATCTTTAGACACGTAGTTATGCCCACTGATTGTACTGCCAAGGGTCAGTGTGGTTCTTGTCTGATGTGGGGAGGCTGCACAACTGCAAACTAGTCAAATGACACACATTGTGACGTGGCTGGGAAGGAGGGACTGTGTGTGGTTTAATATTTAATGGGCACTAGCTCACAGAGTGAGACAAAGCATTTGGGTTCTCCCAATTTTGCTGGAAAAAAGACATCTGTTGTAGTTGCATAAATGTTTCTCTTTTCTGTAACAAAAAAAGGTAATCGAGAGAACTTTCCTGTTTATAAAATCTATAAATATGAGACGGGGTGTTTGGATTTGCTGTAGAAGTTTGTTAGAGAACAACTAGCAGAAGAACGCTGTTCTCTTTTCATCTATGTCCTGTGGGGTAGTTTTGGACCTTTACATGCCAGCTCGGAGATGTGATGATCATGTTGTGATGTGAGTGATCTCAAACCAGGGTGCAGTATGGATCTTTCACCTGCATGCCGCTCTGCAACTTGGATCTTTTACAGATTTTTTTTAATTTTGTCTTATGATTCCAAGGTGGCTAGTGCATTCAGAAAGATTGTATCATGTTAATTACCAAGAAGTATTGACAAGCTGTGTTCTTTCCCACGGTGGAGATGTGAAGTGCAGGAACATAAATCAATAGTGTCAAGCCTTGTGCAGTACAGACGCTGAGATATGAAGTGACTAGTGATGGGATAGACAAGAGTCTTATTTTTTTATAAGCAAACTAAAGCCATCTCTGCATTCTCCATGTAAGTTCAAGAGGAAGGGAACTACATTCAGCACTGTTCTTGGTAGTGTTTTTTTTCTTAACCACCTGGTCAGCTGGCCTGTGAACAGGTATGTGCAGGAAACAGCAGCAACCCAGCAAGGGAATTAAACGGCTTGAGTGATGGCCTCCTCTGTCTCTGGTTATTGCTGATGATGTCTCCCTCCTGTATGATTTTTCCCATGATTTAATTCTTTTATGCATTGCATGGGGAAGGGAGCACACTGCTAGGAATGAACTTCTGGGAGGATTTCTTTTCTTGGTGTTCATGCTTCTGCAATATGATGGCATCTGCAAGGAAGGCGTCTCTCTTGTTCTGTGTCAGGCTTAACTATCCACTGTATGATACAGTTGAAGCAGATATTTCTCACTGCATGTTCCAGGATTTTGGTCTTTTTAGGGTAGGGATATGCATGCTGAGGCAATTTATAAAGAGGTTTGCAGTGATGAAATAGTGCTTCAATTCAGGAGCATTCTATCGTAACAACTGAGGGTGAGCGGTTCTGGTGGTCTGGACAAAGCGAACAGACTTGTTTGATTAGCAGCACTGCATTGCATTTTACTCCTTTTACAACAAGGATGAGATCTGCAAAAGCCTGAACCACTCCTGGCATTTCCCATTGTTTTTGGGAGGACTGTGTGTTACGCAGCTCGCTTGTGCCTTTGGAAGTTTATTGAATCACCTCACTTTTTTAAATGAAATTGAATCATTCCTCAACTCCGGCACAGTGGGTTCTTGCCTGAATCTTAAGATTGTTAGTGATGGACATGGTAAACTGCAGTAAATTTTCTTTTATTTATATAGATAAATAAATATACAAATGTCATCATTTAAAGTGCTATGAAAAAATCTCTTAAGTAGAGTCTTATTATGAAAATTTATGGGACTTTAATTATGCCTCAGTAAATACATTACAACTGATTTTGGTAATTCCAAGTGAGTTTTTAAAACATATCAGTGTAACAGCTTTGTTTGTTGCTGAATTTTTAAGAAATGTCAATCATGAAAGGGTTGGAGGTCCCTGGCTGTTTAACTAGGACTGCATTTTTTTGAATGGCTGAGCCCACTTTTGGTATTTGTAGTCTTTTCTGGGGGAGTGGAAGGAATTTTGTCTTGATTGAATAAATCAAATGAGTAAGCTTAGAAGCTGAAGATCAGATTACAGAAACAAGTTTCTTTTCTGGTCTGTGAATGACGATGCAGTGTGTGATTTTTTTTTTTTTTTTTTTTTTTTTTTTTTTAAGGATGTACTAGCTCTAGACTCTTGAATGAGGCAGTGACTGGACACAGACCATTATCATAGTTCAGTTTATTACAAGAAATTAATTTCTCTGTAAACTATTTTAAAATTCAAGATATGTTATGGTAAACTAGCTTTTTGCCTCAAAGAATCCACTTCACTTAGGGTAGTTTAATTAAAAGTAACAACAAAATTTTATGCTGGTTTTGCAATGCCTATATCAAGTTGCTGTTTTCATCCAAAACCAGCATGATAAAACCATAACATATAAAAGGTTAATCATCATTAGTTAAGCAGCAACTCTATTATTAATTAAGAATCTGAGTAAATTACATCACTGTTTAAATGACTGTGTATCCTTATACGCTATAATGTTGTTTGCGGGGGGGGGGGTGTTAAAGTAATTTAAGAAAACCTATGTATGATCAGAACTATAATGCATCTTTCATCTGAGGAAACACTAATTAGATTGAGATAATACAACATGACAAAAATGGAGCAATCTTAGAAGCCTACAAAGAAGTGATCTGATCTTTCTCATAGAGAAAGAATTATTCATTAGATACTCAATGAAATGATGAGGCAGCAATTTTCAAGCAGCCATGAAAAGATTGATTGGGTTTTTTAGTTTTTTTTTCTTTTCTGCACCCTTGTCATAAGATTATGGACCTCACTGACCCAGGATATATGGAAGCCAAAAAGAAAGAGGTCATGTTGGAGAAGGAACAAGACATTTACAGAGAATGGCTGTACTGCTGGTGTCAGTCTAGATGCAGCCACTAACTTGTCAAGTCCATAGATGTCTGCTGTCTGAAACGTATGTGAGGAGAGTAGGCACACTGTCCTTGCTTACCTGGTTTCCTATACTTTTCAACAGGCATCTGTTGTTGGGCACTGATCATACTGGTTTTCCCCGTTGGGACAGATGCCAGCTGTGCCTTAGCAAACAAATCCCTTTCCTCTCCTTCTTTGTGTTTTATTAACAAAAATGAGAAGAGGAAGCTTGAAGATTAATTAAAAAATGTGAAAAGAGGGAGTTGGGGAAGGGGCGAAAGGATGGACTGATATTTGGACAGAGCATCCCCACTGCTCCTTGGAGGCATCAGAAGATCTGGGTGAACATTGCCCTGTAGTGCTCTGCCCATGGACATGACAAAAACATAGAACTATAGATCATAAAATCATTTAGGTCGGAAAAGACCTTTAAGATCATCGAGTCCAACCGTTAACCTAACACTGGCAAGTCCACCACTAAACCATGTCCCTTACCACCACATGTACACGTCTTTTAAATACCTCCAGGGATAGTGACTCAACCTCTTCCCTGGGCAGCCTGTTCCAATGCTCAATAACCCTTTTGGTGAAGAGTTTTTCCCTAATATCCAATCTAAATCTCCCCTGGCGCAACTTGAGGCCATTTCCTCTCATCCTATCTCCAGCCACCTGACAGAAGAGACCAGCACCCACCTCACTACCACCCCCCTTCAGGTAGTTGTAGAGAGCGATGAGGTCTCCCCCGAGTCTCCTTTTCTCCAGGCTAAACAACCCCAGTTCCCTCAGCCGCTCCTCATCAGACTTGTGCTCCAGGCCCTTCACCGGCTTTGTTGCCCTTCTCTGGACACGCTCCAGCACCTTCCTCCTTCAGCAGTTCTCCTCCTGGATAGTCCCACAGTGTGATGGGACCTCGGGTGGGGAGGGGATTTATAAAAGCATAAGGGGAAAAGCGCAGCCGGTATGTCGAGAGGCTGTGGAGGAGCTGACAGAGAGGCTGCAGCCTGTTGTGTTTGAAGTACCTGTGCACCAAAGGCTCCTTCTGCCCACCGAAGGGGTTTCTCTCAGAGCTCCCATCGCCTGTCCGGTGAACGTGCTGGGGCAACTGCCTCATGGAGGGACTCTTCAGTTTCTGTCCCCCATGGCTGTGGAGTTAGCTAAAGCTATGTGCTGGCCCACTCCAGCGCCACGTGGGCCGCCTCCTGGTGCCGAGGCATCAGTTCGTGTCTGGGTGGGAGAGAAGCAGAAGGAAATGGCGTGAGCAGAGCACAACCACGCAGAGGTGTTTCCCCAGAGCTGTTTGGAGGGAGCTGCCTGCAGTTAATGCAGCCCACCGAGGAGCAGTGTAGGTGATGTCCAGGCCGACTCGCAGGGCAGAGGTGGATGTTGCTACTGGGGCTAGGTGTGACAATGGTTGAGGAGACTTTGCCTGTTTGTGGAGTTCTTGAGACGGAGAAAATGGTTGCCAGATCCAGGGTACCACTGGTTTCCTGGAGCCAGCAGTGGGAATGCTGCACGGGGGTTGTCCTGTCAGCCTCTGGACTCATCCCCTGTGGCAGCCTTGATCATTTAAACCATAGTCTTCTGTCTCCTGGTTAAACTGGAGCCAAATGACTTAAAGTCATTTCCTGTCTCTTGATTAGCGATCTTTATACATGGGTGTATATTCCCTGATCTTCCATGGGTGAAAATTACCGAATTTGAGAGTTAACAGTGAAGTCCAAGGAAAAACAGGTTTTGCTTGTACACCTTCCAAGCTTCATAACCTCTCCATCTCAAAAAGAAATCAATTCAGGATTTCTTTTATCTTCTGCCCCTTCTTTCTGTTGTTTGTTTTTGTCTTGCTCTCTACGTAAGAATGGTCAGGAAGACCAAAGCTGGTTGTTTTGGTTGAAGGACCTTCTGAAGTACTTCAAGAATTTGGTCACAGTGAGAGATTATTCTGTCTGTTGTCACAAGTTTATATTAAACAGCTTTAAGCAGAAATGAAAAGTAAACAAAGAATTCTAAATAACCTGACTTAACATCCTTTCTTTTTAATGAGAAGCTGCAAAAGTCAGAAGCCACTGCACTTTATTCTATCATGATTTCATGCTCTCATTATTTTTCAGTTATCCAGCAAAATGTGAGGAATCTAGATATATTTAATGTGAGTGAGGAGAAACACCCTTCATGATCTTTTATTTAATACCTCTTCTAAGCATCCTTCATTCTTTGTAAGGAAGGAGTAAAAGATACCAGCATCTTTTTTGTTTGCTTTCTGCCATGTTAGTCACCTCTTTACCACATTCTTTTTGTCAGTACCTGAAAATGTTTCCCTTTCAGGCTAAGTTGTGCAGGTGATTCCTGCCCCCCTGCCCCACCCCCGTGGTAAGAGTAGTTCTGTAGGTAAGTGTGGATAGGTTTCAATGCTGATTTGCAGGTCAAATATCTTATTTAATTCTGACTTTGTTTGGGATTTTGAGACCCTGCTCATTTTGCTTGTTGGCTAAAGCAGCAAACTCCAAGATGACCAATATTTGGACACATCACTGCAATGCTTTCTGAACAGTGAGAAAAGTTTGGTTTCTGTTGAAAGGAGTGTTACAGTTTGGATAAAATTATCAACATTTCTGGTGACTGCTTAAATATGTTTAACTATGTTGTTCATCTTCAGTTTTTCCATACTTCTCAAATATAAGCTGTGACATTATATGATTTAGTAAGAAAAAAAATGCAATAGAACAGTGTATCTAGTTAACTGCTTTAGTTTCTCATGAAATTCTTTGCCTCGTGTTCCCTTGGTTACGATAATAAATTGACTGTGAGCATATGTTTATCTGACATTAGTTTTGTTCCTTTTTCCTTTTTTAATATTTCTGCTCTGTTGCTACATTTTGTATTTTTCCTAGCACCTTCTGTTTATCTGCCTCTGCATGTTTCTGTCCTATGTAAAGCATTGGTGATTTCATTTTCATTAGGCGCATGGGGGACCTAGGATGTAGGGCCTTTTCTAAATTAACAGGGAAAGAATGGATCGTCACTAATTCTAACAGACTTTTTAGGTGATCTGTTTGAATGACTGAAACAAAAATAAAATAAACTTTCATTTGGACTTTCACCTGGAAGTTCCTATCTATTGCTTTTCTTCTTTTTCTCTTAGACTAACCTTAGTTCTTCCTTCTTTGTTTCCTTTAATGGCTTAAAACTTAGGGCTTACTGGATAGTTTTTTAGTTTGTTTCATTGATTTATTTTTTTTTTTTTTAATTCTGCAGGCAATGTTATATGCATAGAGCAATTTTCTTGTGGAAACAGGTACGCACCTAAATCTGTCCTTTTTCAGAAAAGCACACATGTACTTGTCCTCTTGATCCTAGTGGATTGTATGCGTTATGGCCACTCTTCTGTTGCAGTCTGCCTGCTTCTGTCTTACAGGCTTTTCTTCAGAAACTGTGTCTGACTTGGGAATGTTGTTGTTAATCTTTAGTCTTAATACATCTGTGCTATTAATGCAACCACAAGGTCTGACCTGCATGTCAAGTGCTGGATTCTAAATTACTTCTTTGCCCCATAGGAGTGTTGGTACCATTATGCTTTCCCAGCAGTGCTATTCTTTACAAGTAATTTCAGGTTTTAATATCATTGCTTAATTGAATATTTATCAGATGCCAACCCAAACTATTGAGCAGAACTTCTGTAATTAAGTTTTAGAACTGATGCAATCATCTACTTGCAAATAGTGTAAAGGAATTGTTTATTTTTCATAACATATTTTTTATTATGAACAGGTCAAGGGGATGTGGAAGATGTAGTTCTGTGGTGCAGTCGGATCATGTTGTTGCCAAATTGGGCTTTGCTGGAATTTGTGTTGTAGATTGGTGGTGGCTGGTTGGTTGTTTTTTAAGTCTTATTACACAGTCATTGGTACCTATGAAGGTGGTCTCCTAATTAGGCAACAGAAAACAATGCTGTAACATCCAAGATTTTAAAAGAGCACTGTCTGCAAAGGTGCTTTAGTTGTTCTTTGGTTGACATGTTATCAAAAGATAGGAAATCCTGACTTGAAAGCATTGGTATCTTTTCATCAAACTGAAATTAGCACAGCATCTCTGATTAAATGGGGAGAAGAATCATTGGAGCAAGTAATATATTGCCGATACAGTTACACATTTAACACTAATTCTACAGAACATCAGCTGGGACAGAGAAGTAATGTAACAGGACTGAAAACATTTAGAAACATGGGCAGAATAAAAATTGAATTTGGAAAACTGCTAGGTTACATCCACACTCGTGAGAGTTTTACTTGATACAGCTTCAGAAAAGTGATTTTCAACACAGATATTTGGTAGAAAAAGGAAGAGCCTGAGACACAGCAGTACTGAGGGTGGTCTGAGAGTAGGAGAAATACTGTAGGCATGAATTTACAATGGGATATATTGATGGGAAAAAATGTGACTGTTCATGCATCATCAGCCCATCCTGGAAAAAAGGCAATTGATGCAATGATGAAATTGAACTAAATATATACTTAGTTTGGTTCTATATACCATTTCTTTGGTACATTGTCAAACTTGAGTGAGCCCAGGGGAAAAAATATATATTTGTGTTAGGTGGCTGGAGGTAAGCTTGTAAGTGAAGACTAGCAGAAATGAATATTTGCTTAAACATTACTTAGCTTGATTAAGAAATAAAGGAAGAAAGTACAGAAATACAACACTGGTGCTCTCTTAGTTTAGCATTCACGTCTGTGGAAGTAGTAAAGGGACTGTGATTCTGCTATTTTCCACATAGGTTACCAGAATCAGTGTTGCCTGAGAGAAACACGTTCAAGAGTACATTTGATGTGCTTTTCTGCCTGTGAAGCATCACACCTATTGGAAGGAAATGCTTCAGGAGGTCTTGCTGGAGTTGTACATCTTTAGTCTGCTGGCAGTCACCACATCATTTGTAATGCAGCTACTGAGCCCTGCATCATGCAGGAAACTACCTTGAAGAGGAGTTGATGTGTACTACCAATGGCATGTTTAAAAAATGGATCCTGCACTGTTTGCAGTCATATAAATAAGTTGTGGCTTTCTGCAGGGTCTTATAAGTTATTAAAAGGCAGTGTAAGGAGTAGAAGCTAGAAGAGATTTATATCCAGGTGGCATGGGCTGACACAAAGCAAATGGATCAAGGACATTGAAAGCCTGTGCAACTCAAGGAAAGAGTGAGCCTCCCTAGACATTTGCTGCAAATAGCCAAGCTTGCTTTGTTTTCCAGGCCATTTAATTTAATGAATAATGACTTTTTACCCATAATCATGACTTATGGCATACCTCTTTGTCCTGAGGTTGAGACCAGAAGATGTTATTCTTACTGCAACCTTGCAGAGGTTCCCTATTACTTTAGTTCACTTCCTAACTAATAGTCAAGTCATTTTTGCAGTAAATGAGACCTGTAAATATTGCAGTATAATGTACTGGAGCCTCTGCTGTGCAAAGACTCAGTTTCAGTGCTATGGAAAATGTGTAAAAGGAACTGTGGTAGACCTAGAGATGGCATAGCTGATTTTTGTGTTTCATTTCAGTGACCCTTCTTTCAAGGATCAGGGACAAAAAGTGGCATAGTGTATTCCCTGATTTCTGCCACATGGGGCAGGACCTGGATGGCTACCCTTATAAAAACCAGGAGACCTCTCTTTTGCCAGTTGTGTCTGAGATTGGGATCCACATGCCAAAAGGCTGTTTCCTACCTAGCACGGTAAGAGCTTGGAAAAGCATGGCGTTGTCATGAGGACCTGAAAAATGTGATCCTATTCCAGGGGTAGAGCTCTTCTTTCTGTTGCTTTCACCTCTTTCTGCAGCTAGGTGCATGAAAGACAAGAGCTCCGAGGAGTCAGGTTATTTGATGTTGCTTGTATTTTAGATCTGCCTCTTTGCCATATACAAAATGATACAAAGGATTCCTGTGAAAGACAGGAGGAGAGTGGACTGGAGACGTTGAAATACCTTTAGAAGACAAGTCTGGGATATAAATCTTTGTCTCTTCACTGGGCTTAAACAAATCCTTGTCTCTTCACTGGGCTTCACCTCAAACTGCCCCAACTAGCCTCTTAGTACACTAGACTCGAGGGACAGTGATTGTCCCTGTCTCCTGTGTCCCCTAGAAGGATTCATTTCTACAGCAGCCTCATCTGTGAACATTGTCCTCTGCTCCACTGGCACCAACCAATATATATGTGCAGTTAACCTAGACCAGTAACTCATAACGGTTAATCTGCATTTAGCTTGACGTTGTTGCTTTTATTTGAGATCTAAAGAGCTTGTGCGCCTGAATGCCTATCTTAATTTTCTTTTTTTTCTCACAACTATCAACATGGTCTCCTTATATCATCATTCTGTAATAACATTATTGATATTTTACTTTAGAAATTGATACGACAAAGGACAAAGGGAAGCTTATTGCTATATTTACTAGACAGTCCAGTTACTCTAAGTTATTCAAGTTTGTGAGTTTCATCAGAAATCATCCCTTAGAAAAATTAAGGATGTGGTCAAAAATATTTGTGTTTGTTTTTCTGAGGCAATCTCTGCTTCTAGTAGACTTTCTCCTTTCTGAAGAAGAATATTTAAAATAAAATGCTCAGTTTTTAGCTGAAATGTATTTCTAATCAATGGCTTTAGTTTTTAATGCAATTTCAAAGCTGAACTGGTAGTTATGTTTTAAAATGTCAACTTTGTTTTAAAGGAGTATCTGTGCTGGGTGGTTGTTGTTAGAATGAAATACAATAGTGGAAAGTTCTTAGATCAACCAACTGAGTTCATTTATAAAACTGCCACTTTTTAGTACAATCATTACAGGTGTCTATTTTTTATCTTGCTGTTTGTTGGGGAAGTTAGATTTTCTATTTTTAAATTTGGAAATAATTTAAAGGAATATTTTGCTTGAATCTTCTCCATTTGTTTCTCTTTGTCCTAAGGTCAGCAACATAAATCTTCCTTTGGTAAGGTTTTGGTGTACTAGTGTTTCATATAGGTTAATGAGGTCACAACCTGAAATCTTAAATAAACAGCTTTTTTCTCTTTGTTCTTATATGAGATGTTTTGAAACATTTGCTTTTTCTTGATTTTTCTGTGGATTGACTGAATCTGATTTAATCATGCATTAAAGTGGGCTCGTATGAAGAAGGCCTGACATACTACACATCATCACAGGAAAAATGTCAAGAAACTTTGGTGTCCTGCATCATCTTGGAAGACTTAAAAATAAAAGGGAAAATAACATTTCTTACAGCTTCTTGCCTTCATCTGGTTTTGTTCCTATAAATGTCAGTGGTAGAATTCCCATGGTTTGCAGAGCAGCCAACACCAAGAACTATGAGTGTGCAGAAAGGGGTTTTCAAAAGCACTAAAGCACAAATTGATCAGCTAAGTGCCCACTACCCCTGAGGGAAGTGGTGATGGCTTAAAGGTTTTTTTTAAACAAACAAAACCAGTACTTCCCTATCTTCCATTCACCTTTTCAAACCAGTTGCTGTTGTAACTTTCCTGAGCAGTCTTGAGAGGTTTAGGGCATATCTTAGGCATATTCTGTGCAGAAGTTTTAGATGTTGTCACCCATAGCCTCCTACCCTGTGGCAGACTTGGCAAGAGTTGTTAGTATGTAAACCCCCTCAGCACAGTCCCATTTGCAGTGCACTTTCTTGGCTCAAACCCAGTGTCACTGGCAGTTTCAGCTCAGGTGCTTAAAACCAAAGCCTTGCATGGGAGTGAGTGAGCCGTAAGTGTGCATTCTTCTCTACTGCTGTGTGGTAGGGCAGGCAGCACAGTGGAAAAAAGAACTGGAAGTAGTGAAATCTTACACTACTGCAGCAAGATTGCCACAAAACATCTTCTAGTACTTTTAGGACGACTTATGGAAGAGCTGGATTATTTACTGTATTGTAGGTGAGATTACTGACAGTGCGTAACACTGCAATTGGTCGTATAATTGGTGCCATGTAGTGGTAGAAGTGTACGTCCACATGATGATTAATTGGGCTTGTCTGTTGGTTTTTTCCAACAGATGTTGAGCGATACTAAACAGGATTGAAATTATGCATGCCCTACACTGCCAATAAATTTAGTCATGACTGTTACATCAGTCATGTACCTTTTATGTTTATTCGTCTCTTGTACATGTTTTCCAGATAAAAATAGAATAACTTAAGCATGCAAAAAAATGTCATGGATATATCTAAGGAATCCCATTCTGTGAAGTGCCATTGTGATACAGGCCTTGTCCATGTGAGGATGAAGAATGTGCAATGTGTCAGTCCCGTTTCAGATGATGCTCAGCCAGTGTTTTTTCCTACTGTTTTTTCATCTACTGTAATTTCAACCTACTACCAACTCCAGAGGCTTATACTACAGTGCAAAGCTTAATTATACCCATCTGAAGAAAAGTGCCAATGAATCAGCTCTTCACCAGGCTGAATATTAAAATGGCTCAAAATAAGATATTTGCTGCATTTACAGATGTAAAAGATTCTGCGGTTGCCCAGCAACCAGGGGAGAAAAAGCAAACAGAGGATGCTGCTCTTCACTAGTGCGGAGCACTGGTGCTTCATCGTCACTGGCAGTAGTCCGAAACGGAAGACGACCTCTACTAATCTAGGTTTCTGCTCAGATGAACACATCCACCTCCTTCTGGACTTGTTGACCTTTGCAGAAGGCAGGCATCATTAGCTAAAAGATCAATTGGCGGTAGAAGCAATTGCACAAATTGCTAGTTGTGTAGCCAGCCTTTCTAAGGAGAATGCATGGCAGGGGAGTCATCTCTGTGGAAAGTTCATTGGACTTTGAGGACTGTTGGTGCCTCTAAGCATTTAACTGGGCTACACCCATGCTCACTGTTGTCACATAGCCACCTGTCAGGGTGATGAATAGTTCATCACAAACATCAAACCTGGATCTATCTGGCTGTGACTGAAGCTCACTTCTTTTTATCCTTCCTTGCATGGATTGCAGACCATTATTCCCTTCCCCCTTGCAGCAGCTTTTCACGTTTTGGTTGAGTGTTAACATCTTCACCTCTGTCTCCTCTCCATGTTTTTTGCATCCCTTTGACTTCTCTTTGTAGCTCACTGTTGCTAGACTTCTGATAATTCTCAGTGTTTTCCTCTGGATTCTGTCCAAATGGTCTGCATTGTTGTTGACAGCTACTCCAGCTCTGACCTTACCTGAATGTATGCAGTCTGCTCAAGTTGCAAGACTGCATGACCACGTGGCACCTTAACCAACAGCGATGCATACTGGTTGCTGTGCGTCGGCTCACACCTCATGTGTAGACCCCTAGTTGTTGGAGGACACTGCAGGTGGGTCACTTCATGTGCCTAGGGGCATCCTCCTGGCCATAGCCTCACCATGGGGGAAAGCACTCCGAGCATACTGGTGCTAGATGTACCCAGTATGTCTCCAGGTCTCTACTTCGTGACTGTCCTTCTCTTTATACATCCCAGATGCAGCATGGTCTCGATGACTTCTGTTCACCTTATGATCCACAGCAGCCCACACTTCTGCAGAAATACTACTTATTCTGTATTAGCATTACTGGGGTTTCCCACCAGCACTCAGGACCTTGTACTTAAGCTTGTTGAACAGCATCCAGCCTTCCCATCAAGGGTTTGGTGAGATGGCTCAAATTAAGTTGGTGTTTGGAAAGCTGTTTCTGCCTTCCCTAGTGTAGAAATTGTATATTGGGTACCAAGTGAACCTGAAAAGAGAAGTACGTAATCACCCAGGGAGATTATGCCACTGCATAGGTAAGGGGAGAGAGTGAACTGTAACAGGTGCCTAGTGATTCAGAGGAGTGGTGCCAGATTACTCTGCTTTGGCTTTAATCCCAAGGAGCAGTTTTGAGTGCTGAAATGGTGAAAAATAATGGACATATTAAAAATTGTTCTCATACTAAAGAAATGAAAATTAAATTTTCAGTATGTAGGGAAATTCGGTATTGAAAATATGTTTTTTGCCTGCTTAATGCCCAGTGCATCTTGCTGTAGTTGTGTCAGGATGGTCTCTAGGTCTGTAATGTGTGCAGAAAGGCTTTGGCTGACTAACGTACTTGCTATTTGATGCTGCCATCAACTCTTCCTTCTTTGCTTTTAAAAATCTATTAAGTTTATTTTTACTCTTCTCGTGTTACAGTAAGACAAAAAACATACTGTTGTTTTTTTCCTTGGGAGAGTTCTTTTGCTGGTAAGAAGGAGAAATATACAGGGGCAGTATAATTTTCCTAATATTCTGGCTGGTACTTAACACCCAGCTTCTCAAGTGGGTACTTGTCCCTGGCCCCACAATGCAGTCATTCTCATAAGTCTGTGCTTCATAATTGGCCTTTATATTTTCCCAGTGAATTCCTTCCATACACTTTCACAGCCTGGATAAAACTGTGATTAAAAAAGAGAATCTTGGCAGGTTCATTATTTCTGTGTTTTATAAATTGAAATGTGTAATATCTGTATATTAACTTTTCTAATTGTGAAAGCCTGAGATTGTATAGAGCTTTCTAAAGCTTCAGATGGTGTAGAGGGTTTTTTCCTAATAACTTTTGGTTTAAAATGCTTGTCTAAGCTACAAAATACAGTTCCAGGGCTTCATTAGTATCCGTATCACAGAAAGAATACAGACAAAGCTGAGAAGTAAATGGTGTCAGCAGCAATTGTAGCCACTATTGCTATGCAGTATCCTGCACTTCTGCATGTCAGGGAAGCTGACGTTTTACAGCTCTCTAGTAAGATCTACAGGTGGTATCTTTGAGGCTTGTGCTTCCATGTCACTTCAGTGCTTTTGGAAATTTTCATCAATATGTCTGAGTGTGAGTTCAGGAGCATCTCAAAGGCTCTTAAACAAATCTGTTCTGTCTGTATTTCAGAAGTTCACCATAACTCTGCTAAAAGGCTGAAAATCAAGATTACTTTCCTTTCTTAAGGCTGTGCTGTTTTGTTGTGATGGAACTAAATCTTGTGAAATTAAAAAATAAAAAACTTAGCTCCTGATGCTGCAGTAATTATATACATGCTTAATTTTAAGTACAGAAGCAGTTTGTGGAAGGCTTTGGGAATAACTATGTGAGTAACATTTCAGTAGTGTCTATTTTGCCCACAGGGTTTGGGGTTGGTTTTTTTTTTTAAATTGAGGTAACATTATTCAGCAATAGCAACATTTAAGAAACACAGCCTTTTCAATTGCCTTCATTACAGAAGTTTATCTAGAATTGGAGCAGTATGATTGTTCAGATAATTTAAGGCTTTCAAAAAAGTTAGCTAAATTATTTTTTAAAAGTGAAGTAATTTCAAAAAATTGGAGCTGACTAGGTGCAATCACTGCTCTTTGGTTTTTTTTCAATCATTTCCCTCTTCCACTGCCTTTGCTTTGTTTGCTGTTCAGTTCCCTGCTGGCCATTTTTTTCCTTGTCCACCCGTTCCCCACTTGCTGTATTCTTTCTTATCTTTGTTTTACTGTTCTGTTGCTGCCTGACGCAGCATTGCCAGCTCCTTTGATTTGCTTAAACAAACTGCATTGCAAAAGCAGTACCTGTCTGCTGCAGCTTTGATTTGAAAGTATGGGACCTGTCGGAGGCCCTGTTGTCCTTCAGCATCGAGGGCTGGCAAATATTTTAAGGACATGCTGCTCAGCAGCTGTGGCGTGTTACCTTTTATGACTGGTCAGCAGGATTTTCCCTCTAGACTTCAATCTGTAGGCTCATAAACTCTTTTATAAAGTGTCTGGCATCTGCTCTCAGGAAGGTGATTCAGGGATAAGCAAAACCTGTGTTGGTTAATGAAATTATTCATAGGTGGTTTTTAATAGGTGATCTTGTATGTTGAATAGCAGATGCAATTAATTGTGCTTTTCCCAACAGTGGAAGTATTCCAGCAGCAGAGATAATCAGTTCACATCCACACTAGTGCAGACATACCTGGGGTGCTGCTGCTAATTTTCAGTCAGAGCAGTTTCCCTGGTAATTTTAATAATGTTGCCAGAAGGCTCACGGGGAATTCAAGGTGAACAAGCAGACGTGCACAGAGCAGAAGCTGCACTGTCTCCCAGTGCAGCCCCTTTCCCTTGGCTCTGAGAGAATGCGGGTGACATAGGTCAGGGTAATCCGTTACCTGTCGGAGACCAGACGTTGCCCGGGACCTGTCGCTGCCCGCCAGGCCAGAGCGGTTCTGTCTGTGGATGTGTGAGGAAGAGGAAGGCCGGGCAAAGCCACGCAGCTGCAAGGGCACAAGGAGCGGTGTGAGGTGCTCCTCTCCGTGGGAGTTGTGGTGCGGTGTCTGCTGTCTTTCTGCCAAGAGGTGCGAGGGTCTCTTCCCAGGAGATGAGCCATCAGGAGGGACTGTGAGATGAAGTGAAAACATTTTTCTAGCATTCCGAAGATAGATATTTATTCAGGTTAGCTCCCTCTTGCTGTGCCTTTGCTTTCACATTTAGTATTAATAATGGCAGTAATATTGAAGCTGTCTACAATGGGGAATACACACAGTCTTGGTGGCTTAAAGCATTCTGATTCAATGAAATTGGTCAGGCAGTGCTATTAGCAAGGTAATTCGAGCAGGACTGCCATCTAATTTGTCTCCAGCCAGTGTGGCTTAATGATTCCTGCAGACCTGAGTTTTGCTGTGGGGAAAAACTGAGCAATGGCCATTTGTCCGGAGGGGTTCGGGGGTGCTTTGCAGAGGTAGCCACCTTGCGAGAACTAATACAAGGAAGTTTTAGCAATTCTTTGGTTGATACAGAAAAGCTGTACTGATTTGTATATTTGAATGCAAAGGTAACTGTGGACTAGCCCCATATGCATAAAAGCAGCAATCATACAAAATGCAGCTTGAATTAGACTTAAAAGCCAGCAAATCCAGCAAGCCGGAAGAAAAAAACTGGTGGGGATTTCACGGTCAAAAAGCCAATTAAAGCTTTACAGAGCTTATAGAAGAGATTTAAGCTTAAAGCCTCCATGAAAGCTTGCAGAACATATGCCAAAGCAGAAATTAGCAACAGTTTGCAACAGCTAATTCTTTTATCCAAAGTGAACTCTGTCATCTTAAATTGTTACTGTTTATAATCTGAATTGACTACACTCTTGGGAAAGGAAAAGCTGAGGTGGGGTAGATAATGGAGAAATACATAGGAAACTGCATGTGACCAAACAACAAAAATAAGTAATCCTGATCTTCAGGTAGTGGCATAATGCCAAGTTCAAGGATGATACTGAATAATTTTGCTTAAAAACAAATTGTTGTGTTGCAATTTGCCTGCTATGCTCACAAAGGGCTATAAATCTAAGTCTTGTTAAAGTGTGTTTGTTTAGAAACAGTTTCGATACCATTTGAGGTGAGAGAAGTAGATTTGTGAGCTGAGAATTCATAATCCCAGCACTTTGAAGTATCCTTCTTTTTTCCTCCTCTTCTTCAAGGAGAAAACATTGGGAACCACAAAATATTTTGCAGCCTTTAAAGGAACAATTTGTTGGTATATAGGCCGTACCTCTGTAGAATGCATTGTTGTGCTGCTCCTGAATATACAGAACTGGAAAAGGGATGCAGCCAGATGCTTCAGTTGGATCAGCTTTTCAATAGATGATCCTAATTATTTTCAGTAGGTGATGGGAGGAGTTGCCTAATGCAAACAACCAAATGTGTTTTCATCAGTAATGGGTATTGGAGGCATCACCTATGGGCAAAGACACTAATTCTATTCACTGTGTACAAAGTGCCTAATACAATGTTTTATTCCTCTTTAGACATAGCAAAAGTATGATTAATATTAATAGCAATAGCAATATTTGGCTAATAGAAGCATTTAGTAACCAAGTCTATTGGAAAAAAAAGTGGCTCAGGAACATCGTATCTCTGTGATGCATTGTAAACTTTTCTAAAGAAAAATTCTTAGCAATGCAATTGGAACAACCCAAGGACAACTGTCCATATGGATTCTGACAAATAACAGATTTGTATTTAGCTGGGTCAAACTGATCTCCTGGTCTTTCTTGTGCCTGCTGCTGGATTTCTTAGGATGGATCGATCAGTGATACAGACTGTGTTCACTCTCTGAGTAACTGGCATGATCTACATCAGTTTTGGAAAAGGTTGTCTGAAATGTTTTGCATTTGTTCTTAACACTTTTTCTTATAAAAAATTGTTACAGAAACTCAGATGATCAGCCCAGATTCATACTAATTCTGTCGATTTTGATAGGAGATAGACTCAGGAACTTACTTTCTGATAATTCTGCTTATTGTTTTTAGGAGGAAAAGGAAAGACTAGGATTCAGAAAATGAGCTAGCAGAACTGTGACTGAGATAACACAGTCAAGAATGAATCTGGGATCTGGAGACAATTATGAATGGCCCAGACTATGGAACGTCAGACATTAAGGCAGTCCTCAGAAAAAAACCAGCAAAGTCTGGTTTTGGTAAAATATTCTCACTTTTAGAGCTGGAAATGTGGTACAGGATTTATGAATCTCAACATTCCTCAAAGTTAGCAAATAACGATGAAAACCTGTGTGTGCCTCATGCTAATTAGCCTGTGCTAATCACGTATCTAGTGTCAGTTCTTCCACTAGTTCAAGTAACAGAAAGATAGTGCATCCAGAAAGATTTCACCTGGCTTGATGAGTAAGGTTTCAGTAGGATGCTGTGACATTAATTTTTTTCTCACTTTGCTTTCACTTTAGAAGTAGCAAAATACAAAGAAATGCTCATTTAAATTGAAATCACTAAGATAGAAAAGTGGAGTAATTTGCAAATGCCAGAATTCAAGTTGCCCGTACAGCCTGGATGTGAGCCAGTATGTGTAGGTGGAGTCATCAGGGTCCCTGAATTCAGGTCACTGCAGCTTCAGGTAGCCAGACAGTAGCTGGTTAGGTCAAAACAGTGCATCCTTCTCCACATGCTTTTACTCGTCACTGGCCATAAAATACTTTTGATCCTGTAATTACCCTCCAATAAACTTCAGACCTATTGAAAAGGACCCAAAAAAATGTGCCAGGAGAATGCGACACAAGAGGTGGAGGACACTGCTCATGTTTTAGGTCCTGCAGTTGCTGAAAATTTGTTAGATAAATTTCCCCTAGACCATACCACAGAGGAGGGAGAAACAGTCTTGACATTCTGGACCCAGTGTGTGGCATGTGAGATGACACATCAGTCAGGCACATGAGAGATTCAAATGTTGCTGGGAATGCCCATGCTATACCCAGCTATATAGATGTTTCTGTCTGTAACCAGTCTCGAAATAGGAGAGAACCATATTAGACTTGACAAGAGGAAGACTATCAGCTAACTAGGAGAAACTCAGAGAACTGATGAAGGCAACATAAATATGATGCAAACAAATGGCAGCCATCTACAAAAATGTTGCAGTTTTCCTATAGCAATCTGAGCAGAGTTCTGTCTGCATCTACCACACAGTTGTTTGCTACATCTGTCTGTTGCTCCAGAACAGGAATAAACTGCAGCCACCATTGCATATGCTCTAGGAAGCAAGTACAACAATGTCATTATATGTATTGAAGGGGTGCTAGATTTTCTCACCACCCACTCAGGCAGGATAGAAAGCTGAGCAGCTCTGTAGAGCTTACACGCCTGTATTCAGAAGAAGGTGGCTCAGGGCATTTATACAGCACTGGATGCAGATTCATACCTCTGTCCCAAGGTGCTACTACAACAGTGAGCTCTGGGAGGAGCTGATACTGCAGGCTTCCAGCAGCACCCTTCTGCTTTATATACTTCTGTTTATACGGTACAGACAGAGCTGTTGCTGCAGAATCATTGTAGTAAAATGGAGTTTTGAGCAGGTAAACTAAATGGAGAATTTGTTTAAAAGGCACATGCAGGGCTGGTTATGACAGAGTCCTGACCATCAGATTTGATGGAAAGCTAAGTAGGTGCTGCTAGAGAAGTGTAGGCCCAACTATAGCAGCATGAAAGCAATGAAAAAGAAAAAAGCCACGTCTCAGCATTCCTTATGTGGCACGCCTTGCAGCTTGCTTACATTCCTCTGCTGAGTGTTGTGCTATTTTTATTTTTTTTATCCATAATTACATGCTTTCTTTATAAATAGACAGAAGAACCAAAAATACAGAAGAACATGATTTCTTATTTACATAGCTTCATGTGTAAAGCTAGTTTGCAGCTTTAAGTAATCTAGTATGTTCGTAATAATATTGATATCTTGCATATGAACCAAATGTTGATCATTTAGTTTTTTAATTGGCAGGCAATTTTAGAACTTTCTGTATTGCTTTGTTGTCTTTTGCACAGTCAAACTAGAGGTTTGCTAAATCTGACTAGGTTTGATACAAGTCATAGGAAGTGATTTTGTGGTTAGACATGATTTTAAATGCAACTTGTTTGTTTAAGACCACAGTTGGAATTCAAAAATCCTTCTGATACTCCATATGACCCTGTCAGGAATAGAAAAGTAATAAGCCATTGTGTAGAAGTCAAGAAATATGTGTGAATGGTCATATTTGCAGACTTGAAGATGTAATTCTTCAGAAAACTTTTTAAACTGAGGTTTCTTCCTGCCTTATAATTGTGAAAGTAGTAATTAGTCTAGAAGTGTAATAGTTGAGTAATACTCGGAACAATTTTCCATTTCTGAAGTCTGAGTCTGTCACTGAAAAAAGTAACTGAATTCACAATGGCATATGTTTTTGTATTTAAAGAAAAAATTGATGCACTTCTTAACTTACCATATGCTGAATAATTACTTTTTCAGGGATATATGCAACTTACTCATTTCACTTTGCAGACAAATTTCTTAGGTTTTCTTGTCACAAAAGAAATTTCAAAGATAATACAGAAATTGAGTACTTTTTTTAAGAGGTAAAACTTTCTTCTTGTTCAGCAAGATATTAAAGTAAATACTGTGTCTGTGGAGCTTATAGGTGATAGAGCTATGTGTTATTATGAGGAGAGACAAGTGGATAGGAGTGGAAAAACAAAATCCTCTTTGAAAAATGCAGGCTAATACAATGAGGAATTTGAAAATGAATGAGGTGGAAGCTCTAGTTTATCAGAATAGATTAAGGAATATTCTCATGAGCATATCTGCAAATATGTTGCATTAATCAGAACATGCCTGAAGGTTTTATGACCTCTTTAGACAAGGAAAGTATTAAGAATATTTTTCTAGATTACAGGTATTTTGATGTTTTATGAGGAAATTATAACCACCATTTTTTTTTAAAAAATGTGTGAGTGATAATATGAGTGCAGACACACTGGCTTACTGTCAATAGTCTCGTTTTCTTGCCTGGGATTCAGTCTAAGTAAATCACAACTGAAGAGAGTTTGGTGCTCTCATATTAGCATTGCCTAAACCTCTGTGAATGTTGCAAAGGCAGTACAGACTGCAATACATTTATGCTCTGCTTGCAGCCATCCTCTGGAAGGCTCCAAGAACAAAACCAGACTTCAAATCCACTTTTTGACCATCACAGACAGCACTGTGAAGGAGCTTGGGGTTATGGTTCCAGTGTGTAACCTCTGTTTACACAGCACCCCACCCACACTGGGTCTAACTCTTGTACTTGCTTTCATAAACATCCCTGTTTACAAGATTCTCCAACAAAATATTTTTAAGAGATGTATATTGTGCATCTCATCTCACCCTCCAGTGAAACTTCCATTTAGTGTAAATATCAGGCAAGTATGACAGCCTTCTTCCTGCAAAGAGGATGATGAATTCTGACTTCAGGGGGAAAAGCAGCTCAGCTACAGTCAATGGCAAAACTCCAACTGACTTGAGCGGAACTAGGATTTGGCCCTTGGTGTTCATCTCATCTCTAGCTAAGAACAGAATAAAGCTTGGAAATCCATGTGTTTATACTTTGCATTTGTTCATCAGATAACTTTCTGTCAGCTCCTTAAAATCATCTGTGTTTTTTTTCAGCTCAAGAGCTTGAATTACTGCCATATTCATGCTTGGAAAAACCCAAGGCTTTCAGTGTAGTCCTACACTGAAAAATTAGTATGTGGCTTAGATAAGTACAGCCATGTGTGTTCGTTTTAGAAGTTAAAGCATGTTCTTCATTTTTGTTACTCCTGCTTGCCTTGCAGCGTCGACATATAACAGAGCAGGTATGCATTCTGTCCATCATTGTCAACACATCTTTCTTTTTCTTTTTCTTCTGTAAAACTTCCCCCTGAACTCCAGTTGATGGCTCACAAGCCCCATTAAACTGCAAGAGGTAACGACAAGGAGACTGTACAATTTCAGTGTGGCTGAGCCTTTGCCAGCAGAACCTCGGAAGGGAGGCAGAGACATCAGATGCTCTCTGCCACCGCTCTCTTTTTTCTAGACTGCAAGAGGACGTCTGTCTGAGCTAGGATGAGAAGAGGTCATGTATACACCTTGGAGCTTGTTTCACTCGCTGTACAACTGTGCATCCTAGCTCAGACCAAACCCTGCCATGCATTTAGTCAGGCTAGAAACATAGTTTCAAAGCAGAATTAGAGAATCCAGTTTTATCACAGGAGTTCAGAAACTAGGGCACTAAACATGCCTTATGGAATTAGAGGCCCAATTCTTTAGGTCCAGGTAGGGCTTTGGATGCTAGCAGCTTGAAGTTGTTTTTCATTAGCAAACCAAGTAGCCTTCATTCTATCCGTGCAAGACAGCAACTTGCCAGCTTTAACTTTTAAAACATACCTTAAACATTTCTGAGATGTTGGCTAAATTATTTTCATAAAAAGCTTTGCATAGGAGCCTATACAAGAATGAGTTATGTGACTGACCAGGCTGTCATCTTTAAATGCCATTAGAGATGTTTGCAAGGAATCCATTTTATTCCGAGTACTTGGATAGATATAAGAAGAAATTAAAATTTATTTTTTTTCCCTTCAGATGGTGCGTTTTGTCACAAGATCAGCAAGACAAATACTTTATAGAAACCAACTTTAAAATAAATGCAGAACTTCCCATTTAATTCTGCTTAGCTTCAGTTCTGTAGCTCTTGACATGCAATCTGACCGAATGGTGGATGACGTTTTGCTTTTTGGTGTTTTTCTCAAATCAGCATCCACAGTTTGGAAGTACAAGTTTAAAAAAAATGTTTTAAATCCACACACAAAAGCTCCAAACTTTGTCCCATCTCAGTGCTGACCATTTGCCTTTGGCTTGTATAAAGTGTTTATAACCTGATTTTTCCAACAGAACATAAAAGAAGCATCATTTAAATTGTTGTGGACATCAGTGTGACCTCTGCTGGAAAGACTGAAGAAAGCAAACATCAGTTGGGGAGGAAGAATATGGCAGCAAATGATTGTTTTGAATGTTGAAATGTTGCAGATAGAAGAAATAATCCTTTTTTCTAAATGACTCTGGAAAAAAGGGCTTTTTGGAGAAGCTTGAGAGGAAGTAACCTTAATGAGACCTTGATGGTATTTGCCATAACGTTGTCCTTACCTGAAACACTTACTGCCTTCAGTGCTTTATTTCCAAATCTACCCATTTCTTCTTCCTTCAAATTAGTCCACTAAACTACCAGCCATGCTCATTCTTATTGTCAAAATACCAAAAAAAGGACATGCTCCTGTATGGTGGATCTCCATGTGTGTTTACTGTTCTCGTTATAGGATGAACTTGTGGGATCGTAAAAGGAATTAAATGAAAGCATTAGCAGGGCATTTTAGTGAGAGGTACAACAGGTGAAAGTACAGATGAATGGAAACTTGTTTTTAGAAGTGAACACTAAGGGAAAATGGGGGGAGAAGAACTAGATGGATGCATGGCAGTGCAACAGAAAAACTGTTGAGTTAAAAATACTGTAAAGAGTCTTGTGTACTTAAATTTCAGTTGGATAGCAGAGGAGACTGGGAATGGAGATTTTTTTTCCCCAGGTATTCTTTCTAGCCCCGTATTATCTTTCCTTGCTCTCAGTCTTTGTGATACCAACAGAGCCTGTATCCTTGGTGAAAATATGGCAGGAGCTGAGTCCAGAAAATATATTGGAAATGCAGTCCCCTCACTCCCCCCAACCATCTAGAGATAATTTCTGGAGAGCTTTGAGAATAAGAAAAATAAAATTGTTCAATTTGGTGGAAGCTGTAGAATCAGTGCAGGATTTAAGAGGAAATTAAGGAAGGAAAAGAGTGCAGAAGACATTATTTGAGTGCAGGTCATGACCTTAATCTAGCCATACTTCAGTTTTGGATGATAGTTTGAAATCCCTGAGGAAACAGCAGGAAGATGGTCTGGTCTTCAAAGCAAGAGTTTGACTTAGCACTGGAAGTGCAGAAGCTTTGTGAAGTGTTAACCTAAAGATGGTAGGCTTACAGATTAAGGGCTGAACCACAGATCTTGGGGAGGTTCACGGGTGAGGTAGACACATAAAAGTTTATTCATAGAATATGATCAGATCAGTGATTTTAAGCATTATAGTTCAATCAGCTGTCATTGGCAGACATCAAGTTGGGTTAGTAATCTTACTTCTGGTGGGTGCTCCAGTGATGAATACCAGTAGGATGGGTTAACTGTTTCTCTTCATCCGTCCATCCTTGCAGCATCCAGCAGCATCCCTGTACAGAAGCTATCCGGACTGCTTAAGCAGGCAGTATAGACTTGTCAGCAGTGGGAGGTTGCACAAGTCATGGTGCCGCAGTTGTAACACTCTAGGGTAACTTGAGCGCAGGACAAACTTGCCAGAGAGTCTCTTGCTGCACCTAAGAGCTTATCAGCGGCACGAGGCCTGGATGTCCTGGCGTAAAGGCAGCCCGTGCGCTGGAGTTGCTGTGCTGCAGTTTGGTTCAGCGGGAGCGGCACACCACGCAGCCAAACCGTCCCCACTAAGGAGCATCGCGCTGTAGTGCTCGAGAACACGCAATCACCTAGTAATGGAGGGACGAGACAGACGGTGGCAGGGAGGCTAAGTCTGAGTCCTGCATGAATGACCCCAAGGGTCTGAATGAGCTCTGGATTCTCTGATAGATGGGGTAAAATGTCTCAGAGGTTGATTCAAATTAGACCTTTAATAGGATTCTTTTGAATGTGATTTATTAATCAGGGCAAACAATGTTTTATCTCTTGGATTGACGTTTACATTATCTTTAAGCTCGATACCTCTCTAAATGCTTATTTCTCCTCCATCTCCATGAAGTGCCATAGGCATTTCTCAGTGACTAATGTGTCTGTAAAAAAAGCTGAGGTCTAAGTAACATGTTTCTGTCAGGAGTAATACATTAGTATGATTCTTAACTGGTAGTCGCCACTGAGCTTAATGAGATGTCTGTTCTCCCAACTTGCCTCACGTTTTAGAAGTAAATCCTCTATGCAAAGGGTAGGGATTAATAGACAGAAACTCTATGTTAAAATTAAGTGAAGGAAGACATCTCTCACTTCAGGCATCTTTCTGTGTTTATGGCTGTGACTGAATACATTCTAAAAAGCATTCTGTGATATTCTAATAAAATTCTGGGGAAAAACCCCAAGTTTTTTATATTATATTCAGGATTACAATTAGACTGACTTGTGATAGGTACTATAATATGGTGGCCATTAATTCACTGATGTTTCAGAGAGGCCTCCTAATGTACTCTAGGGTGATTTAAAGTAAGTTTAAAAGGGCCAGAAATCTCTGAATTTGTTTTGATGTGTTTTTAGTGAACTCTTCTGCAAGGGAAAACAGCCTTCTCTATGCAGATAAAGTCTACTTCTCTGTTTTGCTTAACAGGAAAAAAATTGTTTATAGATTATGTTTTTTTGATGTGTATTCATTTTTAGTACGATAGATGGTTTTAACATTTCACTGAAAACTTAAGATGCTGGAATGAAAAATACTATTTGAATAATTGAAGAATTCTATCATGGCATCATGGATGCCATGTCTTTTTGCATGCTACTATATATAATTTTTCAGTTTTCTGATAAGACTAAGTAAATTAGTTTCTTTCAAGACCTGACAGTGATAGATATGTGTAAATGTGAGCATAGATGAATGATAAATTTGTCGAGAACAAACTGTATTTTTCAGCAGAGGTCTGGCTCTTCCTGATAGCATTTCTCAGGTACCTATATAAAATTCTTGGTCCTCCTCAACCTTTGTAATCATCTTGTGTATATGATGTCTTTTGAGTACTTTCTTTTGAAAACTAACCTGTCAGGATGCTTTGGCAATCTTTGTTCAACCGTTTGCCGTAACTCTGAAATTATGTCTCTAGAGCAATACAGAGGGGAATGTTGTAGTCTGTGCACACCCGTCAAATTATTTCTGACCCAATGTATGATCATTGTAGGAAATGCCAGATCACAGATGCATCTAACCAAGTGTGTTGTTTCTCAGAGTGGCCATTATCAGATATTTTGAGAACAAGGTAAGAACACGACACATATAAAATAGGGATTTCCTAGCAGGGAATGACTTCCCTGCTCTTGGTAGTCATTTGCTTATGGTCTGGGGGTTTTGCAGTGAAGAAGAGGATGCCAGTACCTCATATCACGTAAGTGGGAGGAGTGGTAGCAGCCTGACTGTGTGAAAAGGGAGAAATGGCTGTGGACAGCAGCTGCTGGGTAAAACATTGTGATAGCAGAATGCCTTTGAGTATAGGTCAGCCCCACAGACTGTTGAGTGCTGTGGTTTTTCCCTGCTCAGAGTCCTCCTGTGCTCGAGGTGGTTCACAATGAGGCTCAGCAGCTGTGCTTGCACAGGTAATGATAGGGCAAAGACAACTTGAGCACAAACTAACAGGGACTCCATTGCTGCCCATGCAAGATACTGCAAGTGTACGAATACATTTTACAGTCACAGTTTTAGTTTTCTTTATAGACCTATCCACACCATAAAGCACAATTACTTTTCTGTAATGATAGGCAGTGCCCTACCTACATGACATAGACACTATTTTTTTTATACGTAACTCTTTGTGGTTTTTTTTCCCATTGCTTGGAATGACTCCTTAGAAACTTCCAAATGGCATTCCTCACACTGTCACATTTCTTTTGCCATTGATTTGTTCCTGTGCTTCCAATGGAGCCAAAACTTCAGCCAATTTTGTAGTTCTTTCCTTCCTCAAGCCTCAACATAAGTGATGCAGCCAACAATGTCCACACAGCTCTGAGAGTATGGTTTAACGTACGCTTCCTTCTCTGACTGCAAAGATTTTCAGAAATGGAAGTCCACATATTGTAGCTATAACTTAAAGGGTGTCTGTTTGCTTCAGATTTTATTTTACTGTTTCCTGGCAACAGAGTGGTCAATATTTCTTGCCTTCATATCTCTTTAGTAGGTACTTAGTTTTGGGAATATATTTCCAACCAGGCAGCAATCGTTAAATAGGTCAAATTTAGCGCAAAAAATGCCTATTTCTTCTTTTTAGAACATTACATTCTTAAATTAATTTTTTCTCTTTCTTGCATAACTTCTCATCTGGAGTACTTCTTATGTGCTATAGCTTTCACATCTTTAGCCAAAGGCAAAAGCCTAACTGATGTCTTGAAAATAAATAACTGCTGCTCTCTGTATTGTAGCTGTACAGGATTAGTTACATCTCATCAGAAAATGGTCTCTCAAATGGTGGTAGATATTAAATGTAAGTGCTGCTGGATATTAAATGTATACAAAGGGATAAACCAAAGTAAACCAAAACTTAGCTTCAGGGAAAAGCATGAAAACATTCACTATTTCATTGTATAGGATATGTCTGAATGTACAGTACTTGACAAATGACTCACTCTTTAAATGTTGCCTTGTACTTTCTCTTTTTCTTATGTTCAGCAGTCCTGTTTCTGCCCAGATCTGAGGGAGTGAAAGCATGTGCATGCAATGTGTAGTATAATCCTCCTTGAGTACGTATTTTGTGTACAAGAAGAACTATACTAGGTCGTGTCAAAGGTCCAAGTCCTTCAGTATCCTCAGTCCATCAGTGACTGTAAACAATTACCTAAGGAGGAGTAAGATCAGGACAAGCCTGTACTTGACACCTCTTTCTAATACTGTGCCAGCATCCAGTATCTGCATCTCAGCGACTTCCTGGGCAAGATGTTGTTTATTATACCTAATAACCTTCAGTGGAAGCTTTTCTATGAGCTTGCCCGATTGCCCCTTGATTTCTCATAAGCTTTGCACATCCCACAGTATCCTTTGGCAAGGATTTCTACAAACCTACTATATAGTGTGTGACAAACCACTTCCTTTTGTTTGTTTTGAACCTGGTTCCTACTAGCTTTGTTTGATTCCTGCTAGTTCTTGCACTGGAAGAGACAGTAGACACCAATCCCTGTCCAGTCTTTTCATGACATTTATGATTTGGGCAGACCCTTTTCACATTGCCGAAAGTAATTTCTATTCCTGGCTGAAGAGGTCTAGCTTAGAAATTTATTCCTTCCATAGAAGCCATTCCATAGCTTTGATATCCCTTTTGCCCTTCTCTGAACCTTTTCTAGCTCTACCATTTCCTTTCTCAGATGAAGGGATGAAAACTGCATGCAGTATTCAAGGTGCAGCAACCACAAATTGGCACAGTGGCATAGCAATGTGTTCATCTATTCCCTTGCTAATAATTCCAAATATTGGATTGCCTTTTCTGCCTGTTGCTGAGCATTGAGCTGTTTTCATGATTTATCATGACCTCAGGATCTCACTTCTGGCTGATAATGATCAGCACAGAGCCTTTCATTTTCTGTGTGAAGCTAGGATTGTTTTTTGACATATGCATCACTTATGTACATGAATATACATGAGCTGTTACGAAGTGGAGTCCCCTGTAGATATCCTGTGGATTTGTCTAGACTACTGAAATAAGTCAAGATGAGTTTGGAGTTGTCTAGTACATTTTATCTCTTTTTACCCATCATCTTAGGATAGTGAAAAATGAACACTTTTAACTAAGTAGTTAGGATCCACTGGAGATTCTCCCAAATACACGCCTCAGCTCACTAGGAAGAAGTTACTAACCTGTATCTGCATGAGGAAGAAGATCAAGCTCAGATCATCATTAATGGGGAAAACAAATCTGCTAACACTGACCTGTTCTGAGCCACTTGTCTGCATCTTGACAGATCTATTGTCTGAGTGTCTTTTGTAAGTCTCCATTGGTTGCTGTGGAGTACCATGGATTAGGTATTTCATCACAGTAATTTCAGATTCAATTGAGAAAATTAACTACCTCTTGTTTTTTATTTTTTTTAAATAGACTTTGACCTTAATTCTCATTTATTCAAAATCCATGTTGCACCACTCAGCCAGTGTAACGAAGGCTTATAATTAGCATAAATGTAATTTGAAACCCATTTTTCTACCATTACTGTTTAAAATGCTTTTGGTATAAGTGATAATCAGAGTCCTTATTTTGAACATAAAGAGTATTATTTTATCCATGGCTGAAAAAAAAAAGCACAGAGTATACTTGTATTCTTAAGCACAATCTGAGGCCATTTCTAAATGAAGTTTGCATTACCATAAAAGCAAAGAAGTACTGCTATTCATTTGTCTAGTATATACTCTGGTTTTGGATGTCTCATTAGAAATTACACAAACTGCGCATAAACTTCTTCCTCCCCTTTGAATATATTTTAGGACAGACTGTTTCACTTCCCACTCTTTGTTTTGATGTATCTACAGATACAAGTGTCCATTACTGTGAAGTACCTGGCCACATCTGCAAGTAATTTTCAAGCTTTTGAACTCTCCCAGATATTTTCATTTATTAGTTGCATTCAGATTTGCCATACTGATTTTATTTTTGTTATATTGGTACATGATATCCATTCAAATGAGAAAAACGTGATGGAGTTATTTCACGAACGGCTGGGTTGTCTTTTATAATGAAGTTTGCCTTAAAACAAAAAAAAGGCTTAAGAAAATATATTAACCCTTCCTGCTGAAAAGAAACAAACTAGAGACTGTAGAGTATTACTCCTCTTATGCCCAGGTGTCTAGGCACTTAAGTATGCCCTTGCATCTTCCTTGCTTCCTTAGGACTAATCATCAAAGTAAAGTTACTCACCTCTGCTTCCAGGACTGCTTATATTTTTTTTATAGTAAATAGTCCAGCTTTGGATGCAATTTTTGATATGTTTGGAAAGAAGAACAAAAAAGTGAATCTGAATAGTCTCTGGAATCCATGTGCCTGTCCTCCTATATGAGTGCATTGGCTTCTCTAGCCTATTCTCCTTTTTCTGTGTCTCAAGGATACATAGCTCTGTTTTCCACAACATGTTAACACTTTACAAGTAGGAACGGAAAATCCTCACCTCGATTCCAGAACTGTCTGTAAGCCAAGGTCAGGGCGCTCTGCTGGGCTGTGCACTGTGAAGCCATCTCACTCTGGCTGTGCTAAGGGCAGTAACGACTGAGCCACTGGGAGCCAACAGCAGTTCCTGCTGTGTCCTCTCCTCCCTTTCAGTTGCCTAACTACCTAATTTCAGGGTGGGTGCTAATTTGTGCGCCCCATTCTGTCACTCCTCCCCCTCTCTATGGACGTGGGCTGGATTCTGCTCTGAAAGCCCAGCATCATCATATCTAGCATCCTTTTGGGAAGCAAACCCTAACTACATTTTAAACTCTGAAAGCAGAGAAAGTTAAAGACATTTTAAAGCCTCCTTGTAATGTCAGACTTAATGTGGTTGTGGTTAAGCAAGAGTATTTGTGCCAACCTATGGTACCTCATGAATAATTCAAATAGCTAATAATGGACAATCTGTATTCTGTAGATTGATCACAGATTTATTTTTTTGTAATTCTTAGGGATGAGACATGAACTCTGCTGGTACAGAATGTGTCTTATCCTTGTAGACAATAAAGGAGCTAAAAAAGCTTCAGACAACTCATTAATTCAAATTTCCAGGAATCTAAAATAAGGTGAAGCCTTTCATTATGCATGAAGAAAACTTAGTAAGCATCCATTTCTCACCCACTTGACTGTCTTTTCTGTTGTACTGTTTTTCTTGAGGGAGTTCTGCTACTCTAGGGGTGAAGTGGATGTGTTTATCGTTTGAAACAATATGTAATGCAGACCTCCAAGTCATAAGCACGGTGTCAGCTGCACAGGCAGCAAAGTCGACAAATACTTGTTTGCACCAAGTTATTTCCAGTTGGGGTGAGAATACAGTGTGATCTTTGAAGATAGTGAACTAATGGCTGGGTTATGGTATCGTGTACCAATGTAAGGTGAACTTCTGATCTCTAACATGCTTGTATCTGGTAGGAGGAATGAAATGGAAGCTTTTGAGGACATCTTCCCCAGAGCAGGGGGCAGCATGGAGCCCTGTTGAGATTTCTGGGCCGTACTGATTCTGGTGATGACATCCTGGCTCAAATTCTAGGCTTCCACCCCAATCGATTAGTTCAGCGGTTCTTTGTGGCCCCTTAGCAGCATCAAAAAGGCCCCAAAGTGGTCCTTAAGCCACTTAGTTCCCAATTTCTAGGTTGCATGCTGTCCTGTGTCTCTGGAAGTGTAGCACCAAAGGGTACCCTCAGGTAGCTATTTCGTATGAGGCATGCTTAGCATCGCACTTAAGGGTGTTTCAGTACAGATAAAACCAATGAAAATTAAGGCATGATTATAACTAAGTAGCTTTACATATCCTAGGTGGCAAAATTTAAAAAAAATTCTGGACAATTTGTATTTAGTACGGGTGCTTAGAGAGTTTAGTCAAAACAGGAGAAACCGTGTTGTGTGGAGTTACGGACCCCTTTAGTGCCCACCCCAGCCACCGAATTCCCTCCCAAGGAGGTAAAGGCCCTGCGAGACGCTACTTCAGTTTCTATACAAAATTCTCTTAGTCTCATTTCCACACAAAATACATGGTTATATCAGACTAATAACAGCAAGACCCTGTTCCACATATAACTTTATATATCATATAACTGTACTCCTTCCTGGCAGATACAGTAAAGTTCTCACTACGCCTGGGTTCATTGCTTCCTCCATTTACACCTACAGAACAGTCTGTCTTATACCTCCCTGGGCAGTCACCCTCAGTGAAAGAAGACAGTGAAACATGATTCACTTTTGACAGTGCCATAAAGCTGAAACAATTGTTCTATACACAGAGAGGCTATCTGATTTACTTTGTGTTTTTAGATTCACAACTCAGGAATCTCTAAAATTTGCTTCTAAATGTTATACATAGATCAATTTACTTTAGGTATTTTATGAAAGTACAGCCAAGGCTGTATTGTCTGGTCAGATACCTGCATAATCCTCTTACTTCTGAATGCCATGAACACTATGAAAACAGAGGTTTCATCCACAATAGCATTATTTTAACTACCCTCAAAATGGTATAATCATATATTACTGAAAGTTTCAATGTCATTTTACTATGGAAAACTATCTTCTACAGACAGCTGGATTTTAATCACCGAAAGTAATTAAAAAAAATGTATACCTTTCATTAGATTTGCCTTGATAATTATGATTTATAACAAAGGAGTAACTATCTCTCCTTAACCATGTAAGTTAAATCACAATGCACATCTTACTGCAGTGGACCCATTCCCTTTTTTAGAGCAAGTCACTCATGGCATTATAATTCAGAAGATCCTACCTCTGTGCTGTTTATAAAGCTGTACCTCAGCATGCTCCTAATAGTTAGCTAGGTGATGCTGGTTTCAGGATCATTTTCATAGAGAAGCTTCTTCACTGGACTAGCATCTGTGTGTTTTCCCTGCAGTGCTGCAGAGAAGCATAGAAAACACCTGATGGGCTTCCTCTTGAAGGAACTACTTTTTTTTTACTTTTAAATTGCAGTAGTTAAGACAACAGCTCTGTAATGGCTGATGTAGGCTCTGTATATCCTCTCAGTATTGACCTTCATGCTATTGCTGCAATTTTTTGTAAATTTGAAAAGTAGTATGGGGATTAAAAAACCCCACAAACCTCAAGCTAGAACTTGCTGGAGTCTACCTCTGAGTGACATCCATCTTTTCCTTGAGTTGTCATAGTTTCTTGTTAGCGGTCAGGAATGTGTCTTGGTTTTTCTGCTGCTGTTTCAGCTGCCAGTGATAGCATAATCCATTGATCATCTTCATCTTTATTCTCAGTCCTTCGGTTCAAAATGAAACATGAGTGGAACTTATAAAAGCAAAAAACCCCTTGATTTTTCTTTTTTCTTCTCATTTCTGTTGTATGGTTCAAGGTAATTTCCTTGCCCGCTCTGCCAGCTTTCTTTGTGTCAACGGTGTCTCTGTCTGAGGATACACTGATATTGATACTGACCTGTTTCTTATCAGAGGGAGAAGGTAGAAGTTTGTAATTCTCTGCTGATCTAAGTGCCAGATCTAGGTGTTATTTTATATCCTTTTATTATTATAAACACATCGGGGAAGATTTTTGGCTGTTGTCCTGTATTTTGGCATTTTAAATGTTGATTTAAACATACTGAGGGGGGATACAGCTGGCATTTGGTGAGCTGACTCTTCACAGCATGATTTTTAACAAAAATCTGCACACTCCTTTTCTTCCCTTGGAAGGAGTCAGTAGCTTTTATGTGTGCAGGAGAAGTGGCCAAGTGCCCTCAGCACAGGAGTAAGTACCCTTTAATCTTCTACCCAGGAGCTGGATTCTTGAGGTCAGGAGAAGTTCGCTTCAGCTATTGTTCATTCAATTTCAACTTCGAGATTACAGAAAAGGGAGATCTTCATTAATGGATCAGGTGGGACCATGAGATTTATCCTGTCTCCATTTTGTACCTGAACAATGTCAGGGGAAGTTTCTTACCAAAGTTAATTTGGTCTAAGAATTTCATATTCAGCCTGACAGTCAAAGCTATTCCACCTGTAAGTGAAATGACATCCATGAAGTAACACTCCTCTTCTCTGCCTGTTGTGTGTGATGGTGTAGCTTTTAACAGTCTTTTGACAGGAAAAAAAATCCCTCGTTTTAACATGAATGACCTTATAACCATGTAGTTTTCTTGATTTAGGTCAGATTTCAATCCCTTAAACTTCACCTGATGGCTATTTTATCACCACTCTCCTGAAACTTAAATTAATGGTAGTTCAAATCTATAATTGTATGTATAAGCTTACTTAATATATTGATGTGTGGTTTACCTGTGAGTGCCATCCATGTTAGGAGATTCCTTATGAGCTGCATTCGAGTACCCCAAAAAGGTTAATAGCTGAAGATCGTAGTGCAAAAATGAAGTTCAAAGTGGAGGTGTGGAGAAATAATGACCCTGTCTCCCCTGCACTCTTCTCCTCGATACATCTGTGACAATGTATAGTAGCTGAGGGTCTATTTCATTAACTTTGGTGTCAAACACCCTCCAAAAGCCTTATTTCATAACACGCTGAAGTAGCAAAGACCCATCTCTTGATTTATAATGTTATTCAACAGATATTAATTTCAAGGTTACATTAAAGTGAATTTATTAGTGAAATTAGTGATCTGAAATGTGAGTCCAGGAAGTACAACCTGCAAGTGAGTTGGCTTAATATCAAACAGAGTAATTTTTCTAAGCTGTATGAATAGTTAAGCTGTCAGCATCCAAACCAATGTATGTACAGTTAGCCACTTCGAGCCTGTTGGAACTGTGTGCGTGCATAAATCATATGTCTTAGAATAAGCAGTTGTGTAACTGGGGTTTTAATTTTTATTGGAAAATGAAACATCAGCAGTTGCAGTAAATGCTCCTCATTTTGATAACATGGATTGTTCTTGGGCCATCAAAAAAGTTATTCTGCCTGAAAATGTAGTATTGGAGCGTTCAGCTGCTCAAAAGTTATAAGGAAATGCTAAATACTTCACTGTGTTTTAAAACTTTTCTTAAAATATTTTCTGTGCACATGCAGACTTTATTTCCTGTTAATACAAAATATGTGAAAACTAGCTTGAAAATATTGAAATGTTTTGCTGGAGATTATTGAATTGTTAATGATAGTTGCTAGTATGTTGATTTGTAATTTTACTCAGGTTAATGTCCTTATTCCAATTTGCATTGCAAGACAACTTTGCATTGGTGAAAATTTTTGATCTTGCTTTATCTTAGACTTTACTTCCTGATGTTTAGAAAATAACCCATTAAGATGTCTGGAGGACAGAAAGCAAGGTTTTCTACTGAGTACAGAATATACGTTAATGTATTTCAAGTGATAGTGAATTAAAAAAAAAAGTAATTTAAGTTAATTTTTTAGAGAATCTATGTACTTTATAAGCCTTTCTATAAAAATTGACCCATCTTAGATTAAATTAAAAAAAAAACCCAAAAACAAAAACAAAAGAAGACCTCTCTTGATTAATTTTACTTTCATCTGGCCCTATTTTGGAGAAATTATATTAGCTTAAAAAACTGTATTTCTGGCTAAAATGTTTTCCTACATGTAGTGATTTCTTAAACTTGTTTACATCAAAATGAGACCTAAAAGTAGATACACAGCTTAGCAGTCCCAGTTTGTCATGGGTTTTTCAATCTCCTGTGTTACAAGTTCAACTGACAGTGACAGTCACTTGTAATCAAAGGTAGTGAAGGAGAAAATAAACTTATCTTTTATTCAAAATATGCTCACTTTGCATATATGGTTTATAAGAAGGTTACCGTGGGCACTCAATAATTTTCCATTCTCATTTATGGGAGATTTTTACAAAAGAAATGGGGAAGATGGAGAAAATGAGAAAATAAATAGTACAACTGTAGATACTGCCTGGAGGAATTAGACTTAAATTGTAGCTAATTTTTTTTTTTTTTTAAATATCAGTAAGATTTAAAATTCACCTTTCTTAAAACTAGTCTGTATTTAAACATTTTTCTCTGTTCTTCCAAAACACTGTTCTTTCTTATATATTATACCAGTTTTTAATTCATAAACTGGCCAGAGTATGTTCATGTATTTTGTAATGAATGTACATTTTGCAATATTAGGGGGTTGGAAGTCTGATCAACCTAGGTACCTGTTTCCATGTATGTTCCTACTTTTATCCAGTTGTTAGTTATGAAAATAAGGAGGATGTCTTTCTAATGCATAAGAACAACTACATCTTGCATAACCTTGCTCTTTGGGTAGTTTTTCAACCAGAGTTTAGGTGAGGAGGAGCTGGCTACATCCTAACCTGAAAGGCTGTGGGTAACAAAGCACAACCTCTAGGCTGTGGGTAACAAACCAAAGCAGTAGAAATTACGCTGTACCTTTTGAACGAAAAACTGAAGTCTTTTTTTTTTTTTCTCGGGCTGATGATTTAGTAGGTTTCTTCATCTCTGTGAGCTCAAAAATATGTTTTCTTTAGTTGCCATGTGGTGCAGGAGCACCTGGCCTTTGCAGCGGCAGTAATAGTGGTGTTTGGTGTAGGAGCCGGTGGCTGTTGTTCTAGCTTCAGCACTATACTTTGTTCTGGGGGTAGTGTGTGCATGTATGTGTGTGTGTGCCATTTCGAAGTTAGGTCAGGGAAGGGGAGAGCTGAGTTAATCTTGATCTGCCCTGCTGTGGATGGAGGGTTACTGACACCTATGGTTTGGCTTACCTAGGCAGTGCCCCTATAAACTCTCCTATGGAACTTTCTGAAATGTTCGTTTTTCAGGACTAAACTTCCAAAACCCTGTTTCTGCCTTTGTCTACCTGTTTTTGGTTTTTAACTGGCCATCCACTGCATCAAACTGGGTCATTGGTCAGCAGATGGAAATAAAATTTTTAAATGTGGTCTCTTTTCCAACAATTACAGTGCTAAAACCAGCCGGAGCTGGGAAGAGGAATATTTCCATGGCTTAAAATATCTTTTTAAAAAATGTCTGTTTTGGAGTTTGAAGTATTAGAACAAGTCCTTGTCAAAATGGATTAGTGAGCATGGAACATATGAAGCTGTCAACAGGGCATTAGGACATGAGGATGGCTGTGCCAGTTCAGACCAGAGGTCTGTCCAGCCCAATATCTTATCTCAAGCAGCAGACTGTGAGGGCAGAGTCGCAGACAGGTCAGGCATGCAGCTGTAGCTCCCTATAATACTCTCCCTGGCTCCCATGGTTTGTTGCTCAGGGACTTTCGAGACATGGTATATCCTTGCGTTCGGCTGCCTTTGATAGGCATTATAAATGTGTCACAAAGTCCTGCCTGGGCATGTGCCATACAAGAAAGCTTGCATGTGTATTAGGACACAGCTGGCCACTGAACCCAGTCTGCTGTACAAGGAAACGTGCATATGTATGTGGCTTTGGAGACAGCAGGTCACTGAACCTAGTCAATCACCGCGAGGCATGGTCCGCGTGCCCAGGCACTGCTGTTTGTTGACACTGGTGTGAAGATTCATGCTCATGTTGTATTTTCCAAGATTTTAAGAAAAAGGTTTTTAAAAAAAAAATAATCGTATGCATAGATATCACACCCTTGTTTTCAGGATTCGAATCCTGGACCTTGCGTACTTTATTAGATTGTGGTCACTTGAACTTCAAGTGCCTCCAGCCAGCTCGCCCTCTTTAGTTCACAATGTAAGATCCAGCAGTGGGACAGAGCACTGTGGGACACTTGCCCTCATAATTTGCTGCAAACTTAGTGAAAAGGAAAACCCTGAGTCATACCAGGGTGAGACCCGGCTGGCTGGTTGGAAATGGCTGCAGCTTATTGTCTAATTCACATCAGCTACTGCATCTGCACTGACTGCAAAGATGACCCACCTGGGTAGACAAGTTCATAGCTGGCTTTCTCCTTCCCTAGCAGGGAGGATGTGAGAGGGAGAGGATTTGCTTTGGTCTTTTCAATATAAACAACAACAGCAGCAGCAATATTTTATTGATTCTGTGAGATACTTGGGAGCTACTGATCTTGCTTTCCTTTTTTCAGCTGCATGTCTCAAGTCTGTTTTGTGCTTTCTGAATTGGTGGGAGAACTTATTTTGAGCCTAGTAGGGAATGTGAATAGGAATATCCTACCCTGGTTTTCTTCTCTTCCAACCTTCTCTCTTAAACATAAAGGATACTACCATCTTTCTACACTGTGTATCCACACAGAAAGAAACTGCACCTTACGTACTTTACACATCTTTGCAAAAAGAGTGTAAGGGGATGAAGAATATGACGTTAAATTTTCAAGGTGGGTATATAAACTGTTTTCAGTGGTATAAGCACAAAGGCATCAAGAATCAGAACGCAGAAATCTGAAAACTACAGTAGAAACAATTAGCCAAGTATGCACCTAGATAAAGGTGATTCCATGTTGAAAGAGACTCCCTCTCAGCAGAAATACTGGAGCCAGAAATATATTTAAAAACAGAAAGTCTTTTCTAAATGTGACCGTGCTACATTCACTTAACTGTATGTGACATGTCTTTATCTTCAGGGATTCCTCGAATCCTAACCCTTACACTGTGCTTTCATTTCTCGTTAATCAGGGTCTGGCAAGTCATTGGTTGTCACAGTTTCAGAGACCATTCTTCTCATATTCTTTTGATTGAAAGGTCTGGCGTGCTGTGACTTATCACTCAACCGTATCATGCTCATGATGTCACACCCATAAAGTACATTATTGATTTTTTTTTTCCCTAATATTTTTGTTGCTTATCTCTGCAGTATCTGAAGCATAGCAGCTTAATACATTGAGAGGAAGCCTTTAAGGTAGTGTTTCATACAGGGTCGTTCTGGCAGCAATTTTTAAAGAAAAGCAGCTCTGGTGGCATGATAAAGGGCATTCAGGAGGAAGAACAGAAAGGAGAAAGAGGAGGGAAGGAAACAGGAAAGCAGTCATTGGTCACATGAGGAAACAAAAAAATCAATTGATGGGAGAGCTAGCACAAGTAGTAATTACTCGCAGAGTTACAGGATTTTTCATACAGGCTTGAATCAGAGAAGACTAAGATGTGAAAGGGGAATGGTAAATTAATTTTAAGGAATGGTGTCCAAAGACATGCATTCAAAAATACTAAGTTTGGGGGGTTGTTTGGTTTGGTTTGGGTTTTTTTAAAGAAAAGGCATAATGATAGCTCGTTTCCTTCCTGGCATTACCCTGATTTGTGAGTTTATTTTATCTATTTTTATAGCTATATCTTACTTATCTATTTCTTTTTATCTATCTGTAGGCGACTGTCTGAAATAATGAGGATAAATGTTCCATAATGTGCAATTTTTTTTTATCACACACATATATATATATATATAATCCTGGATGTGAGCAAGAAATAAACTCTTTGGCAGTAGGAAATACCCCGCACTGGGTAGCTCCACAGCTAAAGCAGAATTGTAGGTTGCGTATGAGCGCAGGAGGCCAGACAGCAGAGATATGGCCACAAACCCAAGGATGTGTGTGGTCTGTGACACCTCCATGCAAGTGTTTTGTATGATATTTGCTGGGCTTTTACATCATGTAGTTTGCTAAAACTGTTTGCTAGATAAAAGGGTCCTGACCACTTCTGTCAGATAATGCCAAAAGCATTTTTCAGCTAACCATGAGGGCTCTACATTTTCAATCTTTTGTGAAAGTTGGACTGTATTTGCAAAAGGTACTCAAACCTATTTAGTGCCAGGGAAGCACCACTGGGATTTGAAAACATTTAAGCAAAGAAAGCACCACCTCTGTTTGAAGCCAAGTCCTTTTGTAAATTGCCCTGCATTTATCTTTGCTTTTTTTCATGTGTCAGCTCCTTCTGTATATCTCATCTTCTGCTCTCCTCAAAAGACCATGAATCTGTAAATCACTGTCCTTTACAAGGTCTCCTGCACTCTCTGAGACCCTGAGTCTACTGTGGGAGTAGTAAAAACAGCCAGGTCTCATCACTTGCAGGTCCCTATTTGGAAAATTGCATTGTTATACAGCGTGCAGAACTATCAGTCTTCATCTGGAACCTCCAATGTTAATAACTCAGAAAACAGAAAAATTATTTTGTTATTTGAGCTTCAGAGTGCTCAAGGAGTGAAAAATTATTATGTAAAATTTGGCAATATACTAATGGGACCTGCATTGATGAATATCCTGATGCATGTAGTTCATGCATACTTCGTTGAAGAACTTTAGTGGTGCTTTTGCACTTCTGCCCTCATGCCTTATGCATAATCCATCACGTGTACCAAATTCTCCAGAATAAAGGGACTAAAAAGTACAGAAAGGTTGTGGCCATTTAAATTTGAGAAATTTCACACTCTTCAGATTCATGAAACCACTGGATGTGAGACAGAATCGTAGAACAGCCCAGAGTGGAAGGGACCTCAAAAGATCATCGGGTCCAACCTTTCATGGGAAAGGGAGCCTAGATGAGATTATCCAGCGCCCTGTCCAGTCACATCTTGAAAACCTCCAGTGATGGGGACTCTTCTCACCACATCCCTGGGGAGGTTGTTCCAGGTAGCTGAATGACATCTTTGGACCAGGTTATGAATAGCCTGAAGAGGAAGCATTCAAGAAGAAATGCTGAGAATTGCCTTAAGGAGGAGGTAAGAGCACTTTTTCCTTATTTGGGTTATGTGTTACAATCAGCTAAGCGGACCAAATACCTGCTAAAATGAGGTGTCTTGTTAACTTGTGTTCACTTCTTGAGTACAGGAAGGATATTTTACAGCTTATAAATCATATGCGAGATTTCACATCAGGCAATTAATGTGGTAGCGAAAGCTGGTAAAATGCCATCCCAGTAGACCAACAGAATAGAATTCAAATGGCTGCAGGTTTTCAATGCAGGAGGTATAAACTTCAAGGCTGCACTATACATGTGTTTACTTTTTACTGCAAAAGCTTATATGGCAAGGAGGAAACTAATTGTACATGGTCTTGATTTTAGCAGGATTCCACTGAGAAAACATGCTGCTGTAGGCTTAAAATTAGGCTGGTTTGACTTGCTAGAATCCGTCTTTTCAGATTACATGGAGATGCTTCTGAGACCCAAGGAGTCTTGCTAAGGCAATAAACGTTAAGAATTACATTCAATGCTTCAGGCCAGTGAACGGGCAGTCTTTACCCTCAAAATTTACTTACTAGTTTGCGCTTTTCACACATTGCACTCAACTCCCAGGTGGAGCTGGTGCTGGAGAAAATGGCCAGGTTTGTGTAAATTCTTGTTCTCCAGCTAAAGAGTTGATCTTTCTGAAAGATGGAGATTAGTTTGTGGTTATTAGAAAGGAGAATCTGTGCTGAATCTGATAATAAGAAAGGTCTATTGGGAAAAGAAATTTGTATCTTCAATTCCTAGTCAGAGTTTGGTCATAATAGCTGCAAGTTTATCAGCCAGATTTCAGAACAGCTGCTCTGGAGGTGAAGTCATGGATATTTTTCTAGAAACCACACCTCAGATTGTGTTGGTCGGTAAAGAAAAACCTGCATCAGGGCTTAGAAAACTCATCGATGACCCTGTGATGTTGAGGCTCACCCAAGAGGAGAAGGCTTAAAAATATTTATTATCTCTCAGCTTAGCAGATTTCAAGGGTCTCAGCAAGGTCAAGGGCCACTCTAGACGGAGGAGTTCTCTGACTTGAGTACATCTCTTCTTATGCCTGAAGGGCTAAATTGTGTCATTTGAGATCTAATTTTGCACCGAAACCCAGCTGCTTCATGTGTTGGATTGGGCTTCTTTTAAGAAAATGAATTGCCTTAGGCTGCCTTCCTTAAAATATGACTCTTCCAGATGCCAGTTTTCCTTAAAGAAAAAAAAAGGCTGGTAGCTAAATTGGCTATGTTTAGCAAATGCCTCTCCCCAGAATTCCTGCAAAACCACTTACCGCAGAGCTGCCCAGTTTCAGCCCCAGGCTTGTGGGAGATTTGCTTAGCACTTGAACAGAGATATGAGCTATTTATTACCTCAGCATAGTTTTTTATTGTGAAATAATAAAACCCACACTGTTAATGAATGCAAGTAAAAATTTATTTAATGTAATATCTGTAGTCAAAACATTGGTGGGACTCTTTTGACAACGGGGCATCTCTATAAGGTTATATGTTAAGGAAGAATGGTGATGGTGGTGAAACAGAGTCCCAAGTGCTTCTTGGTACTGAGTGGCTGTTTCTGCTCCCAGTCAGCTGTGGACACCAGCCATCTGCCCACTGCTTACATCTTTCAGACAAGCACATTGTTCTTCCCATGCTTGAGCGGTGCAAATTGCCTCATTATTTTCATTTTCATCATCCTTTGTGCTTTCTTTTTTTTGTCATGTCTGCAAAAGTCATCTGTGGCTAGTTTGTGTAGCTACTGCCTCTCTTGCTGACCAGCAGTAAGCTACAGTGTGCACACTGCCAGCTTTGTCCATAACCTTCTGTTACTTCTTGCCTCATACCTAGACCTTAATCTGGACTGAACCCAGCAAAGCTTTTGTTATTCCCAGGGACTCAAGATAACTGTTGACTAGATGCATTACTGATAAGTGGAGATTCAGGTCGACTTCCATTTCTTTTGGGGCTGACTTCAGGAGAGATTTCCAGCAATGTTGTTTGTGGTTGCTCTCCTGACGAGCAGAGGGTACATTGACTTTCTTAGTATGATTCATCATTTTTCTGTGTTTCTTTAAACACTTCTAACAAAAATGGTCTCTGTGCCTGTGTTGCAGGAGGAATATGTGTGAATAAGCCTTGCAGATCCTATCAGCCTTGAGACAAATAGGTTGTGTCCAATGCATGGATCAACAACCTTTGACAAACATAAATGCATAACATGAAACGTCCTGCAATTCTTCTGCCCTTGAGCATTTCAGGTACTTTGGCTTCTCTTAAAAATATCTTGAGTCACCATCCTTTGAGAAAGGCTATAAATCGTTCCACTGAGAACAATATTTATGTGCTTTGAATGTTTCCTGGTCTTCAAGTCCTGTCTGTAGGCTAAATGGTGTAGAACTGGGTTCTGTAGCAGTGACAGCTCACAAGCAGAACTGTCAGCTTCCACAAGAAAAGCAGCAACACCATTAGAAAATGTGTAAATCTTTGCAAGTGGCATCTGCATCCTGTGATGGTGATACATACTGTGAGTAGCCTGTCATCAAGAAGAGAGATTCTTCGTGGTTTAGAGATCAGATGAGAGCTTACTTATAGTGGTTTTTCAGTAAGCTACAGATAAGTTCTCCAAGCTCCTTTGGGAGGTTTCTTGGGAACTTTTACATTAGTGCCTGAACAGGTTAAAAATACATTTCTCTGTCTACAGAAATAAATTTAACACTCCTGTACATCCAGTGGATGTAAACACCTCTGCTGGGACCTTTTAACATCTAGTCAGAAGCAACAGCAGGAAAACCCCTTCCTAAAAGAGCAAAGCCTTAGGGTTTTTAGTCTTTGCTGACTTGCATTGGGTGGCATTTGTAGTGGTGGACACCCTGAATTCCCTTGTTTTGTCCAAGCTGTTGGGGGGCCTCTCAAGTATTTTTTTGAGAATCATCCCAACATACATTGAAAAAAAAACTTATATGAACTTGGGACTTTGGGCCAACAGATGGGTGTTGACCATCAAGGTCTTCCATGTCCAACTTCTTTGTGTTTCTACAGAATACCTGTCATTGAGGAAATACTGTGTTCTGTGCTCTATAAACATTCATCCATGGAAAGATTTTTATACAAGGCTCTGCTTATCTCTGAGCCTCCCTTGGGAGCCAAATTCACAGAAACCCATCAAGGAGTTCTAGATGGTTTCAAATTGCCTCAGATGTCATCACTGTTAGAGGCTTCTTCTGGCAAGCCTGAATTATTGGCTCTATCAATTGCAAGTGAAAAGGGATTTTTCATCTTCTCAACCAATTTTGCTAACAAGTGTGGCTTGACAGCTCCATTCAGGATGCTGATAGCTTTTATTCCAGGCTTTAGAATACAGTGCCCCAGGGAACACTCAGTGAACTACAGCAATTACAACTTTTAGCTGTGCTTTCTTCTCCTCTTAGTTTCAAGCAGAGGGATTATCTGACATAAGTCTTACCCTGTCATCAGGTGACATATTTGTTTTCCAGGGTCTCGAGTCACTGCTGTTGGCACACTGGCACACACATTAGATTTCCTGGTGTCCGTGAGTCAGATTATATCTATTCAGCTTTAAACAAATTGTGTATATATGCCCAGTTTAGTGCAGGCTACAGCTGCCTATGGTAGCCCTACAGCTATGTTTACAGAGTGCTCTGTCGGCTAATTTACCCTGCCTCTCATACAGGCTATTTGGCTTAGGTGTCATATTAAAGTGCCAATACCATGCCCAGGACCCAGTTTAGCTAATTAAGAATTAATTCTTATGTCTCCACTAAACTCTGTCATGCGGAGTAGAAATTCTCTCGACTCTTGTATAGGTTTTGCGAGATGGAACTGTATATTTAGTATTTTCTATTAAGATGATCTTAGGATTTTTCTTTTCTTCTTGTTGCTTGACGTGGGCATACATCTGCAAGCCAATGAGTACTTCTGAGTTGAAAGTTTTCAGTCGTGATGAAGTATCACATGAGTTGCTAAGTAATGTGTGTTGTTCATATTTTTCTTTTCCCCTCGAGAGTATTAGATGGTTTTAACTTTTGTGTTCCTTCCTGGCAGCGAATGGATTTAGTAATGGCACTTGCATGAGAAGGAAGTTGCTCAGATTTGTTAGTAACTGCTGCTTTCTGAGGCCAGCGGGTTACATGTTATGTTTAATTACCACTGCCCCTGCCTGGCTGGAGACTTTAATTGCAAATACAGACTAGCAGGGTCAATGATTATGAAGTATTCACCCGCTGTGGAGTCCTGCATTCTCCTTTTAAGCACACGTTTCTAGCCACAATGCATGGGAGCTAATACATTGGATGGACCTGAAAAGAAATAATATTCTCTCGCAAGGATGGCACTTTTATCTGGAGGTGAATATTCTGTACTTCCTGAGGACTCCTGAGAAACATTGTCACTATCCAAATTAATAGTAGAGACTTTCCTACTAAGTGCAACTGTTTCACAGGTGAAAAGCATTACTTTCTCTCCTAGCAGTTCTATTAATGACATTTGCTCTGGGATTTTCATACTATATTAAGTCTCTCACACCTGCCTTTTGATGTCAGCTAATGGTAACAATTTTTCCACCATGACCCAATCCTGAATTGCTTTTCCTGCTGCCTTCACAGAAATGTGTGGCATTGGGAGCTTTCCTAGAAGTCTGTTTTCAATTTTCTTTCCTTTTTCTTTTGCCATTTGACACTGAGGTGACTGGGCCTGGTCTTAAGTTTAGGAATATTACATCCAATCTGAAAATAAAACAGCTTTAATATATCTTGGTCTCGATAACATATGCTCGATCAGCAAGAGAGCAAAGGAATAAAAGTTTGTGAAGGTGTACTCCATACCGTGAAGCGCATAGGGAAAGTCAGTGCAAGGCAATCCAGTACCATGCAGAGGGCTGCACAGTAGCCATGAATGAGTTTGCTCCAGAGTCAGAAGCTCCGAAATAATTTCAGCACAGTGCCAGGCTCAGCCTATGTGACCCCATCAAGAGATGGAGCTGATAGTCAGCCTATTGACACAGTACTCTTTGGTCTCACCATATATCTATCTGTGCAGAAGTCCCAGTCATTTGTGTAAGTTACTGGCCCATGTGGGTATTCCCAAAACAGTGCTCACCACTCTTTTGAGATACACCCACAGAGAGCTCTCAAGTTAGTCCTTTGCCACCCACACAGCAAAGCAGTGCATAATGGGTGGTCTGTTGTCATGCGTGATGTCCCACATTAAGTTCACCGAAGACCTTCCTTTGACTTTCCATGCAGTGTTTGCAGGGAAGTAGCGCACACAATCTACTAGTAGATAACTTGGAAGATGAGCAGGGAGCAGAGTACAGGGTTGCAACACTTTGAAGACTATGCTGAAATTCATAGGATTTGTGTCATATCTCTTTGATCTTTAATTTCCGTTTTACTATGTAATCTCAGAGTAGTGTTCTCAAAACGAGTGGTGTTGCTGGTATGTGATGGTGGTATGAAAGATAAGAATTCAGAACAAAGTGTATTATGTCCCATCAAAAGGCACATATAACATATTTTAGGCAGCCTGAGAGTTGTTCTCATTTGCATTAAAAACTCTTTCTGTAATTCTAGCAATTGAAGATATTTTTATATATAGTTTATACCCAGAGAAATGTAAAGGCTTCAAGGGAGCTGGCATGAATGTAATAAAGACTTTCAGTGGAGAAATGGTTCAAGCTCTTGTGAGCGGAAGGCTTCGTAGACCACTATAGAGCACTAGTACCAACTTACTTAGATTCTCCCACCCTAAAGATAAGTTGGGAGCTTAAGCTGTGTGCTCCAAAGGGGTGGCAGTGGTGGCACTGAGGAAAAACTTTCTTCTATTTTCAAGCCTTGTAGTTGCATGTTTCCTGTACGGACTTTGGAAGCTGGTGAGGCAGCTGGAACGAGGCCACTGCTGCAGACCAGCGTGCCAAACTGCTGGGGCAAAGCTGTTGGAGGTGGTGGCTGGAAGACAGAAGTAGCAGCAGTAAAGAGGGGATAAGTGGGAGAAGCCAACAAGAAGAAGCTTGATGACTGTGCTTAAGAGGAAATACCAATAAATTTTTTAGCACATTTCTGTTACTCAGTATTGAGTTTGTTGCTTTAACATTGAAAGGTGGGTGAACCTAAGACTCACCAGTCCCAGGAAAAGTAGTTTGATACAGCCCATTGAGATTTACACCGAGATGACTTTACAGCATCCTGGCAGTTTCAAGAACTCCTTAAAATTGATGGAAACATTGTTCTTGTTCATTGTTATACTTTTTCACCATACCAGTGCACTTGGAAATTAACTTAGTGTGACTCAGGATTGAGGATGTTTGTCCATACCTAAAGCTGGCAGCCAAATGGCTCATCTGTAACCTGACACTGACTGTGTAGGTTCTCGTTTCTATTCCCGGACACCAGCTGGGGGAAAAAGAGACTTTTCCTTTCTTCTGAGGACAGCAGCATGGAATACTGGCAGATGTTCCTGTGCAAAACAGGAGCAAAATATTATGCCCTTCCAAACCCCAAATCCTTTCTTTCATTCTGAGAAAACTGGCTGTTGGTGCTGCTCGATGACAGCATGCTCACTAAGTCCCCAACATTTCTTGCGGTGGGATTGTTGCATGGTTTCTGTTAATAATCACCTTCCCAGTCAAAGTAAGTGAAGAAATGGGCTAGTACATATATTGTGAGACTTATGCACGAGGTGATTCAGGATTTGCAGTTATTTTCCAGGTAACTTCTAGCTGTAAGTCTGAATGAGCTGACTAGGGTGAGAGATGAAAAATTAATGGGGGAGTGAGGAGGAATGGGATTTGTTAGCATCGTCTCGAAGTCTAAGACTTAGTGAGAAACGTTGCTATCCTGTCGTTGTCATTTCTTGGTACTTACTAGCTTGGATGCTGGGAGTGTCACTAATGAGAAGGCCTGTGTGCTGCTTGGAGGATCTGTCTTTCATTTCCATTTCTGGCTAACTGGTTCTCTGAGGAACTTGGAAGCTCTCCCCTCTTGAGTCTCATGGTGAAAGAAGACATGTAGATTTTTGTTTCCTTTACTCCTTCTCTCTGTCAGAGGGCAGAAGCTTTCTAGCCAGCTCTTTCTCCAGGCCAGATTTTTGGGACTATATATCCAGGCCATCTCACTTCATACTGCCCTAATAAATTTGGTACCTGCACCTGCTACTTTCTTGGATGTTCAGTGTTTTAATCACTAAGCTTTCCAGAACTGCCAGTCAGAAATCTAATAAGAGGGAAGGCTTGAAAATCAGTAGATATAATAATAAAATAACATTTTATTGCTCTTTATTTTACCTATTCATTTTGTCATCTTATGGCTGAATCCCAGAGTGCACGTGCATCAAGTTTACAACCCGTCCCCCTAATCAAAAGTACTAGGAATGTTTTTAAAGGTATTTCGGATTCTCATAGGGATGCATCCACAATTGTGGTAGAAGCAGAATAGCAGGTGTCTTGAGAATCACCATGAAATTGGGAGAAATGACAATGCTATAGATTTCCCTCAAAGTCTGAGCTTAATGAAACTGATACGATTCTTCGCACAAAGATTTCATTGTGTTTATCGCTGCAGTGGGATATTTTGCAGCGAAAAGCACAGGCTTGTTTTTTGGTACTGTGTTGCAATACCCATAGATGCATCGATACTTCCCTCTCCTTTGTAAACTAGCTAGTGGGTAGTTGTTTTCTTTTAATTTTGTCTTAAAAACCTGAGATTTCCAAAGGTACGCCTCACAGGCCCCCACATACTGTAAGCGAGAGCATCCCTATAGGATGCTCTTCTTGCTGCAATATAGCCCACGTCTACTGTCTAACCAGACAAGACAGTTTAATGCCTTCTCATCACTGAGACAACGTGGTTTTGAGGCTATAACAACAGAGTGGGAGTCAAGCCTTCCAGATTATAGCAGCCCAGAGCAATTCAAATAGATGCTCTGCCTGGGCTTGGAGCCTAGCGAATGGAAGATAGTTCAGTCTGTAAACTGTAACCTCATTAGAGCCCTTCAGCAGATGCACAGCAGTCTGCACACAGCCTTGAGCACAAGCCCTGACATTCTCCTGCCAATGCTGACACCGGTGCTGTCAGGCCCAAGATCACTGCTGCGTCTTTGGTGTCTGAGTGTCCCTGCCTGCAGAGGGGAGACTTTCTTCCTTCTTTGTAAAGGGGTAGAAATGTTCACTCTCCTTTTAGATGCGGGAAAACATACATATGCATGAATGTGTACATATGTATATATGTAATATATATATATACACACACATACATATATTTACACACAAAGTGTCTAGTACTCCAGGATTTATTTTGCTCAAGGATTGAAAGTCATAACTCCAGGTTTGGGGTTTTTTGTGTTTCTGAAGTCGCCATAAATCCTGCCTGATTTTGATCTCTTCTTTCTCAGGCCCCAAATCGTCATCCATTTATCTTCAGATTTCATGCATTGTGTGATGAGGAATGTTCTGAGTTTCCAAACAGCTCCCATAAATTATTTAGAACCAAACATGTCATGTTAAAAAAAGAAAAGCAAATAAACAGACCATCTCTGCTGGTGATGGAGCCCTGAGAACAAAAGCAGAGGGGTTTGTGCTCCCTCTTCCGGCCATGGCCAGTCAATGACCGGTCAAAACATGATCCCGAAGCTCAGGATGGCAAAATCTTTGGCATGACTGAATGTTGAGAGGGTCCACATGTCAAGGGACTTTTCATACTTCAGGAATAAAGGGTTTTTTGCAGCCACAGTCCGAGGTTAGGGAGAGAGAAGACGGCAGCTTTCTTGCAAAGAGTTGGCTAGCATTTGGATCGATCTGCCAAAGGAGCAGTCAGTGCATATGGATGTTTAGTTCAACATATCCAGGTAGGCAAATATTAATGGAATTCCACCAGTTGCAACAGGAGTCTGCAGAGCACAAGCTCAAAGTAGCTGAAGACTCTGAGTCTTTTATCTTGCATCTGGTCTCCTTCCCATCTTGCTTTTTGAACAGCGTTTTTTTGAATCTCACAGTTCTTTACAATAGCTGTGTTGTTTGGTGAAGGAAGGGCTCGCACATTCACACTTCAAATACCTGAAGTCCTCTTAAAATTTAAGAAAGTAAGTTGCACTCTAGAGTGGAGGGGAGCAAGGACTGCCAAGTGCCGAGTGTTATCTCAGCTGCTCCCAGCCCTCTAGCAGAGGTGGTGAAGGCCCTGGAGAGCCACACTGGGGCTTTATGGTGAGGATGGTTGAACACTGGCACAGGCTGCCCAGAGAGGTTGTGGAGTCTCCATCCTTGGAGCTATTCCAAAGACATTTGGATATGGTCCTGGGCAACTGGCTCTAGCTGAACCTGCTTGAGCATGGGGTTGGACTAGATGGTCTCCAGATGTCTCATCCTACTTCAGCCCTTCTGTCAGTCCTTGATGAAAGTGGCCTTTCATATCTTGGAATTAGTGACCTAACTCAAGTCCTCCTGGCTGGAAATGGCATCCAACAGACCATCACCGGAGTGAGGACATTATGTGGGCCCAGAAGTGCTGAGACACAGCATGTCAGCGCTTAGCAGTGTCCAGCAACACTGTTCGTGCACCTGGTAACAGCCATGGTATGGCTGGTGTTGGTGCTGGTCACGATCCTGCATCATGCTGCCATATCCCGGGATAGTAACTCCACGACCCCTCCTGCCTCAAGCTACCTGGAACCTCCGGCTCGCTCTCCTGTCCTTCCTCATCCTCACTAAATCACAGCATGTCACAGTAAGTGAGATCAGCAATGTCAGTGAGGATGCTAACAGGCCATGGCAGGTGTTCCTGTGTGTGCTCTTTTGGAAGGTCAGTGGCAGGGGAGGTGCTCATGAGTTGGGTAAACGATAAGTTTTAGAAATCTCTGCCTCATTTTGCATGAGTTGCTCCCCAGGACAATGCCCGTGTGAGTTTGGCACCCTGGCAGGGATACTCTTGTTAGGTCCCTTCTCTGGAGCAGCCTCACAGAACACTGCAGGAATGAGTACTGGCTACCGACACTCCTTAGGAAGGGTGCACCAGAGCCGTTAACTGAACCATTTTAAGCTTCTCCAATCCTAGGTTAGTACCAAGTGGTGCTGTCTGTTTCATATTCATACTACAAGGAACAAAACGGAGCCAAGTGTCTAGCTAAGCCCCTGTGTGCACCCTCAACTTCCCAAGGCTGCATAGCACCTTGTAGATGCGTGTCCTACCCATAAGATCCAGTTTAGATGCACCGTTGGTGTCTGTGCTATCTGTGAAAACCGTATGTGGTCAGGAAGTCCCTGAGCTGTGGTGATTAAACTTCTTTAAATATATATCTAAATGTAAATAACATAAATTTATAAATAAATAAATCTGCTGCTTTCTGGGTTTGAGAAGGGCATCCAGTTCCTTGTGATATTGATGAAATTACCATAATGTGCTCACCTTCAGGGGAATTCTTTTGCTTGTGCTACTAGTTTTGGAAAAATTTTCAGGGTTTTTTGGATAATTATTTCCTACAGTTTCTCCACTGGGCTGCCCTGGAATTCTGCAAGTTTTCTGTTATAGAAGTGACCTACTTTAGTGTTGTACTGCATAGAGAATGACTGCTTGCTTTTTCTCACCAGAGTTTTTGCAGTTAGAAATGAGTTGCTTATAAATTCCAACACTCCTCTGTGTGGAGAGAGACTAAATCTGGATCTATACTTCTATATAGATCTTTGTGACCTGTTGTAATCAGATTAATGTAGTTTGCAACATCCTTTTCTTGGAAGTTCCAAAATCCAGCAAGTTCATCCATTCTCTAGGGACTTTTACTGTTTCCCAGTTTATAATGGAGTGTCCTGACCACCAGGTATTGCTGCGGCTTGAGGTGCTTCCCTGCTCTAGAAGAATCTAGCCTCTGAAGTGAGGTCCCTGGGACTCCAGGAAGGAGCTTAATGCTAAAATGTGTGAGGAGCAGCTTCTCCGATTTCCAAGGAGATGCTCAGTTGTTAAACTAGTCTTAGCGTGACTCAGTTTCCAGGGCTGGAAGGCTTCATTGGCACGAATAAAGGTCGAGGGGTTGTTAGGATTAGGAATTTTATCTGAACACAAGGTGGCACTGCAGGAATTCATTTTATGCTGTTTAATTCATTTTCTGAGTTAACGCTCTTTGTGCTGCTCTTAATAGGCACTTAGAGAGTATTTTTGCTTTTGCATCTATGTTTTCAGGAACTGGTATGGGCATAGTTACTGTAAAATGAATAGGAATCAACCACAGCAGCGTGGCTTAGCTGATCACAGGCTCTGGAATTTTTGCTCTGAAAAATCTGAACAAACACAATGCAAATACTAATCCCTTCCCCACCCTCAGAGCTCTCTTTCTTTGATGTTTACAAAAATTTGAAAATGTAGAGACTGAGGAGCATCCCAGGTGTTAACGAACTTACTGACTTACTAAGATGGACTCGTTTTCATGTTCTTTATTATCTGTCTCCTGTTCCTCTCTGTTTTGCTTTGCCCTACACATAAAGTGTAAGATCATTGGGCCAGTGGCATTATTTTCATTCTACTTTTTATAGCACCTCACAGGGCTATCCAGTATGTGATAGGACTTCTAGCAGCTATTAAAATAGACATCAGTTGCAAGTAAAAAACCACGCTTTTAGCTATTGCCAGTCTCAACAAGTTTATCTCAAGGACAATATATGCAAGTCTGTGATAGCCAGTTAAAATTTTACAAGTTGAAGACAAACTTACTTTATTGCCAACTTGGGACTGGTGATTTTGGACCTCTTTGGTTAGAAATGTAGTGGAACAAGATGTTCTATTGACTTTGCAGCTGATTTTCTGAAGAGCTTCTAATTCTTTCATTGCTGTAAGTGTTTTCATAAGCATCACAAGACACATCTGGTCACTGTTTTCCTTGTTGGATGGCATAAAATGTACCATGCATATGCAGCATTTGGGGAGGGGGGTGTCCAGTATTTTTTCTCAAGGTTTTCATGAATACTGCTCTGATTGATAGAGCTTGGAATTCTATCACCAGCCACAAGCACTCAGAAGCCATGAATTTCCCTTCAAAGTCAAGGCATTATCTCACTAAGCACAATATGCTTAATTCTTCCTACAGTCTTGAGCCTAAATGTTGTGACTATGTTTTTTGAGCCTGGTTTCTAAGGACATAAAGTTTTGCTTAGATGGTGGTTTCAAGCCTTTTTTCCACAGTGTTATCATCTATATTTCTGTTGCAAAATCTTGAAATGCTTACGTGATCAATTGATCCAAGAGCTGGAACTTTAGCAGAAGAAAATACGTGATAAAATAATAACTGTTGGAAACATGTTCAAGATTTTGTTCACAGGACTGCCGTAGCACTAAAGTGTGGAGCTGAGTTTCTCTGTATCTTTTTAACAGGATACTTTAGCTATGAGTGATTGGCTTCAGACAATTAGAGGGTACTTTAATTCTCCATAGATTTTTAGTCCCACCACTTCATGCACTGCCTGCCAATCATAGTATCACACAATGCTGATATTGGCAGAATGGCTAAAAGCAACGCTCCTTGTCATGTGGTGCCAATACCTGCCAGGGAATAACACATTCCAGTTAGTACTGAGAAAGGTCAGAGTCCAGCTGCTAATGTAAGCTAAAGACTTTCCTCTTACTTTTAGTGAGTGGTTCCAAAACGTGTCCTTGAGTCCATGTCAGATAATTTTAACAGTTGAGTTTTATATGATTTTCAAATAAAAGCTTGCATAAAAATGATGTATGGTACTCCACAAGGAAGTTTGAAGGCTGACCATTGATCCAGAAGGTTTGGGGTCGTCTGGTCTTCACTGGTGTCTTTTAAAACATCTCTAGTTTGAACAATGTTTCATGATCTGGAAGGAGAGACATTATATAAGGAGCTGCTGAGACCTCCCAACTCCAACCTAGTGCACTGCTTAAAGAAGCCTTCGTCAGACCCCTCCATATAGGCAATCTCTGAGACCCTCAAAGCCATTTCTCAGCTATGGCAAGTCCCATATCCAAAACTCGTAGGTGTCTACATGTCTCTCCATGTCCATGTGCAAAGTCACCAGCATGCTGAGAATGTCTCAGCTAGAAAGCAGTGGACAGACTTGTTTCAAGGAATTATCTTGGGTGCTGGGAAGCTGTATCCTCACACTAGGCATTTCCCTGACTCAAATTGCCAGAGAAAACTGACCCTCTTGATATGTTCATGTTGTGCTGGAAAGAGAGATGTTATCTAGATATGCTTGTATTTCTTCAGGCATATGGGAGAAAGCTATCTTTCCTGTTGAAGCTATTTCATGTTGTATAAATAACTAGACCATTCAGTCAGAGAAAAGGACTCTGATTTTCTAGAGTTTGGGGCACTTTTTTCAGAAACAGGGTCAAATCCCTCTTCCAAGAAGCACTTTAGTATTTATGTAAAGTGGAGAAACTGAGAGAGGTTTTCCCTTGGACTCAGATGGGCTTGGGAGATCTGAATGTGGATAGCTGCTTTGGAGCAAGGGCTTGAGTGTGATACTCCATATCTCGGCTGAGTCTTCTGATCTTCAAAGAAACACACATCCTACATCATCTGTTGAGTTCTGCATCTTGTATAGACACCCACAAAATTCTGGCTCACTGGCAAGGCTGGAGATGGACCACTTCACAGGACAAGTCCTGCTTTGGGGTTTTAGCTTATGCTGGATCTCTGAGCAGCTAATTTGCTCTTAGGTGGCACTAGTCCTGAGGATGCTTTGTGCTCAGCTCAAGATCCCGTGACAGCAAAGCAGCAGTTTTGAAGGTGGTAGTGGTACCAAATTGGTGTATAAGCACCTTCTCTGTTCTTTTTATTTTCATGACCTGGGCCTCAGTGCCTAGGAAATAATTTGTCCAGCAGATCTCAGCTCAGTGACTTGTGCTGGGAAGGCTTGGACGAACTCTGATTTATAAGGAGGATGCGGGTTTGGGAGTGATTCATAATTGAATAGTTGCAGGTTTTTTTCTCAAACTACTTTGAAGTGTGACAGCAGCAGAACTGACAATAAATACAAAAACTGTATTCCCCCGCCTCCTTTTTTTTTTATTTTACTATTTCCAAATATATGAAAATGAAGGCTGGAGACATTTATGTGTATTTATTAAAATATTTAACTAGGAAATCCGTAGTGAAATGAATCATCTTGTCTCTTATAGTATCAAGAGCTGAGAGTGTCTTTGACAGTATCATATTGAGAATGGAACAAAGATACGTATTTACTAAGTTGTTTTTCTTATTTACCAAACAAATTATGGAAGTATTCCAATTATTTGCTTTTTATGCCGTTGGCAACTGTCTACTTTTCCTATTGGTCATAGTAGCCACCGAGTTAAATTAATATGTCTTGCATGCTAATTGCAGCAATCATCACTTTAAGACAGTTTTGGAGATACTAGGTTCAGTTTACTCTTTGATACCATCTAAAGCAGCTAAGAGTTTCACCTGGCATCCACTTCAATCTGCAGCCTCTGTTTTACAAGGAGACACCTGGTTATTAAATAGTAAAACTCAAAAGGTGATAGTGGTAGGCTTAATATACAGGGTTTTTTTAAATTATAGATAAAATGCCAGCAATCAGAACTTCTCAAAAAATGAGAGTGCCTGGAAAACAACAGAAAAGATTGTCAGTACAAAGGGGTGAATTCCTTTTTTTCCTAGTTTGGGCTAGCAGGTATTTTAGGGGGTGGGCAACAAGCGAAGCATATTATTGTGGCTTAGTGAATCAGTGTCAATCAACTGAGCTGCAATAACTACCATGTGCACAATTGCACATTAAAGCAGTTTCGCTGAGGTCTAAGCTAATACATTTTGTCTTCCAGTTGGAGCAGGTGGTGAATACACACCAGGCCAGCTGCAGTAACTGGGCTGGGGGGGAGGTGCAGTACCTCCATGGGCACAACTGTGTGACCATTAGTCTTGAATAAATCTCGCACTTAGGTGATACCCAAGCCTTGTACCTGTGCTTGCACTGGAGTGGTTCTTAACTGGAGCATTCCTAGTTATCAGTAACAGAAAAAATGTAATAATAAAAATGAAAATCAAAAGTGTATGACGTTTGCTAATGATAATTCAGTGGATCTCAGCTTTTTTTCATACAGTAGCATGAATAGCATGAATGCATTTCATGGGAGTGAAGGCTTTTAAAAATAAATATTTACCGTTACCTCTTGAAAGCCTTGCAAATGCTTATATTGAGTAGCTGAGGGAGAAGGATTTTATTTGTTCATTATGTAGAACATACTTTGGATCAGTCTGATTTTTTTTTTTGTAGATTGAATAAAGTCCACTGATGCCTCTGTTGATTTACACAAGAAGATGCTGTCAGCTCTTATCTGAAATGCTCAATGATATAAAGGTTTCTTTGTGCTAGTCTATCTATGTGAAGGGAAAATGATCAAATATAAGCCCAAATCTCATTCCTGAATGATAGGTTTTCTCTGCTTTGTTCGTGGCAAATTAAAAAGACATTTGAAAGCAGGAAGGTTTGAGCTGATTTGGAAGAAGTAGATCTCCAGCCTATAAATAGTAATTTCAATTGATCTGTACTAGCTATCTGCTCATGGTACTTTACTTCAAAAGATGAAAACTGAAGTGTAAGTTAGAAAAAGCTCCATGTTTCAAGAAATAAGCCAGTTACTTTTTGATGAGAGGAGACAAAATTTCTCTTGTAGTCAAGAACTTCTGCAGATGTCCTTAGTGACCCTGGTGAAGCATCTCTCTGAAGCCTGTTGTAGTGCCGCTGTACAGCACCTGGGCTCCTTCCTGGGGTGCAGGTGCCAGCCCAAATGTCAGCCACTATAGAGTCCTCCCAACCAAGGGACCTGGAGTTGCACCCATGGCCTGACTTTTCCCAAGTCCTCCCCTAAACCTAAACATATGCTTTTGTACTGTGTTTAACTACAGCTGTTGATGCTTTTCAGGATCTAGACATCAATATTTAAATTGAAGTGTAGCAGCTTCATGCCTGTGTTTCAAGGATACCCTTTCCTGCTCTCTTTCTTTTGGGCATTTCTGTATTCTGGCATAGAGATGCCCTGACCCCTCCACCCAAGGTTTTTGTATCCTAGAAGAATGGAGCAAGGTTTGCTTCTCATAACACTCTTCCAATAACATTTGGACACACTGCAGCTAGAAAAAGAACACAGAGAAGGCAGGGCAAGAACTGTGAAATTACAAAATAAATTGCTAAAATTAGACCTTTCTTAAAACATGTGAAACTTTGTCCAGAAAGACTGAGAAGTTTACATCAAGGTAACAGGGTCACTGTTTGCTCTGGATTTTTTCCTTAGAAAGTACTTCTTGTCGTGACAATAGAATTCAAGACACCTATCCTGAAATGATGTAAATATGTGATATAAGAAGCCCAATCGTCTGGATGGCGCTCTCACCATACGGTTTAGTTTTAGGTAGTCCTGCGAGGAGCAGGAAGTTGGAATCGATAATCCTTATGGGTGCCTTCCAACTCAAGATATTCTATGATTCTATATTTAACAGAAAATTTTATGAATTTACAGCTGGAAAGGGACTGCTAAACAAAGAGAGGAAGATAGTCTCTGTCTCACAAAGCTCTTAGGCTGCAAACTACTGGAAGGCAGGATATGCCAGAGGTATCATATATTCACCCTCTCCCTTACTCCTTTCCAGAGCTCCCATGCACAAAGTGTGTGCCCAAGAACATGTACACAGGGACACACATGTATGCACAATACATACTAAACAGTTTTGTTAGTTTTCTTGTTTCCATTTTTCATGTGCAGAGCACGGCCACAGGCCCCTGTTTCCCTAAAAACTGCTCTGCCTGACAGCAATGTCTACTCTTTAACTGATTACATTCCCTCACAACTAAGAGATGGGACTCTCTGATCTCACGCATCAACTCAGTCAGTCTTACAGAAGGCTTAGCTCCCATAGTCCCTACTACTTTGCTGTGCATCGTGCTGTTTCCCACCGCGTACGCAGTTGGGACTTTCACTGATGTGCAGGGAACAGTACTGAGGCCCAAAATGAGTTGTGTGCATTGAGCCTTGCCAACTGAACACCAAATACTGGGGTCCTGCCTCTGGACCTCAGAAAAAAAAAGATATGTTCTTATGGAGCGGGAATATAATTTATTCTGTGTTGCACTGGAAAAAATCAGGTGGAGATTCAAAATACTTCTTTTGAGATTTCTTTTTTTTTAAATTTTACAAATAGTAATATGTGTAACAAATTTTAAACAATGTTTTGCCAAGCAGCTTCCTAAAGTCATGGCACATTCATATTTTAACTTTGAGTGGAAAGCCTTTAAATGGAATTTAAAATAAAAAAAAATGAGATTCCTGCTTTATATAGTTAAATTATTGCAGAATTTTCTCAGGGGGTTTTATTTCAGTTACAATAAACCCCTGCCAATCATTTCTCAGTAATAGCATTGTAGTTGTGATTTCTAATTATCACCATGCCTGTGGTGAGTGGTATACAATGATGCTGTTTCACTCTTCTAACATAAGACAGAAGGTCTTAATACTTTGTACTTCTTAATAAAGAAAAGACTATGCGTTGTTTTTGATATTGAAAGAATTGTTTTCACTAGAATGACACAAAGGATCATAACCTGCTAATGTATTCCTGTCATTTATTGAACTTCTTATTAATGAAGTCTCTGGGCATTTACAATCTTACGGTAAAGAAAAGAGACTGAGCAATCAAGATATTTCTAAAAAGTCTCATAGGAGGTTATCTTCCAGGAAGCTAACACAGGGCCATTTTGCGAGCAATTTGACATGAGCAGGCATTGACAGAAGTCACAATCCTGAAAAACTGATTCACGTTAGTAGGAGCTCTTCTGATTATCATCACTGACACTGTTGACTTTCACCAGTGTTTGTGTCACTTTTTCCCCTTGCAAACCAAAGAGAGAACAAATGTGAATTTACAGAGGAGAGAGGCTGAAGGCTCTAAACTTTTTGCCCCATCAGCATCAGCTGGACACCATGCATGCACTAGGACACAGGAGATAGAGGTGCCCTTGTGTCCACATAGACCTTTTTTTTTTGCCAAGTGTCCTGCCCTATAGATTCAAACCACATCATCCATCTTCATCCAGCTGTCAAATGCCCCGCAATGGCTAACCCAGTTAAAACAGCCCAGAGTGCATTAAAATGCACTCTGACAACTTGAGAAGAGGGAAGGTGCAAATTCAGCTCTGCTGTCCACCTCCAAGTTAATCTCGGCTTAGGCAAATGAAGGAGGTGGTTCTGGGGACCTAAGCTCACACTTCTTCAGGTAAATTGCTGTCAGAGACTTTGAAAGTTTTGGATTAATAAGATCTGCATGTATTTTTTTTAGCAGCACCAATTTCAAAACATAAGGCCAGCTCCAAAGCAATACAATTTGCAGCCACTATACCACCCTTTCCTTGTATTGAAACAAAATAATTTCAAACCTTGTTGGCTATAGCTGGCATTTCAGAGCTGTATTCAGTCCTCTCAACTCCTTACAGACTTTTTGCTCAAAAACTCAGGAAAAGAGTAACAGAACTTCAGCCAAGAACTTGTTACAGCCAGCACTGCTGAAAATGAGACCTCTTATCGAGGAGTGACAGTACAGAGCAAGGACTCTACCTTGCCTTATTGTCGGTGAGGCTCAGTATCCAAGTCTCATGCTGCCCGTCAGTGCAGCTCCTTAGTGCTGCAGCACAGTGAAGCACAGCATCTGCGGTGTAAAATGGGGTCAGTTCTTGAATGAACTTAGCAAATGCTTATTGGTCTTTAAGAGGGGAACAGAGCAGAACGAGTGAGCCAGATCTGTGTTTTTATGCCTGGGAGAGCAGACCAAGATAAATTATCAGGAGGAATCTCGCAACATAAGCGGGAACTATCTAGCAAAACAAGGGAGTATTCTGACCTAACTCCTAGAGCAATAACCATTAGCCCATTTTTGCTGAGATGTCTACTGAATCCTGTACATCTTGAATCCACAGTCAATTTGGGGAGGCTTTGAATCATAGAAAGTAATTGGAGCTGCTGTGTTTGGGTAGTCTGTAGGCCTTTACAGTAAATTTATACCATCCATAAAGATGAACAGTATAAAAACTGCTTGCATCTGAAGAGCTATAATGATGTTACAGCTGGTTTGGTTTTGAACCAGTCAAACAGTCTTCAGGTTCTGAAAAGTGATGAGAATCATCTTCCTATTTCTTTCAGATAGTTACTCACCTCTCAGGAAAGCGAGGGTAGATTTCTTCCAAGAGAAGAGAATAACGCTCCTGTTCGGTGCCCTGCATTCCTTAGGGCATTGCAGACCTCTTCCTTTCCCTTCTAAGGTCTTAGAAACTTAGTTTTCTGCTTTACTAACAATTTCTTGGTAGTAAGGATCGTTCGACTTTGCTGCTCTGACAGTGTCCTCATTTATCACTGCCTGTTCAACAACTTTCTCAACAGCTGGAAAAACACACATGTTACAGGTGCCGATAGAGTTATGAAGCCAACTTCAGTAGCAACTGTCACGTTGTGCATATCTTATGAGCAACAACAGAAACATGGTTTTAAGCAAGCTCTGTTTACAAAGGGAAAATGCTTGCCTTACTAGTAAAGTGGCAGCTAAAAAGTGTATGTCAGACAGGTATCTATTTGGTCTAGCTAGTAAAACCTACAAACTGCAACATCTTACCACAGGAACATCAGCCACAAATGGATATGGTGGATGAGCAAGGGTGAACCAAAGTAAGGCAAAATTCTATTAAAAAGATCTATTTTTGTTTAGTAACTACAGTAAAGAGCCCTTCATGAAGGTCTGACAGCTGTTTGCTCATGCTGGCAATGTCTTCTTTTTCTAGTCGCCCAAAGAAATCCCTGTGGATACAGTTAGAAACTTTTTCATTTTCTTGATATTGATGACTCCAATGTAGTGGCTTACATGCAAGAATCTTTCATTATTAAGTAATTAGGTTTTGCAGACTTAGAGCATTTCGGCATCCCTGTGTTACAAGATTATATTGTAATCATCCAACTCTTTTTTGCTCTCATGACATAGACAACCTACTTCATTTTCACTTTCAATTATAAGTGTTTTTTCACCATTCATGCAGGTATAAGCACACAAATTGCTGCATTTGTAAACTAGTTGTCTAGGCCCAATTGAACTGTAATGAAAGAGGAACGTGTACATGGATCTAATTAGCCCAACTCAGCTGGCAGGGAGGAGTAGTTCTTAAAATGTGCTTGTCATATAAGTCCATTCAGGTTTTCCAGAGTACACAGAGAGCAATGCTACGATGTCTTTACTGTTATTGACATGGAGCTGAAGATTTGTTTTGAGGAATTGGCCCATAATAGGCAACTGAGAGGGTAAAATAGTAAAGAAGAGAAAGGAAAAAGTATCAGTGGCCCAAAACTCTGCAGCTTCAGCAGCTAGAGTGCAATGTATGCTTTTTGATCATTTTAAAGAGCAGGATCCTGTTGGCACTTGTTGCAGTATATTTGCTTTAATCTTCAAAATACTGAGTTGAGAGGAGGTGCGGCAGAGTAAAGGAATGTGAATTAGAAACTCTTAAGAAGCCTTTTAAAGCCATTTACAAGATATATTTGAATTTCCCTACCCCAGAATTCTCTCTTTGAGTTTCTTGGATTTGTTTTCTTTTCTTTCACAGTCTTCCTTAGAAGCTATTATGTTCGTTAGGTAAACTGTTAACCTTTTTAGTGCTGTACTGCTCGTGTTCTTATGAGTCATTACCCTTTCCATATCACTTCATTTGCACTGTGTAAATATTTTTGTTAATATTGACTCCCCCAAATATATAGATACTCCCTTCCCCACATCACATTAAATTTAGAAGGCTTGTCTTAGGTCAAACCGGTCTCATTATTCTTTTAGTTCTGGCTCCAGTGGAGCTGTCTTTCACAGCTCTTAAAGAGCTCATTCTCCAGGGATCAGGATCTCTGAGGTATAAGCCACCTGGATGTATTCACAAAGCAGACTCAGGTAACCACTACGGTAGCCAAACATTTCCCCCCTGAGAGTGAGCACCTTGTGCACCCACTCTGTTCTGCCCTCAGCCAGGTGTGTTTGTGTATTTGCGTGTGCAAAGACAGGTTTTATACCCTGTTGCATACTTAGCGATGAGTTTGTGTTGTTGACAGCCAAAGTGCTGTGAAAGGCAGAGGTTTGCTGGTGGGGCTTCAGCTGTGTCAGGGCACTAGGAGATACAGAAGCGGAGGACCTCGGAAGCATCTCAAAAACCAAGGCAATGTCTGTGCTCTCGTTCTGCAGTCTCGACTGCACGCACGTGAAGGGCTGCCAGATGCGTGTGAAGTGTTAGGCAGCCGATAAAGCTTCCAGAGCAAGTGCTGTCCTTGAAAAGCACAGCTTGGGGGGGAACTTCACTCAAGCCAAAGGATGACCAATGTAAAAATAAAATGACATATGAATGCAGAATAACTCTTTGAAATTTAGATTGTGATTACTTACTTCCACAAAACTAATTGCTTTCTAGAAAGCCCTTCCCATGTAGTTTAAGTTTTAAAAGTTTACCAAAATAGATTATTTCAGTGATACAATTTATGCCATATTTAAATGTTTTGTCTGTCTTTATGAGCGATAACTAGCAAATACTTTATGTGTTTGAATATTGTACCTTGGAAAAGTCACTTGCAAAATTAGTAAGTCTAATAATATGTATTTCAGAAAGAACAGCAGGAATTAATTTAGTTCCCAGAATACGCATTAATTTCTGGTGAGTAATGCTTCATACTCGTAGAGTGATTAGTTGTATTTTTACATCTGCCACAATTTATCATGATTAAACTCACCGCCAATTGCCAAGCATATTCAGATGTATTCATAGCATAGCAGCTTTTGCTTGACAAAAGTATCTGCAAAGCACTGTACACCTCTGATTGACTCTAATCAATTGTTATTAATGAGACTTTCAAATACTTCTTTCCATTGATTTGGAAGATATTTCAGCACTCCATTGCTTCATTTTATTTGAAATCTTAAGGACTTTTTAGCAATCTAAGATACAGATACCAATGCTACCATTTAATCATCCTTTTTAAAGATGCTTGGCCCTTCTTTCTGTGACCCCACGAGCATAAATTCAGCATAAGCATTCAGCATAACATCTAAGAGAAATGGGAACACGTGGGAAGTGCAACCTCTTGTGATTTATGGTGCGTGCTAGAACAATGCTGTGAGGAGCCTTTGCAGAACAAGGGCTAGCTGGGGTATAGCAGGGGTCTGGACAGCAGTCTGGTCATCTGCTGCCATTTTAATAGCTGCTGGTCAGCTCTGATACAATCATTTCTTTTTGCAAAACCAAAACATTTTATGCAACATGCAGAATATATATACTTTTATCTAGAGTGAAAAGACTGTTTTACTAATAGTGAAGTGTTTCATTTGATTTTGATATTTTACCTTTTAAGTTTAGTGTATTTTTTACTGCACTCATGGTATTTTATGCTTGAGTGATGCGATCATTTCATCCAAAGTTTGTATCATTTAATTGCTTTCCAATTTCAGCTCAAAAGTGCTTTCCAATTTCAGCTCAAGGCCAGGTTGGATGGGGCTTTGAGCAACCTGGTCTAGGGGAAGGTGTCCCTGCTCATGGCAGGGGGGTTGGAACTAGATGATCTTTAAGATCCCTTCCAACCCAAACCATTCTGTGATTCTAAAGTTCTTGTTTTGCAATTGTTTCATTTTCTTTCTGTGAGCATCACAGTTGTCTGCTCCTTCATTCATTTGGGCATTCATATTTCTTGACCTCCTTTTACTGTCTGTAGTTCCGGGTTGAAGTTCCCTCATTACTTTGCTTGTGCTGATCCAAATATAGCTCTGAATTCCAGACTCCAAAACTTTTCGTTTCAAGCTATTTTTCAGGTTGACAGCAATGCAAAGTAATTTTCCTTATCTACTTAAATTTTTAATATTTAATAAATCATATAGAATTGCTGAAAATAGTTCAGGATTTTAATGGCCATATTTGAAGGCAGAAAGACCACTGGGAGAGAGATTTCACTTTAAGGCCATCCTACTTTCATAAAGTGTTAATCACATGGGATGAGATCCAGTCTGCCTACACAGCTTGCATCTAGGTATTGCAACTCCGCATCTGACCATCTAGCTTGGATCTGAATTTTAGATGTCTAGTGAAGAAAGCCTCCTAAAATAAGCACCTGCATTCCCTGTCAAATGAATGGAAATCTCTAAAGTGCTCCAGAGGGGTATCCTGTCTGCTTGAATTCAAGCATCTAAGTAGGTATTTATCCTTCAGCTCAGCGGTTGAATTGAAAAGGTAAATTTTACTTTAGTAATTCAATAGGTAATCTCTCACTGGGTGCAAAAACGAAATGAGCAAATAAAGACCTGCTTATGCAACAGTCACACCACTGGCATGTGTAGAAGAGAAGGTAGAATGTGATCTGTCCATAATTCCACCTAGAAACATTACCGAGGGCGTTTTATCCTATGCTGTTATTGGCATAGACAGTTCAAAAGTGGTTATTTGTGAAAACTTGCTTTACCTGGAAACCAGATAAACCAAGATACTTTCTTCTTAGAAAATACATTTGCCTCACTTTAAAGGTACCTTTTAAAGATATCTTTTTAAAAGTATTATTTATAACAAATGAATTATGTTTTTTATGCTAGTTCCACAGCAATACCTATGCATGTGACCTTCACCTTAGAGATGTGGAAGTTTTTTGTAGTGGTCCAAAGGGAACACTGTCAGCGGTCAGAACTCGGTTTGTACAATAGCTTCTGATTGACAGAAAAAAGATGCGAGACTCTTCTTGTTATAACCTTGGTAATTTAAAAGTAACTTTTCAGCAATAATTTCCAATTAGAGATATGAGAGTTCATCCTCAATAAGTGACAAGCAAAAAAATAGATAAGCTTTTAAAACACAAACATGAATCTTAATAGAATTTTGCATCTTGGGGGTACGAGGTGAACCTATTTTTCTGAAGGTGATGGACAACATGGCTCTCTAAGCCAATTATTTTGAAGATATTTCAGCTTGACATGGGTTAACATTATTAACTTCATGGATGTGAAAGAGCTTAGTCCGAAGAACAAACTTAAGTTTTAAAATTAATAATAAAAGAATATCCATGATCAGAATTTGACCGATATGTTCCTGTTACTTCGAACAGGTTTTGATACACAAGTTTTATACAGTAGTTCTTAATTTTAAAAAAGGATGCCATCATAATGAAGTCCGTGAACAAAATAGAAGATGAAAGGCTGTGTCATGACCAGTCCTGCACCAGCAGAGCCCAGTGTGAAGGACAGACACCCTCCTTGGCCACGGCCAGCTGGCTGCTCAGCACCATAAACTGTCTGAACTACTTTGGTAGCTGCTGGGGCAGAGGGCAAGAACTGGTTTCTTTGGTACTGTGGGACTTGTTTTTGTCTTTTTCTTCATGCCTTCAGTTTCAAACGAGAAAGTACTTGACCGAGTTGCGTATAGTGGAGGTTGATATGGGCCAGAAATGTGTTGCTGTCTACTGTCTGTCCAGAAGCCTTCCAGTTCAGAAACAAGTGAGCAGAAACATCCCCTCCCAGCCCAGTTTGTTCCTTTCCTGGCTTGCCTCTTCCCCAGGCTGGCAGGGGCATCCATGTTGGCAAGCAGTGGCAAGGCTGAGAAATGCATGGGCATATGGACCACAGTCTAGGAGAGAATACTGTAAGGAATTCATACTGCTTTTACTATTCCTGCTTTGTTGAAGAGCAGAATGTCGTTCATGTTGCAATTTCATGTTGCTTTCAGATGAAAAGTAATTAACTTTCAATCCACTCACAAGGTAAAATCAGCATTTCTTTTGTTTTAATTTTTCTGTGTTTGGAGCTTTTTTCATGAGTTAAGTATGATTTTGCAATAGGCATTTTAAGTCTATGGAAATGTGCATCAGATCTATAGCAAGTCAGTTGAGATGATACATATGAAGCATAAAAGTAAAACTATTGATTTGAAAAGTTTATTGGGAAAGAAGCTGAGAAGCTATGTGGATATTTATAAATTATGGATGTTTCACATAGCTAAATATTGCCAGTAAGCTTAATGTTTCCTCTTTTACATTTCATTTCAGTTTTTATATCTTTTGTAACACATCCTAGCATTTAAATAACCCAAATAATTTCTAAACAGGATAGTCATTGGTATACTCTGTTCTGAGATGAATGTCAATTCCAAGTGCAGAAAGCAGCAACTGTTAAAGAGGATTACAAAAGTCAATATTTAGACTATTACTAGTGTCTAATAAAGCTGATTCTGGAATACATTTAGCAGGTATTTCATGTGTATTGAAGCAATGGGCTATTTGTCTACAAAATGCTTAAAAGAAGAATATTGCTGGCAAATATTAGAATAACTAGCCCTACCACACTCATCCTGCTTGAGGAGTGTGTGTGCTTATATGAAATTAATCAAATTGTGTTGATATTTTCCTTTTTAATAGGATTAAAACCAGTTCTGTTAATTTGATAAGCATCTGTCTATCCCTATGTACCCTTGAAAACCTTGCCCTTCAGTTATTATTACTTTAAAAGAATCTTCGGTTTCTGAATTATTCAAGGAACATTTGACAATATGTTTCTTTGTAATTTTTTGAATGATTTTTGTAAAAATATTTCTGAAAGCTTTTGTGTGGCTGATCCATCTAACACATGGAACTAACTGCTGAAAGCTGGATTTTAGGCCAGGCATTTAAAGTTAGTGAAGCAGCTGAAGATGCAGAGAGACACCTGTTGTTATTGATAGAGTTTTGGGGACCTAAGTCTCTTCGATCTCCATTAATTTCAGTGAGAATTGGGCATATTAACAGCTTCTGAAGTTCCTAATCTATACATACCAGTACCTTCGGATTTCTGACTTTTAAACATCTGGCCCTCAAGGTACCTTGTGTTTAGTTAACTAACCTTTGTAATTTGTTCCTTGAACTTAGCTGTTCTAAATTCTTTTCAGCAAGATCAGCATTAGGGTTGCAATTACTTGATCTTACAGCATTTCCCAACAGGAAGGTGAAATACTAAGACACCAATACCAAGATCTTCCTCTGCATGTTCTCGGTCCTGCATGCTACAGTGCTGACTTTTGTTCTACAAGGATGCTGTGCCCTGAACAACAAGCTGTTGGGTGTGAAGGTATTGCAGGAGCTTGATACTGCAGCGTAAGCGTCTCCTGTCCTTGGGAGGTGGTCTGCGCCTGTCTGGGGGGGTGATTGGGGTTCACTGGTTAGAACCCCTGAAGTGAGAGGAAGAGAAGACAGCATTAAGTGGTGGAGAAATTAAGAAAAAAGGGTGAAATACATTTTCCTTCTAAAGACCATTTGTATTCTATACAGAGCACGTACTGGCATGCCTCAGTCCAGTGCCTACTGTGCAGAGGCAATTTTAATAGCCTTCCATCTCTCTTCTTCACTGCAGCTGCAGAGCATCCCTGTTTATACTGTGGCACATTCATATGCTGAGAAGTAAAACCCATTTTTATGTTTTCTACTGTAAAACTGAATTCCATTCAGTGACTCATTTCTGTTGAATTATGCCCAAAACTCTGTCCCTGCCATCAGTTTGGAAGCCAAGCCTAATGAAGGCTTGGTTAGACCTTCCATCTATAGGCTGCTTGCTTTCATTCCTTGCTGGGGTTTGGTCATTTCCTATTACTAACTTAACAGCAAGCCCCTTTCAGCAGTTCAGTAGACCAGAACCCAAGTCATATGTGGTCTTCCCCAACTCCAAACAAAAAAGAAAAAAAAAAAAGAAAAGAAAAGGAATTTGAATTATTCCTTTCCCACAATTCTGTGAAATCAGAAACAAGAACTTGGATTAAGAGGCAATTTTAAATAGTAGATTTCAAGGTTCAAATTAGTCTTCTCATGACAACAAAGAAGTGCTGCTGCAGCTCAGTTCTTGGGTGTGTCTGTAAAATTGGAGTGAATGAAAAATCAGTAAGGGGAGCGAGAATTGTTCCTTCAGCAGACTGCATTAAAGGGAGGACCCCATAAAAAAAAACTAGGAAATTTTGGCTGTCACCTTTTAAGATGAAAACCAGAAGTAGTTAAGTGAATAGGATTCTGTCAACTCAGAGTTACAATAAATGGTAGTACCTAACCTAAACTATTTGTAGCAATAAAACAATCTTGAAGTAACACGTTTTAAGTCTCATGGATAATACTGAAAGTCACCATATATCCTTGAAGATCTCTGAGGATAGAGTGCACCTCAGCTGTTAATCATTGATCAGATTTTTGTCTAAAAGAGACCTGATTATGGCATCAGACGTATCTGCAAATGTCAAAGACAGCGCGTGCATCACCACCAGCAGATCGCAATTGTAATGCTGAGTTCGAAGTATCTGGTAATGGATTGCTGTCAGGAACTTCAGAAAGAAACATAACCAGTAGGTTCAGGTTGTGCAACTTCTCAGCACATTTGCTGAGGGGAAGGCTCTCTGTTGTGGTTTAAGCACAGGCCTGGGAGCCAGGAGGTCTGGATCTATTTGTGGCCATGTGCTGTGACCTTAAAGAAGTCAGGTTAACCTCTCTGGGCTTCTGCACATCCGGTATTATACCTGCACTTACATAAAAGCATTGCAAGGTGTTACTATGGTAGTCACTACACTTCTTTTCTGAGGGCATCTTTGCTTTCAAGGTCATGGGAGTGCTAGGAGGATGAGCAGGAGAAAGTTCGGGATTTTTTCCATGTGGAGTCAGTGTTAGTAACCTCTCCAAGTTCACACATGCTCAACTTCAGTGTTATATATGTCATTCCTCCAAGGAGTAAGTGTCACCCTGCATGCAGGTGTGTGTGTAAGCACATCACCCCACAGCTTAGGGTCTGTGAGGAAATACCACTCCTCCCCCTTTATGGGGCATCTTTTTGGTCCTCCATCCAGACCCCAGTCAGCCACGACACATCACCTAAAAGCTCCTGCTTGAGCCTGATGTGTCCCCAGGGCGTCTCTGTGCAGGACAGGGATGTGGAGGGGTGGCTTGTAACCTGTTTCTGATCTCAACAGGTTATGCAAGCAATGCTGCTTTATGGGGCTGTGTGGTTTTATATTGGACGTTCCTCACGGACTGGGTGCTCTGAGGCAGATGTTGCATGTTCTCACATCCCCTTGTAGGTCCCCATGCAGATGACCAGGCATACCTAGACTCCTGGGAGACCTTGCTGCAAAGTCCCAGGTCTCAGCAACCTGCATGGCCCCAGGCAGCTTTGGTGGGGGCTTGCCTGTTCTCTCCATGCAGGGGAACAGATAGCAATAAGCCGGGTCTGCCAGCCTGGTCTAAAAACAAGTGTTTCTGTTAGTTTTTACTTGATTTAATGAAGGTATAACCTTGATGCAGCAGCTGCAAAGGCTGTGACCATGCGACGGCTGAGCAATGCATGTCTAGTACATAATACTGTGAACCCCTTGCGTGCTCTTCAGCAGCAAGTAAGGCTGTGAACTTCCCTGTTGAAAGTGCTGAGATGAAGCAGTAATAAGACATTCTCTCTCTTGTTTGTGGACACTAGAGGGCAATATAGTAGTATAGTCCCCTAAATCTCGATAGTAGCACTTGGAACTCGAAGGTTGTAATAGGGATGGACATTTTTAGGTGCTTACCTGAATTGTTAGCAATCTGTCCATTGTTAATTATACAAATCTCTGGTGTTGGCTACGAAGAACACTCACACTTAAAAAATACATGACTAAGTAACGTTATTGTGCCTGGACAAGGCAAAAAGAAGGGATTGCAGGTTGTTTTGTTTATTCTTTTCATGTTGTGGAGTGTTCTGGCCTCATCCCCTTCTGCACTGTGCTTCCAGATCAGGCAGTGGAGGAGAATTTGCACAGAGGTGATTGCACCCTTCCCTTCTGGCCACAGAGCAGGTGGAAACTGGTATTTTGCTTTGTCCCTAGCCATGCACTGGGTAGTAATAGCTATGTAGAAAGCAGAAAAAAAAACCCAAAACCCACCAAGTCAGGAAAACTGGATCACTGAAGCCACTGGAAGATGACAGTGTTCTTTGTGCAGCTCTGGGGGTGGCTTTTGTGCAGGAGGTGGTGGGTGGTTTTGATTTTCTGCTACCCCATGACGATAGGAAAATAATGGTTGGAACATGAAAATTAAGACCTGTTTTCTTTACTGTCTGAGACAGGGAGCTGTGAAATTCTGTCAATATTAGTATTACAAGGGGTAGAGCAATGTTTTTATTAGGCTGTTCTGCTACAGTTTTTCTTTCCTGCCGCAGCTCTGACAGAACAGCAGCAGGAGGAAGAAGAATAAAAAGAATTAACCTGAATTTTTACTGCAGAGTTTTCATCACTGAACAAGAGTGGGAGGCAAAAATAATAGAAGCACACTGCTATCAGGTAGAAAATTAATAATGTAGAAAACTGCGTAAGATCTCAAACGTTTGATGTCACATGCTGTGTAATGGGGTTTGGCTCTCCCGCGTGCTCATAATTTTCAAAGAACAGCTGAGAAGAGGCCCTATATGCCTGAGATCATTGTGAAATCTGGTTTTTCAACCTGAAGCAAATTCTGGAACTGCTGTACGAGTTACAAATTTTGAGTACATTTAGTTTGTGGTTGCATGAAACACCTGGAATATTGAGATGCAGAAAACATTTCATCTCAGAAAGCTTTTGTCTGGTTGTCTTGACACAAGCCTCAGTATATTTGCCCCCCGCCCCGTCATGTCAGACTGATCTTAGCTGGAGTCCTCGGTTGTTACTATAATCCAAAGACTAAATCCTGCCCCTCAGCAGTCATGCCTGCTACTGTCTCTGCTTTAGGAGATTTACATCTTTGTCCATTGACAATTCTGTGACCAGTGGGTTGAAAGGACTTCTTTTACTTGGAATCTAAAATCAGATCTCGATCTCTCTTTCTTTTGCAAGCATTGACAAACTCAGCCTTTGTCTCTACTAAAGAAGGTTTCGCAGATGTGGCTGCCCTGGCAGAGTGCAACACTCGTAAATTTACTTCTTACCAGGAGGGTTTTTTTGTCTGTACAGCTTAATCCAGAAACAAAGTACGGTAGGTCAGCAGAAGAGTTTCCTGACAGTGTGACAGCTATACTGGGCTGTTTTCTGGTAAAGTTGCATTCTTTATGGACAAGATATTTTTTCACAGTTGTTCTAGTGAAGCCTCTGGTGTGTAGGTGAGGTCTCACTGATGCTGGGGCAGTACTGAGTAGCAGCAGCCTCTCCACTTCACTGGAGCCTGAAGAGGAGAGGCAGGCTGCCTCCCATTCCTTTTGGAAGGCAAGGGAAGGAACAAACTCCAGATTTTTCTGATACCGCAGTCTCTGCTGGAAGAAACAGGGGACGTGTCTGTGCATAAAAAGAAGGTGTGATATTAGTTCCTTTTTGTCAGCTTGCTCCAGCTAGCAGTGAGGACACAGATTTTAGCACATAGTAGCAACCAACCTGCGCACCAGGATCCCCAGAGGCTCCTGCTCCCATCGCTAGCTCGCGCGGAGGCACCCACCGCTGCTGTCCCTTCCCTGTCACGGTTAGCCAGGCTAGCACGGCTGACCTGTCCCTGGCACCGGCCGAGCCTGCCTTTGTTCCCAGGTGCTGGCAAGCCCTCAGCACCCTGCCCGGAGAGAAAACAGCCTTCTGCTCCACCTGTGCAATGCCACGATTTATAACTTCTGAGTCTGTGTGTTTTAAAGATTTGAGAGCTCACGCTGTCCCCCAGATAGCTGATTTTTTCCTTACGTTACCTTGCATTTCACCATAGCCAGGCAGGGTTGCTCTAGTTTGCTTTTTTGTTTCTCACACAGTGGGCGAAATAGTGACAAGCTCCTTTGCACCTGCCTTGCCATCAAAATCTGCTAGACATTTACCTACCCCTTGAATTATAGTTTGTTTTGTTTCATCCTAGGTTGTTAAGTTTCAAGCTGAAGCCTTTTCTCAGATGACATTGCAAATGTTATTTCAGTTACACACTAATGGGTTAGTGGCAATTCCAATGGGGTGATATTGCCTGCCAGAGAAAAAAAAATGTTATTTACAATAAAGACACTTAATGGATGTTGGCATATGTGGCTTCATGACTGCCAATGAAAGCTGAGGTGAGCAGCAAAGGTTTCTTCCTACCTTTGACCCTCCCACTCTTCGGCGGAGGGGAGCAGACAGCCTAGTTCTCAGAAATATTAAACCGATCACCCTTTATATTGCACAGATGCAAGGGAGTGAGGCTTTCAGCTGGCACGTGCACTTGATGCCCATTTTTTAGCTGCTTGAACACATGCAGAAAAAAGCTACGGTAACAGAAATTAGTTATGGATGAAACATCCTGAAGAGCATTTCCTGAAAACAGTCTCAAGGTATTTTCCTTGAACTGTCTGAATAACTTCACTCCCTCCTCTCTGTGGCACTTTCATGGGATCATGTTCTGCGGTGTGGTTTTGCTACCGTGCATTATGTATTACTGATTTAATTCCTACCACAAAAGAGGTGCCAAGGCATTTCCAAAGATGCACAGATACTCACATGAACTTAGACAGGAAAATTGAGGTGACAAACCCAAACTAAGCAATATAATTGCCAGTAGATTTACAAGTCAACTGTGATATGGTAAATTTTGTCCAGGCATGCATGGTATTTTGAGAACTTCAAGTGTGTGAAGTTTATTCCAGTTACTATCTCAAATTAATTTACCTCTAAAACATTAGACTGGGAATAGTATGTATCTACACTAATACTGAGAGAGTGTTTTTCTCAGTGGATCGTTGTTAAAGACCAAAAATTGGAAGTCATATATGCTGAAGTAAAACAGTATAGTAGTGGGCCATACAGAAAGAGTTGTGAGTTTTATGAACAACTGATAGGATACAAGTGTCTTTTTTTGTCTCTTCCTCTAGTAAACACAGAAAGAATCCAGCTTCAAATCATACACTTGCTTTGTGTTAGCAATAAACAGCCATTTGTTAACAATGATCTGTTTTGATAACTCTGTTCTTTGACATTTCAGGGTTTCTTTCTTTGAAATTGTTCCTCTGTGCTACCCAAACTGCAGTTAACTCTTCTCATGTCACTTACTTACAGAACAGCTAGAAGCTCATCTCTAAATTCATTCATGCTGTTCCATATCCGGAATATTTAATAATCTCAGTTTTAACATCTGCTACCCCAGGGTGCTTCCCAGCACATTCAGCAGTGCCTCTTTATGGCTCAGGTATAAGGAAGTGTGGCTTTTCAGCCCTTTGTAACCTGGGAAGGATTGGAGGAAGAGAGAGTCAAGCTGTAAATTCATCGACTTGAAATTAAGGGACAGAGATGTGGTAGAAGAATGGGACAGGAATGAAGGGGAATCATGTTTGTCATAGGCTGAAGCAGAAAGGGGTCACCCAGCAGACACGTAGCACAGACCATGATCTGCCATGGGACAACCCAGAGGAAAGTTAAGCAGGAGCTCTGTTTCCAGTGCGTGTCGATCAAAAAGCAGGGATGAAAGCCAGAAAGGGCAGGCAAAAGAAAGGACACAGGGAACCACAATGCGTAAACCTGCCAGTGTGACGCAGTTACATGTTATGGACAGCCATGTAGGTGCTTCCTTGTCTCTCTCTTGACTCAGTATAGTTACTGGAAAGTAAAGCCTGCTAGGCTGACTATAACTGAAGGCAGCAGCTGATGGTAGAGGATTGTTCAGGTTTTTACAGCCTCCAGTATTATTTGCCTAGTAGTATTACAAAGAAAATACAGAGATGCATCGGAGAAAACTTTTTGACACCTGACCCATACTTAGAAGGTGACCGAAGATGGCAGGGTCACCCAAGCACTCTGTGTTTTCATGCTGAACATCACACCACTGTGGTAACTTTTAACAATGCTTTGCACTTTTATGAACATTCACCTGATTCACAGTTTCATGAAACAGTTAAGGAAAAAGGGGATTTATATTTATTTCTGGTTGAAGGGTGAAATCGTGAACAGAACAACATTTACTTCCTCTGTTTAAATTGCAGTTGCTTTGTTTGAAACTGAAGCTTAAGGCAGAAGGCTTTGAAGCTTACCTTTGGTTGGTTATTTTAAGCATTTTGTGGGCTGCAGCAGAGTAGGAGGGTATCACTGGCAAATAAGCTTTGTATTTTTCACAGGGAGTCTTGTGACATTTCAGTAAGTTGGATCCTTATGCAGCAGAAAGACTGATATGTGTAGCAGCATTTCTCATGTGTGAGCTTCTTCATCTGGAAAAGAAACTCTTTCCTTTGGTAGTAAGGCAACTTTTGCATCATCCTTGCAGGATAAGAGAGACCGACCTAGTGGTTCAGATCCTGTATATGCAAACGTCATACAGCATCTCCAAGAGACATACCATTGATTCTGTCTGAGGATTTGTTGGCAATCTTTAAAAATCCAGGTCAGTGTAGGTTAATTGTTTAAGGACATTTTAAAATAAGAGCAGGATTGATACTGCTGGGCAAAGCTTTAACTTAGGATAACTGTTTTTTTTAGGGTTTCCGTGAACTTGAACATGTCAGGACAAATGCTTCACTTTCTCAGTGAAAGTTTCCCCTTCCCCTTCCTCTCCAAAGTACAGAAGGCCTAAAAGGGAGTCAGCTTCTGTTAGTCTGTCTGTGCATCTTCCCCGCAAGGTCTGCAGAGGTTTCAGCCCAAAACACTTATAAGAGAGAAACTCCATACTAAGTTCATACTTAGTGAGTTTACGAGAAAAATATGTTGTTGTTTTATTTCTGAACTATTAAGTCACTGGGGATCTTATGCAGGAAAGATTTTAACACAATTACCTGTAATACAATTACCCATACTAAAGATTTTTTTAAGTGGAACTCACCTGGAAAGGATTGTTGATGATGTGCAGGCAGAAGACAATCTCAAATGTCTGTCCTTAAAGCTGTGCCAGCTCTAAGGAGCTAGAGCTAAGACAAATAGAACTTTAGATTGGAATTTTCACCTGAAATGAATGAGGAATAGGGCAGGAATGTGTATTTTATTAATCACTTTGCTATGACTCAGTAACACTGGATAAGGAAAATTAGAAATGCACTTGAATTCTGGACTCTGCAGTGTATCATGGCCTGAAGATGGGGAACAAAATGAAGGACACTTATTAAACATGGAGGGTTTGAGATATTTGCACCAAGGTGCCATTGAAATTATAAGTCAAGTGCACTCATTCTTAAAAGCAGAACTCAGTTTATGAACACATGCATTTTTGGGGCTTACTATAGAATTAAGCAAATTATGACAGAAAAGGATGCCACAGTGTATTCAAAATATCACAAATATAACCCAGGGCACTGTTTGATAGCTTTTATCCTACAGACTTCATAGCCCAGTTGAAATACCACCTTCTTGAAATCTTTCTGATTTTCTTAAGCCTTGGAACATATGAGTCAGAATATATTTTTAGCTGGGCAATAGGCAGTTTTGGGGTTTTTATTCCTATCCCATGTATTTGTTTCATGTTACTTATTTTTCCTACCTTATAAAAGCTGTCAAACTTATGAATGGTGATGCTAAAATTACTTTTGCTTCATATTGCTTCTAAAAATACCTTATTTTAAAAAATAGGAAGATGTATGACTCGTCCTTAGTTTAAGGAGTTGAGGGAGGGACTGCACATTCAATATTGCTCTTTTCAGACCATTTCCTCACATAGTTTTCTTGGTGCAAATTTTATCAGTTCTATAGCTCACTCAAGCCTGGATTGTTTATACCTGTAAGAGAAAGCTTCCCAGAATGATACCGCAGGTGTGCACCTACTGTTGTTCTTAAGGATGCTCTTTATTCACAAGATCTTCAGAAGTTCCTGATGATGTCCAAGAGACAACCAAGAGGAAGAGGTGGGGAGGAGAAAGGAGATGAGCTATTCCTGTCTGAAGTGCTCACTGGGTGTAAGCCTTTCACTGGATGTTCATCAGATGAAATCCTTTCCCCCATAACTAAAGCATTTCATCTTCACTTCAGTGCAGACACAAATTTCACCCAAGAGTTTTTCCACTGATGCTAATTACCTTTGGATCATACTCACTGTATGAAAAGATTGTCTTGGGAGACAGTGGAGAGGTAATTTCCACTGCCAACAGCTCTTCAGAACAACTAAAATTCAAATCCCACTTTACAGTATTTGTAGTATGATCTTTTGATCTGTTTTTAATACTGTCAGCAAGGGAAGTGTTTCTACCCTTTGCTGCAATGTAGCCTACTTGCAAACTAATTGATGTACCCTGTAACAGCTCAGAATAACAAAACTCTGCTTCTGTCTACTCATGCAAGGACAGATTACTCATTTGTCTTCCAGCCTTAGAAGTTTGTCCCGTTTTCTAGGTTTCTGCAATACACGTGTCTTTCCATGCAAAGATATTTTTGTTAACCTGAGGGTCACCCAAGGTGGTAAATGATCTCTTCCTTGCATACCTTTGCATGTGAGGCAGTAGAGAATATATGGCAGGGCTGATTTCTCCCTAACGCTTGGCAATAAGCACCTCCAGTGCCAGTGGGTCCCTTCATAGATACTAGGCTGCAGGCATGGGGGGCTTCTGCACACCCCTCTTGGTTTGGATCCCTGACTACCCAGGAAGTGGGAAAACCAGGGGGCATTAGGTTGTCCCAAAGCTGTTTCAAATACTAGCCTAAAATACAAACAAGAAGTTTATTCTAGTGAAGGGTGGTGCTCTGGAAAATAGAAAACAAAACCAAAAAGAGAAGCAGAAAACAGCAGCCTGCACTGTCGGAGTACCCCATCTGCATGGCAGCCGGGGCTCTGAGCGTGGACTTGGCAGTGATAGCCAAGGTGTCCTTTTGGCAGCAATCCCATGCCCATGGAGTGGATCTCCAAAACTACCTGGCTGAATAGGCAACTTATTTTGCCACTCTGATTTGCTTTGGGAGCTCTCCTACAGTTTGAATCTACCCCGTTCCTCTTTTTAGGATGGATTCTCCTCTTCTGATCCGTCATCTCAGTCCTGCCGCCCACCAGCAGGTAAATTTTGTGCTTATGAACAAATGGCTGTGGGGAGGCAGCCTTTTACCCTCTTCTCTGGCACCAAGCTCTGAAATTAAAAAATGCAAATATAGCGAGTGGGACCTTTCTTTTTCCCCACTGTGTTTCTTAATTAGCACATTCCTTCGAGTTTGAATGATAACTGCATTTTGTGAAATAATAACTGTGCTAGTTACTGATGGTAACTATATTTCCAGGACTGTATCGTATTTATAAATCATGTATCTGAAGTATTCACTATCCATATCCTAACAAACTCTCAGATTTCTGTTTGTTTTGGGTTATTCAAAGGCAGCACACACAATATACAGTAATACAGATGATGCTTCTACCAGTACTCTTTCCATGCACCATCCTCCCCCCACTTTCGGTCAGGGATTCGCTCCCATCACAGTATCGTAGCCCTTTCTGTGCTGAGTGTCTGCTTATGTGGCTCCATGCTAACAACAGCCATGCTTGACCACAGCAAATGCCAAATACACCTAGTAATACTGCAAGCAGAATGTCTTGTCTCAGCTCTAAAAAGGCATAACTGAGAGCACCAAATCAGAACAGTCTCAATGTGATTGCAACAACCAGCTGAAATGGCTGAGTGAGGAGAAAGAGCCCTATCATGCTTTGTGTGAAAGTCTCATGCATTTTGGTGGCTCAGAGTCTGATCCTAGTGCTCTGACAAAGATGTTTTTTAAAAGGCAGAGCAGCAGTTTCTATTGCCTTTATGGTAAGGATCAAACCAAAGAGAAATATTTGAGATAGGCCATATCTTGAGTGCAAAATAAGTCTCTATACAGTACATCGTTGGTTCTAATAACGATCTTCTCTTATTTGTTCATTATCGTGCACCAGTTATGTATAAATGTCCTCATCATGAGGAGGAAAAGAAAACTAGATGTTGTATCACTAGAATTACTTGAATAAGGTTTTCAGGATTTTTTCTCTCTTGCCATCTAGTTGTGCAAAATGACAGTGAGTTTTCTATAAACAATGTGTCTATGTGAAGATTTTTTTACAATACATTTTAAGATTTCATATGTACAGGTTATAAATGTGATGTTCTGAATACCTACACATTTTTCATACAGATCCCGTATCATTATTTTACCTGAAGATCAGGTGTCAGGCAGCTGTTCACAGATGAGACAAGCCTGGGCTCTTCAATCCCTTGCTCTGGTTCTTTCAACCTCCACTGAAAACCTTCTGCACTTTTCAGCACTCCCGACTTTCCAATTCCCTGCTGAAAAAATAGTGACTTTATCCAATGCTTCCTGCTCTGGGACATTTTCTCTTCTGCTACAATTCCACGGACTTCAGTAAGAATAGACCAACTGAGCGTTTGGTGAGTTACCCAAAGTCGCCTAAGCCAGGAGTGATATTTCCACAGATATCAGCAGAAGTCTTTTTGTTGGCTGCTGTGGAATTTGGGTCTCACCCTTAAGGCCAGACTGCAGATACCTTACTCCTGAGGGTCAATAGACATAGTTCACACGGTAGGCTTGTGCAGATATGCTCAGGAAAGTCAGGACATCTCCTCATGCAAGTAAGAAACTGAGCTTCCAAAGGGGAGAATGGAGACTTTCTGCTCCACGGAAATTCTTTGAACACATCCACAGAAGCGGCAGAGAGGGAAGTGCTCGCTCACAAATTCTGCCTAAAATCACTGTCAAATGCTGTGGAAGTCTTGAGGTCTTCCCCTGGGATGGCCGAGCAAAGCCTTGTGCTTACAGAGCTCCCAGGTGCCTGAGCACACACATCTCCTCTCCTCGCTCCCCGAACGCCTGCGAGAGGCTTGCGCCTGGGGAGCTGGGGAACACCTGTGCTCTGTCACAAACGGGTTTTCTAAAGACAGTGTAAGGTGCCCATGCACATTTTTTGTAATTTATTTCCACACACTTTTCCACATATAACAGTTCATGCACAGCAGTGCACTTTCCTCATGTTCTGTTGTTTGGAAGTCCAAGCTGTGTCTTAAGTCTGCAGGCACCCAGAGTCTGACTATAGTACTGCTTTATTTGAACCTTTTGCTTCTGAGAAAGTACTGTATCTGTCTTAGGAGATTTAAAGGGTGGGCAGGCATAAAGTGAATGAAAACAAGTGTTGTCTTGCAAAGCAATAGGCTACATTCTTGATTGTAAACCTGAAAACATAGTTATAAATAAGGATGTTAAAAAAGGAAGACATGAGATAAAACCAAATACAGATGTGAAATATTCTTGCTGTCTTCTAAAATTTTTCCGAGACATCTCTTAGCTGTTATAGCTGAGGGTTAATCAACAGATCCAAGGTGCTGCATTGTAGAGTATAATAAATTGTGGGCTCTCCGCACACAATCTCTGTGTTGGAGTTTCTCTAATACTTAAGAGTTGTCAGGATGACAATGTGTATAAATGGTATGTCAAAGTAATTCTAGGACCTCCACTTTCTTATTAATCCATTTAGGGAAATGTATTGTATTTGCAGCCTGGATTGGCTGCAAATGTGCTTGAGACATTATAATGGGTATAATGAATGTGCTTGTAATATTGTTCAAGCCTGTCTAGGTTGGACATAGAAGAAATGACTCTTCATAGAAGAGGAGGCTTTTTACAACAGCCATATCCTCTTGCTCATTACATTGCAGTCTCTTTCTGTCCCAGACAGACTTGTAATGTGAACAATTCCTCCTTTTTGTAGGAAAATGCAATTTACATATTATGAAAGGCAATACCTGTACAGCATTTTGGTCTCACAAATACGCTTACAAGACAGACACATAGTCAGCTATCTATCTCCCTTAACACTAAAAACATTAAAATGCGACTTAGTATTTTGAGTTCCTTCTTTTCTTTCTCTGACTTTTGTCAGTTATTGTCAGGATTAATCACATTAAGTCAGACCACTAAATTTAAAGAAACATTCTTCTCACAGAGTCTTTCTGGGTTCCATACTGAAGTAGCATAATTCCCCATAACTATAAATCCATGATTTATTGCATCAAATTTAGCTGTTGTGGCCAGTTTTGGTCAACCTTTCACAAACCAGCTTCAGCGGGAATAGGAGAAACATGAGGTGGGGGAAAGACCACAGTCATAGAGAAGTTCCAGAAAGAAGAGAGGATGGAAAGACAGAGTTGTTTCATTTAGAGAATTGTGAAATAGGAGAGAGCAAGGTGAGTGCAGGCAAAATAAAAAATGGTTTAGGGACCATGTTTCAGACTTCTCCTGTTTGAATTTGTTTTCTCATAAAACAAGAAAAAAGGGAATTGTTCTGGATTACTTACCCAGTAAAACAGGTAGGCAGCAGCTATGAAACTGGAAGTAGTGTTTTACACATGGGGCAAAACTAACCTGTGAGACTCCTGCAATGAAAAATGTACTGAGACCATAAATTCAGTAGGACTCAGGAGGGGATGGGACTGTTTGGGTGGAGTTGCGCTGTACTCCTAACAATGTCAACTGAAAGAATGGGAAACGTGTGCTCTAGGGTTAAATCAAATAGGTGACGTGGAGGGAAGGAGGCTAACCAGCATCAGTAAAGCACTAATGTGCATTCTTAGCTTTAAATATCTACTTAAACCCACTCAACAAATCACTTTGTAAGCAGATACAGAGCTCTGAAGGTGTGCTCAAGTCAGTTGAAGTTGAAGCTTCATTATTTGGTGTTTTGATACTTTTCCGTAGTATGAGGCCTGGAATTGAAACATGCTGTGAGGGGTAACGTCAGCAGCAAGCATGCTATCCATGAAATTACAAACCATGCAATACAGCAGAAAAACCCATAACGTATATATCTCAAAAGACATAACATTTGAAAGCAGTTCTCCCATTGCCATTGCCTTGGCTTTAGCTGATGAAACATCCATCTTGCTAATATATATAGCTATGGTCAGGAATCAGGGCACGTTACTGACATGGGAGATAAAAGTGGATGACTTACAATATGCTAATTTGTGTAATTATAATATAAATGATTTTGTGCTATGCTCACTTTCCTTTATCCTGGTGAATCTGAGGCTCAGTTCAAGTCATTCTTGGGCTCCTTCACATTGAAATATATGCTGAGGAGGGAAAGTCTGAAAAGAAAAATGAAAACACAATAAAATAGGCCCTTGGCTGAGATTAATAATAAACCATTCTGACACAGTCTTATAACTCATGTATTATCCACAGTTGTTTTGCCTTTCACATCAGGGTGCATTTTGACTCCTTCTTGTTCAGCTTCTCTCTTACTTAGGCTTTGGATTCTCATAATCTTAGTGCTGAACAGCAAAAAATTTTCCTGCAAGCCTGGAGGATCTTCTCTGTTCCCTTTCATCCATCTGTATTATCTGCAGCAGAAGTAGCAGTGATTCTAATTACGGAATTTCTGTAGTCATTAACATTTTATAAATGATCTGTTTCTTCTTTGAGATAGTCCTATTCCAGCAGCAGATAGTCTCACATTCCCCTCTGTTACTGGCAAATTGTTAAGTATTTGGCATTCTGCAGCCAGTGGAGTTGCAAAGAACCTCCCTTCCCCCATTAGGTACGTTTATGGGTACCACTTTTCTGTTAATCTCTTTATTAAATGTAGTTTGTTAATGCTTGTGTGCAGTATACAAGCAGGCAGGAGAATATCCAAATGTTAGTATCTAAATGGCAAGAGAAGCAGTAATAATTTCTGTTTGTTCTTCAGTGCCTTTCACCCCAAAGTTTTCCAAATATTAAAAAAAAAACCAGAAACCTAAACCTCTCAGCACTGAGTAGGTAGTCATTGGCAGTCATTTTGGGTAGCAAATTTGTCATACCAGATGCATTGTACTTATTTTGGTTTAGAAGTAAAAAAGAAAACATAATTTCTCCAGGTGAAACGCAGAAAAAACATGGGAGATTAAAACGCTTTCTTAAACTTCATGCTGAATGGGGTAAAGATAACAAAAGGCAGATAGGGAAGGCAGAACATCTTAATGGCTCAGGACCAGGCTATTCCCATGTGCCGCAAGTCGAACCGCCAAGGAAAATGACCGACCTGGCTGAATGGGGAGCTTTTGCTAGGACTCAAGAAAAAAAGGAGAGTTTATCATGTCTGGAGGAAAGCGCAGGCAACCTGGGAGGAGTACAGGGATCTTGTTAGATCATACAGAGAGAAAATTAGAAAGGCAAAAGCTCAGCTAG
>JANHGO010000027.1:40495186-40527331 GCA_024606505.1 Aquila spilogaster | reverse complement strand
TAGAATTGCTCAGGTTGGAAAACACCTTCAAGATCATCAAGTCCAACCGCAACCAAACCATACTACCCTAACTCTAACAACCCTAAGCTTCTTAGATTCTCCCATCCTAAAGATAAGTTGAGAGCTCAAGTTGTTTGCTTCAATGAAGTGGCAGCAGCAGTGCTGAGAGGGGAAAAAAGCTGCTTCTATTTTCAAGCCTCTACTTATTCCTGTAAGGAATTCCTTATTCCTGTAAGAAATTTTGAGGTTGTTGAGACAGCTGCAGGGGAATGGAGGAGACCACTGCTCAGCCCAGTGTGCCAGGCTGCTTGGGTGAAGCTGTGAGAGGCAGCAGTGGGAAGGACAGAAAAGTAGCAAGAGGGGATACAGGGAAAGGCCAACATGAAAGGCTCTAAGACTCTGCTTGGGAGGAAATAATGATAAATCCTTCAGCACATTTTTGTTACTCAGTTTTGAGTTTGTTGCTTTAAAACTGAAAGATGGGTAAACCTAAGACTTACAGTCCCAGCAAAAGTAGTTTGATACAGTCCTTTGAGATTTATGCTGAGATAACTTCACAGCATTTTGACAGCTTCAAGAACAGCTTAAAATTGATGGAAAAGTTGTTCATTTTTATACTTTTTCACTCTACCAGAGCACTTGGAAATGAACTCAGTGTGACGCAAGATCAAGTACACTTCTTCATACTCCAGACTGGCAGCCAAATGAGTTGTGTGTAATCTGATGCTGTGTAGGTTCATGTTTCTATTCCCAGCCACATAAGGAGACTTCTCCTTTGTTTTGAGGATAGCAGCATTGAATAACTGGCAAATGTTACTGTGCAACATGGGAGCAAAATATTACGCCCTTCCACTCTAAATCCTTTCTTTCAGTATGACAAAACTGACTGCTGGTGCAAATCTTAGATGCTCTTTGCTATGAGATTGTTCCATGGTTTCTGTTAATAATCACCTTTCTAGTCAGATAAGTGAAAAAGTGGGCTAGTATGTATATTGTGAGACTTGTGCACAAAGTAATGGAGGATTTGCAACTGTTTTCCACCTAACTTCTGGCTGTCAGACTGCATCAGCTGACTAGGGTGAAAAATTAGCGAGAGAATGGAGTGGGATTTGTTAGCAGTGTTTGAACCCTCAGACTTAATGAGAAACCGTGCTATTCTGCCATTACTTTCTCTTTGCACTTACTATTTGGGATGCTGGGAATACCACTAGGAAGACCTGCATGCTGCTTGGAGGATGTTTTTCATTTCGGTTCCTGGCTGACTGATTCTCTGAGTAACTTGAAGGTCAGTTCCTGGTGAAAGGGGAGGTACAGATTTTTGTTTCCTTTACTTCTCTCTGTTGGAGAGTGGAAACCTTCCTACTCAGCTGTGTCTTTAGGCCCAGATTTTTTGGGAATATATACCCAGGCCTCCATTTCATTTTATATCACACTAGTAAACTCAGTACCTGCCTTTGCTGCTTCCTTGGATGTTCAGTATTTAAGCTTCCCAGAACTTCCAATTGGAAATCCAGTATGAGAGGGGCTTGAAAATTGCCAGTAGATATAATAATAAAATACCATTTTATTGCTCTTTATTATACCTATATATTTTGTCTTCTTGCAGCTGAGATTCCAAAATGCATTTGCATCAAATTTTCAAATCTTCCCCCTAAACAAATGGACTTAGGACAGTTTTTAAAGGCCTTTCAGATTCTCACTGGGACACATCTGCAATTGTGGTGGAGAAAGAATAGCAGGTATCTTGAGAATCTCCATGAAATGAGGAGAATTGACAATGCTATAGATTTCCCTTGAAGTCTGAGCTTGAGGAAATTGGTATGATTCTTAGCACAAAAATTTCATTGTGTTTATTGCTGTGCTGGGATTTTTTGCAGCCAAAAGCACATGCATCTTTTTTGGTACTGCGCTGTAATGCCCGGAGATACACTGATATGTCCCTCTCTTTCGTAAACTAGCTAGTCAGTAGTTGTTTGGTTTTTTTAACTTTGTCTTATGAAATCTGTTTTTTCCAAAGGTTCACCTCGCAGGCCCCACATATTGGAGGCAATGCACACTACATGTCTAATTTCTACCAGACATGACAGTTTAGAGCTTTCTCACCCCTGAGGCAATATGGTTTTGAGGCTATGACAACAGAGTGGTAGGTCAAGCATTGGAGATTATAGCTACCCAGACCAATTCAAAAAGGCACGTATAGAATTGTTCTGCTGAAGCTCAACGCCAGAAGATCATTCAGTCTGTAAACAGTATAATGACGTTAGAACTGAGCTGAGCCCTTCAGCAGATGCACAGTGACGTGCACCCAGCCTCAAGCACAAGCCCTGAAATTGTCTAGCCAGCACTGTCCCTGCTGCTGTCTGGACCAAGATGGCTGCTTCATCTGTGGTGCCTGGATGTCCCTACCTGCAAAAGGGAGACAGGGTCTTTGAAAGGAGCAGAAATGGTCAGCCTCTTTTTCGAGGGAGAGAAACATACATATGCATAAGTGTATGCATATGCATATATGTGCATAAATGTATTTACACACTAAGTATCTAGTACTTCAGGATTTACTTTGTATAAGGATTGAATGTCGTAACTCTAGTTGTGATTTTTTCATGTGTTTCTGAAGCAGCTGTAAATCCTGCCTGATTTTGATCTCATATTTCACATCCATTTATCTTCTGTTTTCAAGCACTGTGTGAAGAGGAGTGTTCTGAGTTTCCAAACAGTTTCCATAAATTATTTAGAACCGAATATGTCATATTAAAAAAATAAAAGCAAATGAACAAGGCGTCTTTGCTGGTGAAAGAGCTCTTAAGTATTAAAGCAGAGGGATTTGTGCTCCCTCTTCTGGCCACGGCCGGGCTGTGACCACTCACAGCATTATTCTCAAGACCACTCAGATAGCAAAATCTTTGGCGTGACTGAATGTTGAGAGGGTCAACACCTCAAGAGACTTTTCATACTTCAGGAATGAAGGTTTTTTTTTGCAGCCACTGTCCATGGTTAGGGAGAGAGAAGATAACAGCTTTCGTGCAGGAGTTTGCAATTTCATTTGGATTGATCTGCGAAAGGAATAGTCAATGTATGGATTCAATATATTAAGGAAGGCAAATAGTAATGGAATTTTGCTCATTGTGACAGAAGTCCATAGAACACAAGCTCAAAGTATCTGAAGGCTTTGAATCTTTTGTCTTACCTCAGATCTTTTTCCAATCAACAACTTACAGATTTTAATTCACTTACAGGAAACCTGTATTAATAAACTTCCCCGGTTCTATGGAATGCACTGAAATGCTGGTACATATCATATATGCATACAGGATTCCCCCTCTTCCAAACTTTTTTTTTTTTTTTTGCCAAAGATGGAAAATTGGAAACTAAATTTCCAACTGCTTTCTTTTTTTTTTTTTTCCCATGTGTTGTAATTTCTTAAAACCTCAAACTTTGAAATCAGAGGTCATGAGAATTTAGAATTTCATTTTAGTGAATAGCCTTTGGTTCCACTTTCTAATAAGAAAACATTGAAAACCTTGAAACTTTCCTTCCAGAATTGGCTTTTGAACTGTGGTAGTGTTGTTTTTGTTTTAATCCCATGCTTCTTTAAAATAGGTGTGGTGGTTGGTGAAGGAAGGACTCACTCTTTTACACTTCAACAACTCAAAGTCCTCTTAAATCTTAAGAAACTTCAGTTGCACTCTGGAGTGAAGGGGAGTAAGAACTGCTGAGTACTGTGTGCTATCTCAGCTGCTAGGGCTAGGAATGCTCTCATCAACTCCCCTTGCAGAGGTGGTGAAAGCCCTGGAGATCCACGCTGTGACTTTACAGCTAGGGTGGCTGATGACTGGTACAGATTGCCCAAAGAGATTGTTGAGCCTTTATCTTTGGAAATTCTCAAAACATGACTGGCCATGGTCCTATGCAGCCAGCTGTAGCTGATCCTGCTTGAGCAGGAGCTGGATTAGTCATTCTCCGGAAGTCCCTTCCAGATTTTACCCAAAGTGGCTGTTCAGAACCTGGAATTGGTAACTGAACTCAAGTCTAGAGATGGCATCCAACAGACTGGCAGTACAGTGAGACTATGTAGGCCCAGAACTGCTGAGATAGATCAGGTCAGCACTTAGCAGGGTCCAGCATCATTCCTCGTGCACCTGGTGAAAGCCAAGGTATGGCTCGTGTCGGTACTGCTTGTGATCCTGCATCCCGCTGCCATCTTCTGGGACAGTAGTTCTGTAACTCCTGCCTCTAGCTGCCTGCAGCCTCCTGCTCTCTCTCCTGAGCTGTGGTTATTAAAAGTCTTTAAAAATACATCTAAATGTAAGTAACGTACATATAAATAAAGGAATATTGAAAAAAAGTAATGTAGTTCCTTGTGATATTGATGAAATGATCACAATGCTTGTCTTCTAGTGGAATTCTCTTTCTTGTGCTGCAAGTTTCAGAATATATATATATATATTTTTTTTAATTGTTGTTTCCTACACTTCCTTCTCTGGGATGTCATGATATTCTGCAAGTTTTCTGTTACAGAATAAATGTGACCTTTTTCAGTTTTGAACTGCATAGAGAGTGACTTCCATTTCTCACCAAAGTCTCTGCGGTTAGAAATGAGTTGTTTATAAATTCCCATACTCTTCTGTGTAGAGAGAGATTAAATTTAGATCTATACTTGTATATAAATCTCTGTGGCCTGTTGTGACCATATTAAGGTAATTCACTTGACTGTGTTTTGCAACATCCTTTTCCTGAAAGCTTCAAAATCCAGCAAGTTCATCCATTCCTCATGGACTTTTCGTGTTCACTGGTTTATGCTGCAGCATTCTAATCACCAAGTACTACTGCGGCGTGAGATGTTCCCCAGCTCTAGGACGGTCTGGCCTCTGAACTGTGCTCCCTGGAAGTGGTAGTTCTGTGTAAGGATGTTAATACTAACAATGTACAAGAAACGGCTTCTGTGATGTCCCAGGAGATGGCTCAGTTGTTTAACTAGTCCTACAGTGAATCACATTCCAGGGCTAGAAGGCTTCACTGGCACAAACAAAGGCTTCAGGGGTTGTTAGGATTAGAAATTGTATCCGAACACAAGATGGCACTGCATGAATGGTTTTTATACTGTTTAATTCATCGTCTAAGTTAATAATCTTTGCAGGGCTCTCAGTAGGCTACAATGTTTTTGCATTCACATCTATGTTTTCAGGAATGTATATGGGCATGTTTGCTGTAAAATGTACAGAAGCAACCATAGCAGCACGTCTCTAGAGTTTCTGGTCTGAAAAATCTAAACAAACACAATGCAATTCCACACAATTCCACACTCTAAGAACTATCTCTTTCTTAGATGTTTACAAAAATTTGAAAATGTAGAAACCATGGAGCACCAAGGTGCTGACTGGCATGCTGATTTGCTAAGTTGTGCTTATTTCCCTATCCTTTTTCATCAGTGTGCTGTTTCTCTCTTTTTCTGTTTGCCCTACACACAAAGCATAAAACCACTGGGCCAGAGGCATTATTTTCATTTCATCTCTTGTACTGCACAAGGTTCTCCAGGATGTGATAGGACATGTAGCATCTATTAAAATGGGCATTAACTGCAAGTGAAAATAAAAACAATGTGCTTTTTAGCATTGCCAGTCTCAACAAAATGATCTCAAGGGAGATATATATGAAAGTCAGTGACAGCCAATTAAAAGCTTGTAAGTAGAAGACAAACTTGTTTTATTGCCAACTCAGGTCTGGTGATATGAAATCTCTTTTGATTACAAATGTAGCGGGACAAGATGTTCTGTAGACTCTGCAGCTGGTTTTCTGAGCAGCTTCATTCTTTCATTGCTGTGTCATGTGATACTTACGAAAACACATCTCATCATTTTTTTTCTTGTTGGATGGCATAAGATGTACTTTGCACATTCAGGATTTGGGTGTGTCATTTTTTTCTTATTTTTTTTCTCAAGTTTTTCATGAATACTGCTTTAATTGATAGAACTTGGAATCCTATCATCAGTCTCAATTACTCAGAAGTCATGAATTGCCCCTCACATTCAAAGAGTTATCTTAACAGCACAATATGCCTATTTCTTCTCACAGTCTAGAGCCAAAATATTGTGACTGTTTTTTGAGCTTGATTTATATGGATATGCAGTATATGCTTAGGTGATAGTTTCAAGCATTTTTTCCATAGTGTTACAGTTTAGATAAGTGTTTGTAGCAAAATCTGAAATGCTTATGTGATCAATTGTTCTAAGAGTGGAAAATAAGTGATAAAATAATGATAAAATCTAAAAACAGATGTTCAAGATTTTGTTCACAGAACTGACACAGCATTGGTGGACCTGTGAGTTTCACTGCATTTTTCTAACAGGATACTGTAGCTATGAGTGATAACCTTCAGACAATTAGAGGGTACTTTAATTCTCCATAGTTTTTAGGGGTTTAGGGTGGCATTTCATTTGTTTGCTCTTTACACTACTGGCAAGTGCTTAATTTTCCTATTAGTCACGGTAACCATTAAGTTAAATTAACACATCCTATCTGCTAATTTTAGTAACAATGAATTTTAGAGACATCAGGTTAATTTCACTCTTCCATACCTTCAGCTGAGCATTTCCCATGTCATCCATTTCAATCCTCAGCCTTTCTGCTTTCTGAGCAGATGCCTGGTTATTAAGTAATAAAACTTGAAAGATGATAGTGGTATGCTTAATTTACAAGGCTTTTAAAATTATAGGAAAAATACCAGCAATCAGAACATCTCAAAAAAATGAGAGTGCCTGGAAAACAACTAGTACAGAAAATCAGTACAAAAGAGTGAGTTCCATTTTTTCCTGGTTTGGGCTAGCAGGTATGCTGGGGTGGGGGCAATAACAGAAGATACTGTTGTGACTTTAAAGCTGTTCCGGGGTAAAGGAGCTGCTTATTTTCTGAAAACTGACACTACATGAGTAACTTAGGAGCTGGAATGTGCATTTTCACATCTTTTTCCTTAATCTGTAAAATAAAAGAACTCCCTATTTTTAGAGAGACTGTGGTTTGCTTGTTTTTGTTTTGACAAGGAAATATGCCTTTTTTTTTTTACCTTTGGTACAAAGTAGCATGGAATTGTTAACCTAAAACAGAAGAATGCTAATTCAAGACAGCTCAGAATCGGTATTTGAATATTATACTCAATCTTCAGCTTTTCATATTGCTTCATTCTGTAGGTAGTCACATTGGATTAGGGTTGTTGGGGGGTTTCTTTTCTCCATTCACCTGTTAGGGTCTGACTTTAAAGGGTCTTGGTTCAGTCTTGGCATCTGACTAATCTATGGGATGACTAGGACAGCTTCATTACTCCTTCGTCTTCCAGTTTGATTTTCTTCTCTTATATTGATTGTAGTTGGGGCAAGAGAGCTCATTTTTATGTGCCTGTTCAGTCTTTGCCATATCTTTGGCTTCCAGGAGAGCATCAGTTTGCTCCAGTTGTGCCATAGCAACATGATATGTGTATGTGTGTCCACTACAAACTACACAGAAACCAGCTGTGTGATTGCAAAAGGTCATCTACAATGCAGAGGGTGGTGATTTTTTGGAGAGAAATGAGTTCCTAGTTGTAAGAATCACCATGCAAGACTGAAAGAGGGCATCTTGAGTGAGGTATGGATTTTGTTGTTATTGTTTGTTTTGTTTTTTAAATCTAGTGTATTTTATTAGATAATCTACTCCAGGCACAGGTCTACTAATCCTTCTTTTACTATATGATATAGCTACTCCATTGGCTTGCCTCTGAGTCTGTACAAGGGAAGTTTCTCAAGCTGTTCAATTTAAACTCTTTTATCCTGAATCCTCCTCCAGCTTTGGTAGATTTTTGCATAGGTGTACAAAGGTGAATAATTCTATTATTCTAAGTGCGTGATTGCTATCTCTTCTATATGTTTAAAATTGTTAGTTATTTAAGTTGAGTCTTTCATGTTAAGTATTTAGTTTCTTTTTTGGAGCTTGGTGGTTGTGTATTTTATATATACGAAGCCTTACTGGCAAAGAGTAGAGTGGCTTCCATACCTCTTATACTCATGTGGAGAAAACTCTTTCCTTTATCTCTTTGAAAACACAGCTGTCTGTAATGTGACTACATTGTGACTACATTGTGAAGCTTCCATTTTATTATGCTTAGGGTGCTTTACTCCAAAGATCATAAACCTGAGGCTAAGCCGACATTTGTATGTATTCTGTACTAGTGTATTATGGATAAGATATATTTTAAAATAATGTGACCTGAAGTTTGGAAAATTGTACAGGACAGATAGTAGCTTCCTGTCTCACAAGTCTGTGCTTGAAAGCCCCAAACTAGCAAGCTGACAGAAGTGTATCCTTACCGCATCCGTAGACTGCAAGTATATTCATCCGGCACTTCTGAAGATCTTTTCTTTGGTCGACTTCATAGGGCTGGGATCTAGGATTCAGGGCCCCCTCTATTCTGCCCTCGTAAGACCCTATGTGGAGTACTGTGTCCAAGCCTGGGGCCGCCAGTACAGGAGGGAGGCAGAGCTGCTGGAGCAGATCCAGAGGAGAGTCACAAAGATGATCAGAGGGCTGAAGCACCTCTATTGTGAAGAAAAATTGAGAGAGCTGAGCTTGTTCCTTTTGAAACCAAACGTTTCCAACCTCATAGGCTGTAGCTGGAATCTTAAAGCTGCTTCCAGTCATCTCAAATCCTTACAGACTATTTGCTCAAAAATTCAGAAGAGGAGCAACAGAATTCCAGCCAAGAACTCATTATAGCCAGCACTGCTAAAAATGAGGCCACTTATCTAGGAGTGACAATATGGAATAATTACTCTAACTTGCCTTATTACCTGTCTCAGTATCCAGTTCTCGTGTTGTCTGTCAGTGAAACTCCACAGTGTTTTCACACAGTGAAGTAAAATGAGATAGTTCTTGAATGAAATTAGCAGATTCTTATCTGTCTTTAAACAGAACAGAGTGGAATGAACGAGCCAGAGTTGGGTTTTTTATCTTTGAGAGATCAGAGCAAGATACATTATATGGAGAAATCTCACTTCATAAACTGTAACTGTATAGCAAAACAGGGCACTATTCAGATTCAACTCCTAGAAAAATAACCATTAGCCCATTTTTGCTGAGATGTTTACTGAATCTGTACATCTTGAATTCACAATCACTTTGAGAAGGCTTTGAATCATAGAAGATAGTTGGAGCTGCTGGGTTTTGGTAGTCTGTAGGCATTTACAGCAAATTTATGTCACCCATAAAGACAAAAAGTATGAAAATTGCTTGTAACCAAAGATGTGTGATGATGTTACAACTGATTTGGTTATGAACCAGTCAGATGGTCTTCAAGTTCTGAAAAGTAAGGAGAATCATCTCTTCGTTTTTTGTTTCATATAGTCACTCATACCTTGGGAAAGTGAGGGTCATTTTCTTCTAAAGGAAGAGAAGCATATTCCTAGTCACTGCATTACTTGCCTTAGAATACTGCAGACTTCTTCCTTTTTCTTAGCAGAAGGCCTTTGAAACTAAGTTTTCTTTCTCACTTAAGATTTGCCAGTAGAAAGTAGTCTTAGACTTTACTTTGCTGCTCTGACAGTGTCAGCAGTTATCGCCATCTCTTCAACTTCTTTCTCAACAGCTCAAGGAATGTACAAGATACAGTAGTATCCCCTTAGTAAAGGGACAACTAAAATATGTATGCCAGATATGTATCTATCATGTGCAGCTAGTAAAACCTTCAACTGCATCTTCCCATCACAAGAAGATCAGCCACAAATGGGCATGCAGGATGAGCAAGTGTCAACCAGATCGATGTGTAATTTCTTTGGCAAAATACTATTCAAAATATCTGTTTTTGTTTAGTGCTATAGTAAATAGCTCTTTGTGAAGATCTGATATCTGTTCATTCACGCTGAAAATGACTCAGTTTTCTAATTGCCCAAACAAGAAATCCTTATCTATAGAGTTAGAAACTTTTTCATTTTCTTGACAGTGATCACTCCAATATAGTGGCATACATGCAAGGGTCTTTAATTACTGAGTTAGATTTTGCAAACATGGTGTATATGAACACTTTGGGGTTATAGGTTATATTGTAATTATCTCTCTCTTTTCTTTTGCCCCCAGAACACTGACGTCCGACTTTCATTTTCAAGTATATATGTTTTTTCACTTTTAACATGGATGTAAGCCCATACGTTTCTATGTATACTAGTTGTTTAGACTCCTATAATAAATCTTCCTAGATGTTCTATAGTATGCAGTGAGCAATAGTATGATGGCTTTAATGTTACTGACATAGAACTATTACATTTAGCAACTAAAGATTAGTGAGCCATGCTGCTCTTTTTCTAATGAGTTCTTACCCTTTCTGTATCACTTAATTTCCACTGTTTAAGTATTTTCATTAATATATTTATATACCTTTTGTGTAAACACTTCTTACCACATCAAATCTAAAATATTTGCCTAAAGCTGGCCTATTTTCGTTTGCTTTTACATCTGACTTCAGTGAAGCTATATTTCATAGCTCTTAAAATACTCACTGTCCTGGGTTCAGGATTTCCAAAAGGATAAGCCAACTAGATATATTCACAAAGCAGGCTCTGTTAAATATCTGGTCTGGTAGCCAAACATTCCCCCTTAAGAATGTGCATGTTGCATGGTCCATCCATTCTGCCCTCGTCCAGGTGCATTTGTGTGCTTGCATGTCTTTATAATCTGTTGTGCACTTGGCAGTGAGTTTGTGTTGCTAGCAGCCTATGTGCTGTGGCCTACTCAGGGATTTGCTGGTGGTGTTTTGACTGTCCCATGGCACAGTAGGAGATGTAGAGCTTCAGGAGCTGCTGGAGTATCTCAAAACCCACGGCAATGTCCTGACTCTTGCCCTGCAGATTGTCCGGTGCAGACACACGAAGGCTGCTGGAAGTATGTGAAGTCTCTGGTAGCTGATGAAACTTCCAGAGCAAGTGCTGTTTTGAAAAGTGCAGTTAGGAGAACCTCATTCTTACCCCAAAGAGCGATGGTTGTAAAAACAAATAAAATGACATACAAACACGGAGTAACTTTCAGAAACTTAGGCTGTGACTAGTGACTTCCACAAAACTAGTTGCTTTCTAGAAAGCCCCTCCTGCATAGTTTAAGTTTTAAAAGTTTACCAAGGAGATTATGTCAGTGATGCTATTTATGCTATATTTAAATGTTTTGGCTGCAAATACTTTGTGTTTGAATATTGTATCTCAGAGAAGTCACTTTCAAAATTATTAGCTCTAATAATACTCATTTCAGAAAGGACAGGAGAGATTAAATCACTTCCCTGAATATGTGTTAATTTCTGGTGAGTAATGCTTCATACAGTGATTAGTGCTATTTTTGCATCTCCTATAATTTATCATAATTAAACTCACCACCTAGTGCCAGGCATATTCAGATGTATCTACATCATTGCAGCTTTTACTTGTTAAAACTAGCTGCAAAGCACTGTACACCTCTGTTAATCTGTAATCAATTGTTATTAATCAATTGTATTTATTTCCCTTGTTTTGGAAGATGTTTTGGCACTCCATTGCTTTGTTTGTTATGAAATCTTAAGAGTTTTTAATGATACAAGATGGATATGAATGCTGCCATTTAATTGTGCTTTCTAAAGGTGCATAGCCCTGCATTCTGAGACCCTGGTGTGTAAGTTCAGCATAAGTGGTCAGCATAAGATCTAAGAGAAATGGGAATATGTGAGAAGTGCAGACTTTTGTGATTTACATGGCATGTTACAAGAGTGCAGTGAGGAACCTTTGCAGAACAGCAATTTCTGCACAGCAATGTGGTAATCTGTTATCATCTCAATAGCAGCCAATCTGTTGAAAATATCAGATACAATCATTTCTTATTGCAAAATTGAAACATTTTGTGAAGCATGGAGATATACATGCTTTTATCTTGAGTGAAAAGATTGAAAAGATTGTTTTTCTAATTGGGAAGTGTTTCTTTTGCTTATGCTATTTAACTTAAAAGTTTAGGGTTTTGTGCTATTGCATTTTTTTTTACTGCAGTTATGATATTTTATTCTTTCATGATGGGACTCTTTCATCCAAGGTTGGTATCATTTAATAAGGTTCCAATTTCAGCTCAACGTTTTTGTTTGGTAGTTTTTTCATTGTTTCTCTGAGCTGCAAAGTATCTGCTCCATTATTCATTCAGAGATTCATATTTCCTGACCTCTTTTTGGTGCCTACAGTTCCAGGATGAAGTTGCCTCATTACTTTCACTGTGACAATTCAAATGTAGCCCTGAATTCTAAACTCAGAAACTTTTCCTATTCAGTCTTTTTTCTGATTGACAGAAGCGCACAGAAATTTTCTTACCTGCTTAAATCTTAAAGGCTTTATAAATAATGTAGAAAGGCTAAAAATAGTTTAAGATTTTAATGGCTGTATTTGGAGGCAGAAAGGGCAGTGAGTGATTTCTTCTTAAGGTGTGCTTTTATAAAATGCTAATAACATGGGATAAGATGCAGTCTACCTACCTAGCTTGCATCTAGGTATTGCAGATCTACATCTTACTATCAAATTTGCATCTGAATTTTAGAAGTCCAGAGAAGAAAGCCTCCTATAACAAGCACATGCATTCCCTTCCAAACATATGGAAACTATTGAAGTGCTCCAGAGAGGGATACTTTCTGCTGAAGATCTGTTTGTGCAACAGTTACATCACTGGTGTGTGTAAAAGGGAGGGTTGGATGTGATCTGTGTGGAATTCCATCCAGAGGCACTTCCATGGGCTTTTCATCCTGTGGCATTATTGGCATAGACAACTCAATAATGGTTATATGTGAAAACTTGCTTTAGCCGGAAACCAGATAAACAAAGAGGATTTCTTCTTAGAAAACAGATACTTATTTAATACTGTTATTTATAGCAAAGGAGTTACAATTTTTTTTCTAATTCAGCAGCAATACCTCTGCATGCAACCTTCACATGAAAAGAGTGAAGTTTTCTTTGTAGTGATCTAAAGAGAACAATGTCAACAGTGCGAACTCTCTACAGTAATTACAGATTGATGGAAAAAAAAGATGTAAGGCACTGATCGGTGTTACAATCTTGCTAATTTGAAAGTAACTTTTTAGTAATATTTTCCGTCTAGATATTTGAGAGCTCATTCTCAAACAAGTGAGAAACAAAAAGTAGATAAACTTGTAAAATATAGAAATGAATTGTAAGAATTTGCCATGTTGAAGGCAAGTGGCAAGCGTATTTTTCTAAAGGTGATGGGCAACATGACCCTCTAAATCATTTTGAGTAGATTTCAGCTTTGCATGTGTTAACATTATTAACTTTATGGATCTGAAAAGAACAAACTTGAGGTTTAAAACTGAGAATTAAAAAGTACCATGATCAGAATTTGTCTGATGTGCTCCTGTTACTTCAAACAGGTTTTGGTACACAACTTTTTACAGTAGTTCTTCATCTAGAAATAGGTTGGCATCATAAGTCCATGAACGTAACAGAAGATGAAAGACTTCTGTGACCATTTCTGCATGGACACAGCTCAGGGCAAAGGGCAGATGAGCCCTCTCAGCCTGTAAACTGCCTGAGCTCTTTCAGTAGCTATGTACAGAGAGGACAGTAGTTGATTTCTCTGGCAATGTGGGGCATGTTTCAATTTTTCTCTTCATGTATTTGCTTGAAATGAAAAAAAATGCTTGATTGGATTTCCTATAGTGGAGACTTATATGGGCCAGTGACAAGGTGCTGTCTAGTGTTTATCCAAAGGCCTTCCAGTTTGGGTACAAGTATCATAGGCTCCCAATCCAGTTTGCTCCTTTCCCTACTTATCTCTTGAACAGGCAGGTGAGGGCATCCATGTTGGTAAGCAGAGTGGCAGGGCTTATGAACCACAGTCTTCTAGAGAATACTTCAAGTTTTCTTGTGAGGCCCCACTTGGGGTACTGCATTCAGCTCTGGGGTACCCAGCACAAAGAAGGGTGTGGAGCAGCTGGAGTGGATCCAGAGGAGGGCCACAAAAATGATCAGAGGACTGGAGCATCTCTCCTCTGAAGAAAGGCTGAGGGAGCTGAGCTTGTTCAACCTGGAGAGGAGAAGGCTCTGGGGAGACACTGCAGCCTTCCTGCGCTTAAAGGAAACTTATAAATGGGAGGGAGACCAACTTTTTACATGGTCTGATAGTGATAGGACACAAGGGAACGGGTTTAAACTAAAAGACGGGAGATTTAGGTTAGATGTTAGGAAGAAATTATTTACTCAGAGGTTGGTGAGGCACCAGAACAGGTTGTCCAGAGAAGCTGTAGATTCCCCATCCCTGGTGGCATTGAAGACCAGGTTGGCCCTGGGCAGCCTGCTCTAATGGGAGGAAAGCCTACCTATGGCAAGAGAGTTGGAACTGAATGATCTTTTAAGGTCCTTTTCAACCCAAACCATTCCATGATACTATGAACTCATGCTGCTTTTACTAGTGCTTTGTTGATGAGCAGAGAAGGTCCTTATTGCCATTTCGTATTGTTTTCAGATTAAAATAATTAACTTTTAATCCACTTTCAAGGTAAAATAGTGCATGTTGTTTACTTTTGTAATTCTACATTTCTTTCAAGTTTTCAGTGTTTGTTTTTGCTCTAGTTTTTTTTTTAATTTTATTTTAGTTAAATGATTTTGCAACAAGCATTTTAATTCCATAGAAATGTACAACAGATCTATAGCAAGTTGGTTACAATAATACATATGAAGTGTAAAACCAATGATTTGAAACATTTATTGAGAAAGAAGCTAAGACGACATACGGATATTTATGAATTATGGATATTTCACATAGCTAAATATTGCCAGTAAGCTTAATAATTCCGCTTTTACATTTCATTTCCTCTTTTCTGTATTTCATAACACATCAAAGGATTTAAATAACATAAATAATTTCAAAACAGGAAATTCATCTATACACAGTATCTTGAGATGAATGTCAATTCAAGTGCAGAAAGCAGCAACAGTTAAAGAGGATTATGAAAGTCAATATTTAGACTATTACCAGTGTCTAAGAAAGCTGGATCTGAAATAACTTTTAGTGGGTATATCAACTGTGTTGAAGCAATGGGCTATTTGTTTACAAAGTGCTTAAAAGCTTCGGGGCAAATATAATTAAAATAGCCATTGCTATGAGAGTCCCTCCTGCTTGAAGAAGGTGCATGTCTGTTTGTATAAAATTAATCAAATTGTGTTGATATTCTTCTTTTTAATAGGCTTAAAAACAATTCTGTTAATCTAACGAGCATCTGACTATCTCCAACTACCACTGAAAATCTTGCCCTTCAATCATTACTGTTTTAAAAGAATATTTCGCTCCTGAATTAGTCAAGAAATACTTGAAAATGTATTTTGTAAAAAATATTAAGAAAAGCTTTTGTGTGCTCAGTCTATTCCGCACACAGAGCTAACTTTTGAAAGCTGGATTTCGGATCAGACATTTAAACTTAGTGAGGCATGGGAACATGCATTGGGACATCTCTTGTTATCGAAAGAATTTTGTGAACGTAAGTTTCATTGATTTCCATTGATTTCAGTGGAAAATGGGCATATTAGCAGCATCTGATGTTCTTTCTGTATACATACCAGTGCTTTTAGGTTTCTGACTTTTAAATTTCTGACCCACAAAGTACTTTGTTACTTAACTTTGGTAATTTCATACTTGCTGTTCTAATTATTATTTTTTTCAAGATCAGCATTAAAGTTGCAGTTACTTGTCTTACAGCATCTCCCAAAGGGAAGGTGAATTACTAAGACACCAGTGATAAGATTTTCCTCTGCATGTCCTTCCCACTTCCCTATGATACAGTGCTGCGTAGACTGCAGGAGCACACATGCAGATTGCAACGTGAGTGGTTCTCGGGAGGCAGCGTGTACCTGTCTGTGAGCGTGGTCAGGGTTCATGAGTAAGAAAGGAATAATAGAATCACTAAGGTTGGAAAAGACCTCCAAGATCATCCAGTCCAAGTGTCTACCTATCACCAGTATTTCCCACTAAACCGTGTCCCTCAATATAATATCTAAATGTTTCTTGAACACCTCCAGGGATGCTGACTCCACCACCTCCCTGTGCAGCCCATTCCAGCACCTGACCACTTTTTTGAGGAAGTATTTCCTAACGTCCAACCTGAATCTCCCCTGGCGCAACCTGAGGCCATTCCCTCTTGTTCTATTGCTAGTTACACAGGAGAAGAGGCCAAGCCCCACCTCACCACAACTACTCTTCAAGTAGTTGTAGAGAGTGATAATGTCTCCCGAGCCTCCTCTTCACCAGACTAAATGAGGCAAAAAGACAACATCTTTCTACCTTTTCTCTTCCTCCTGCCCCAACTTTTTCCCAGGGCATGGGTCCATGGGTCCCTTTGCCTCTTTGTCTTGGAACTATGCCAAACCAGGCCGAGCTGTGACAAGAGCACAGACTGTTATGCCTTACCCTGGTGCCTACTATGCAGAGGCATTTTAAATAGCCATCTCTCCCTTTTTTACTGCAGCTGCAGGGCATCCCTGCTTATACTGTGGCACATTCATATGCTGAGAATTGAAATACATTTTTACATTTCCTCATGTTAAACTGAATTCCATTCAGTCACTAATTTCTTTTGAATTATCCTCAAAACTATGTTTGAATATCACTTTGGTGATATTAGTAGTGGTGGCTTGGCTAGACCTTTCATGTATTGTCTGCTTTCTTTCATTCCTCTGCTGGGGTTTGGCTATTTACCATTACTTATTCAACAGCAAGAGTCTCTTTTGGCAGTTCAGTAGACCAGAACCCAAATCATATGCAGTGTCCCCCTCCTCAAAAAAAAGAAGGGAAAAAGAAATTGGAATTATTATCTTCACACAATTCCATGAAATAATAATAAGAAGAACAGTAAGAGGTAATTTTAAGTAATAGAGTTGAAGGTTCAAAATAGTCTCTTCATTACAGCTAAGAAAAACTGCTGCTGCTCAGTTCTTTAGCGTATCTGTAGAATTGGAGTGAATGAAAAATGGAGTAAAGGCAAGGAGAATCATTCCTTCAGCTGACTGCATTAAAAGGTGGACTTCATAAAAAAAAAAAAAGCCAAGAAACACTGGGTATCGCCTTTAAGATAAAAATGAAAAGAAGTGAAAATGAAAAGAAGTGAATAGAATTCTGTCAACTGAAAAGAATGGTATTCAGTTGATAATAAAAAATCTTGAAGTGACACGTTCTAAGTCTTGTGGATAATATTGAAAGTCACTGTATGTCCTTAAAGACCTCTGAGGATACAGTGCACCTCAGCCCTTAATCACTGACAATTTTTTGGCTATGAGACCTGATAGAATATATGGCATACTTGCAAAAGTCAAAGACTGTGTGTGTCACCACCAGCAGATCACAACTATAACGCTGAGTTTGAAGTATCTGGTTATGGATTGCTGTCAGGAACTTCAGAAAGAAACTTAACCAGTAGGTTCAGGTTGTGCAACTTCTCAGCACATTTGCTGAAGGGAAATCTCTCTGTTACAGCTGGCATAAGCACAGGCCTAGGAGCCAGGAGGTCTGGGTTTATTTGTGGCCTCCTGCTGTGACCTTGAGCAACTGAAGTGAACCTCTCTGAGTTTCTGCATATCTAGTACTAGATCTATTATTAGATAAAAGCATTCTGGTCATCATTCTTTTCTTCTGAGAGCATCTTCACTTTCAAGGCAATGGGAATGTTAGGAGAACAAGCAGGAGAAAATTTGGATTTTTTTTCCATATGGAATCTGCATCAGTAACCCCTCCAAGTTCAGTGTGCTCAACTTTAGTGTTACAGGCTTTCCTCCAAGATGTGTCACTCTGTACTAAATGGATGCAGACCCCTTTCCCTCTACCTCACCCCACACCTTAGACTCTGAGGAAATACCACTTATTCCCTCTTTATGAGGCATCCTTTTGGTTCTCTATCCAGACCCTAGTCAGTCAGGACACATCACTTAAAGGCTCCTTCTTGAACTTGATGTGTCCCCAGGGCACCTTTATGCAGGAGGTGGATGTGGAAGGATAGCTTATGATGTGTTGTATGTAGGTCCCCATGCAGAGAGAGGACCATTGCTAGTCTACTAGACTGCTATTACTACTTAACAGAATGCCCCCGGTGTTAGTGACCCCCAGACAGCTTCCCTGGGGCTCTGCTGTTCTCCCCATGCAGAGAGACAGAGGGGAATAAGTAAGGTCTGTCAGGCTGGTCTACAACGTTTCTGCTAGTTTTGACTTGATTTAATGAAAGTACAGCCTTGATGTAGCAGCTGCAAAAGCTGTTCACAGCCGACAGCTTAGCACTGCATGCTTAGTACATGGTGCTATGAAAACCATGAATGCTTTTCAGCAGCAAATCACTTCCAAAAGCCCCTGCTGAAAGAGAAGTGTGGAGATGTAGAGATGGTGAGATTGTTCACTCACTTGTGGACACTAGAGGGCAATACAGTCCCTTAAATCTCAACAGTAGCACTTGCAGCTAGAAGCTTATAATTTGGATTGACATTTCATTTACGGCAAATTTTAGCAGTCCATCCATTGCTACTCATACAAATTTATGATTTTAACTACAAAAAATCTTGGTTTTAAGTTACAGATGGCACGAATAAGTAACAGCATTGCATCTTAATGAGGCAAAAAGAAGGGTTCATGGATGTGTTTGTTCTCTTCCTATTGTGGCTCACTCTGACCCCTTCCCTGAGCTGTGGAAGAGAATTTGCAGAGATGACTGTACATTTCCTTTCCAGCCACAAAGCAGGTGGAAGTTAATATTTCACTTTGTCTCTAGCCATACACTAGATAGTAATCGCTATGTAGAAAGCCAAAAAAAAACCAAGTCAGGGAAAGTGGATCTTTGAAACCACTTGGAAATGACAGACAGTGTTCTTTGTGCTCTGGGGGTGGTTTTTGTGCAGGAGGTAGTGGGTGGGTTTGATTTTCTGCTACCCTGGCACAATGAGAAAATAATAGTTGGAACGTGAAAATTAAGAGCTGTTTTCTTTACTGTCTCAGACAAGGAGCTCTGAGATTCTGTCAATATCACAAGGGGCAGAGCAATGTTTTTGTTAGGCTGTTCTGCTACAGTTTTTTGTTTCCCGCGGCAGATCTGGCAGATAGAACAGCAGCAGGAGGTAGAAAAATAAAAGGAATTAACCTGAATTCTTGCTGCAGGTTTTCACCACAGAACAGTAGTGGGAGGCAAAAATAATAGGAGCACATTGCCACCAGGTAGAAAATTAATAATGTAGAAAACTGCGTAAGATCTCAAATGTTTGATGTCACATGCTGTGTAATAAGGATCTAGCTGTCCCTGGTGCTCATAATTTTCAAAGAACAGCTGAGAAGAGGTCCTAGTGCCTCAGATCTCTGCAAACTCGGGTTTTTCAGCCTAAAGCAAATTATGGAATTGATATCTATTCCAGTGTATAACTGGAGTCCTCAAGCATTGCTGTAATCCAAGAACTAGAGCCTGCCCTTCCAGTCATGCCTGTTACTGTCTCTGCTCAGCATTTTGGGGGATTTACGACTTTGACAGTTCACAGTTCTGTGAACAGTGGGTTGAATGAACATTTTATAGTTGGATTTAAAAACAGATCTATCTCAGTCTCTCTTTCTTCTGCAATGGTCGACTTTGTCTCTAGTAAAGAAGGTTTCACAGGTGTGGTTGCACTGGCAGAGTGCAACCCTCTTAAATTTACTGTGTAAAATCCAGGAGGTTTTTTTACCTGTATAGTTTATACCATTAAAAAAGCAAGGTAGGTCAGCAAAAGCATTTCCTGCTAATGTAACAGGTGTCCTGGGCTTTTTTCTGGTAAAGTTTTATGCTTTATGGACAATATATTGTTTCACAGACCTAACTGGTTCAATTGTTCTAGTGAAACCTCAGAAGTGTGGATGTAGCAAGCGGTAGCAGCAGCTCTGCTCCACCGAGACCTGAGTTAAGCATTACAAGGCAAAGGAAGGAACAAGCTAACTTTTTCTGATACCACAGTCTCTACTTTAAACAACATGGGGCATGTTTGTACATAAAATGAAGGTGTGATTTTAGCTGCTTTAGTCAGCTTGCTCCAACCAGCTTTGCAGATGTGGATTTTCACGCATACTAGCATCCAGCCTGCCTGCCAGGATCCCCATAGGCTCCTGCTCCCGTGGCTATCTGGTACAGGAGCACCCACCACTGCTGTCCCTTTCCTGCCATGATTTCCCTGGCTGGCACAGCTGCCCTGGCCCCAGTATCAGCCAAGCCTGCCCTCACTCAAGGTGTCAGCAAGTCCTCAGCACTCTGCCTGGAGGGGAAACAACCCTCCACCTTCACAATGCCACAATTTATAACTTCTGAGCCCTGTGCATTTTAAAGATTTGAGACCCAATACTGCCCTTGAATAGCCCATTTTTTCCTTATACTACCTTGCATCTCACCATTCTCAGCCACCGTTACTCTCATTTGCATTCTCTTTTCTATCCCAGTGGGCCTAATACTGATAAGCTCCTTTGTGCCTGCTTTGCCAGAACAATCTGCTACATATTTACCTGCCCTTCTAATTACAGTTTAAGTATTTTGTTTCGCTGCTGGGTTGTTAATAAGTTTTGATGCTGAAGCCTTTTCTCAGGTGATAAATGTTATTTCAATTATGCACTAATGCATTAGTGGCACTTCTGGTGGGGGGAGATCACTTGCCAGAGAAAAATGTTATTTACAGTAAAGATGCCTAATGGATGTTGGCATATGCAGCATCATAATGTTGTACCCACATGACAGTCAGTGAAAACAAACGTAAGCAGCAAAGGTTTCTTCCTACCTTTGAGTGTCTCCTAAGGGTGTAAGCTTTTGCTTGGGGCCTTTATGCTAAGGAAGCTGTGACTTCTCTAGTGCTTGAAGAGTTTGGGGCAAGTTGTAGAAACCATTAAAAACAAATGATCATTAAATGTCTTTGGAGAAAACTTAGCCAAGATACTGGATTTACCATTCTGCCCCTCACAATCTTCAGACATGCTGAGCTCTCAGTAATACCCATCGTTCTTTCTATTGCACAGAACCTAGGAGTGGGGCCCTCAGCTGATGCGTGCACTTTTTGGTTGCTTGAACACACGCAAAGAGAAGCCACGGCAGCAGAAATTAGTTACTGAGGACACTTGTCTTGGACAGCATTTCCTGAAAGCAGTCTCAAGGTATTTTCCTTGAGCTAAGTGCATAACTTCAGTCCCTTCTCTCTGCAGCACTTCTGTGAGATCATAATCTGCAGTGAGGTTTTGCTACCATGCATGAGGTACTACTGTTTTAACTCCTACCACAAAAGAGCTGCCAAGACTTTTCCAAAGGTGTTCCGTTACTCAGATGAACTTAGACAGGAAAAGTGAGTTTTCCAGACAAATGCAAGTTAAGCAGTATAATCACCACCAGATTCCCAAATTAACTGTGTTATGGGGAGTATTGTCCAGGCATGCTTGATGTTCTGAGAGCTTCCAGTGTGTGAGGCTCGTCCCAGTCATCATCTCAAATTTGTTTTCCTCTGAAAAAAAAATGACTGAGAAGGGGATGTAGCTAGATTCATACTGAGGGGATCACTGTTAAAGACCAACCATTGGAAGTTGTATATCTTAAAGTATAAAAGAGTATAGCAGTAGGCCATATGGAAACAGTTGTGAGTTTTATGAACAACTGATAGGATACAAACGTCTTTTTTTGTCTCTTCCTGTAGTCAATGCTTACAGAAGGAACCCAGCTTCAAATCGTACACTTGCTTTGTGTTAGCAATAAACAGCCATTTGTTAACAATGATCTGTTTTGATAACTCTGTTCTTTGACATTTCAGGGTTTCTTTCTTTGAAACTGTTTCTCCGTGCTACCCAGACTGCAGTTAACTCTTCTTAGGTCACTGACAGAGCAGCTAGGAGCTCTTCTCTTCAAATTTATTTGTGCTCCTCTGTATCCACAACATTTAACATTCTCAGACTTAATATTGCTGTCCCAGAGTACTTTCCAGAGCATTCAGCAGTACCTCTTTGCAGCTTGGGCATAAGGAAATGTGGCTTTTCAGCCCTAGTAGACTGTGAAGGACTGGAAGAGAGGGTCAAGGTGCAAAATCATTGTCTTGAAATTAAGGTACCACGAAGAAATGACAAAGCATAAATCTGCTGGGCGTTATAGACAGCTGCATAGGTGCTTCTTTGTATCACTTCTCTCAGTTTAGAGTCCTGAAGGTAAAGCCTGCTACGCTGACTACAACTGAAGGCAGCAGCTAAGGATAAATGGTTGTTCTGGAATGTACTGCCTCCACTATGAAGTACTTGCCTAGCAGTATTGCAGAGAAAACGCAGGTATCTTGGAGAACTGTTTGTCACCTTTTCCTTATTCACACAGTGACCAAACCTGGTCACCCAAATTCTCATGTGTGTTTCATGCTGATGATCACACCGACACGGTGACTTTTAACAGTGTTTTACAAACACTCACTCGTTTCACAGTTTCATTAAATAGTTAAGGAATAAGGGAATTTTTATTTATTTCAGGTTGAAGGGTGAAATCTTGAACAGAACAACATTTACTTCCTCTGTTTAAACTGCATTTGCTTTGTTTGAAACTGAAGCTCAAGGCAGAGGGCTTTAAAGCTTACCTTTGGCTGGTTATTTTAAGCATTTTGTGGGCTGCAGCAGAGTAGGAGGGTATCACTGGCAAATAAGCTTTGTATTTTTGACAGGGAGTCTTGTGACATCTTAGTAAGTTGAATCCTTATGCAGCAGAAGGACTGATATGTGTAGCCGCATTTCTCATGTGTGAGCTTCTTCATCTGGAAAATAAACTTGTTCCTTTGATAGTAAGGCAACTTTAGCATCATCTATGCAGGATCAGACAGAAAGACCTACTGGGTCACATCCTGCACTAATGTAAAACAGTATGTCCAAGAAACATGCTGTTGATTCTGCCTGAGGATTTGTTGAGGCTGTTTTAAAATAAGAGCAAGATGGACACTGTTGGGCAAAGCTTTAACTTAGGACAACATTTTTTTAGGGTTTCCATGAATTTGAATGTGTCATGACAAATGATTCACTTTCTTGGGGAAAGTTTCCCCTTCCCCCTCCTCTCCAAAATAAATAAAGCCTAAAAGGGACTCAGTTTCTGCTAATGTGTCATTGAATCTTCCCTGCAAGTTCTGCAATGCTTCCAGCCCAAAGTAATACAAGAGAGAAACTCCCTACTAAGTTGATACTCAGCAGGTTTACACAAGAAATACATTGCTGGTTTTGCTTTAACAGTAAACTCACTGGGCATCTTACACAGAAAAGAGTTTGACAAATTATCTATAATACAACTACCTATAGTAAAAAAAATATTAAGTGGAAAGTATTGTTGATGGATGTACAAGTCAGAGGAAGGTCTCAAATTGCTACCCTTAAAGCTGTGCCAGCACTGCAGAGCTAAGAGAACTTCTGGTTGGCATTTTCACCTGAAATGAATGAGAAATAGGACAGGTGTGTGTATTCTAATAATCACTTTGCAATGACTTAATAATAATGGATGGGCAAAGTTAGAGATGGATTTGAATTCTGGGCTCTGCACTGTGCCATGGCCTGGAGATGGGGAACAAAACTAAGGACACTTGTCAAGCATGGAGGGCTTGAGATATCTGCACCCAAGTGCCACTGAATTTAAAAGTCAAGTGTACTCATTTCTAAAACCAGAATTTGGTTTGTGATCATGTGCCTTTTAGGGGCTCGCTGCAGAAGTAGGCAAAAGCTGGCAAAAAAGCATACCACAGAGTATTCAGACTATCCCATCTATAACACAGTGCACTGCTTGACAGCTTTTATCCTACAGACTTTGTAGCCTGGTTGAAATATTTTCTTAAACCTTGAAAAATGTGAGTCAAAATATATTTTTAGCTGGTCAATTGGCAGTTTAGGGGATTTATGCCGATCCCATATATTTGTTCTGCATTACTTATTTTTCCTATTTTATAAAAGCTGTCAAAGTTATGAATGGTGCTGCTAAAATTACTTTCAATTCATGTTGTTTCCAAAAATACCATATTTAAAAAATATATATATGAATCTAGATGACTAGTCCTTAGTTTGAGGAGTGGAAAAAGAAGCTGCATGTTCAGTATTACACTTTTCAGATCACTTCCTTACTCACATAGTTTCCTTAGTGAAAATATTATCAATTCTATAAGTCACTCAAGCCTGGATTGTTGATATCTGGTTTGGTGTGGCATATTAAAAGAAAGCTTCCCAGGACCATACTGCAGGTGTCCACCTACTGTAGCAGCTCTTACGAAAATTCCTCATTCCCAAGATCTTCACTATGAGCTCCTGATGGTGTCCTAGGGACAACTAAGTGAAAAGGTGGGAGGAGAAGGAAGATGTATTAGTTCCTGTCTGAAGTGCTCACTGGATGTAACTCTTTCACTGAATGTTGACTGGATGAAGTCCTTTCTCCCATGACAAAAACATTTCATCTCCTCTTCAGTGCAGACACAGATCCCATTCAAGAGATTTTTCCATTGATGCTAGTTAGCTTTGTGTCATACTACAAGAAAATACTATCTTGAGAGACAGCAGACAACAGATGCTAACAACTCTTCAGAACAACTAAAACCCAAGTCCTGCTTTACACTTTAGTATAATCTTTTGATCTGTTTTAAATACTGTCAGCAATTGAAGTGTTTTTACTTTTTGCTGCCATGTAGCTTACTTGCAAACTAATTGATGAACCCTGTAACAGCCTGGAAAAACAAAGCTCTGCTTCTGTCTGTCCTTGCAAGGAAAAATTACTCATTCATCCTCCAGCTCTACATGTCTGTCACCTTTCACAGGTTGTTGGAATACATGTAAATTTCCACACAAAGATTTTGACTTGATAGATTGCCATTAGATAGATTAGATAGATAGATTAGATAGATAGATTGATTGCCAAGATGATAAATGATATCTTCCTTGCATACCTTAGCCTTTGGAGCATTGGATAACATAAGCAGGACTAATTTCTCCCTGAGACCTGACACCTGGCTACAAACAATCCCCTGGGGATACCCATACAGATTCCAGACTACAGGCATGGGGGAAATATTGGGGAGGAGGTTCTGCAACACCTCTTGGTTTGGATTCCTAGCCACCTTGGAAGTAAAAGAAGCAAGGGGCTTTGGTTTGTCCTAGATCTGTTTCAAGCATTAGCCTAAAACACAAACAAGGCGTTTATTCTTGTAAGGATAATACTATGGATGAGGAGGGGGGAAAACAAAGCAGAAAACAGCAGCTTGGGGCATTTCTGCATGGCAGGTGAGGCTCTGAGTATGAGCTTGGCAGTAATAGCCAACATTTCCTTTTAGCAACAAACCCCTGCCTGTGGAGTGGGTCTCTAAAACTGCCTAGCAGAAGAGGCAACTTAGTTTGCCACTCTGATTTGATTCAGTTTGAATCTACCCTATTCCTCTACTTAGGATGGATTCTCCTCTCCTGTCTGTCATCTCAGTCCTGCTGCCCAGCAACAGGTAAATTTGTGCTTTTGTGAAGATGCCTGTGGTGAGGCAGCATTTTTCATTCTTCTCTGACACCAAGCTCTGAAATTAAAAAATGCAAATATAGCTGGTGGGACTTTTCTTCCTCCCCAGGCTCCTCTGTTTTATAATCCTACTGTGTTTCTTAATTAGTACGCTCCTTCAAGTTTGAGTGTTGTTTGCATTTTTGTGAAATAATAACTTTGCTAGTTACCGATGGTAACTACATTTCTAGGATTGTAACGTATAAATCACATGTATGAAATATTCCTTTTGCATGTCCTAATAATCTCACAGCTTTCTGTTTCTTTTTGGGTTATTGAAAGAGCACACACGATGTACGTCTGTACAGTTAGCAGTGTGCTTTCCATGCACCATCCTGACTCCACTTTTGTCAGAGACTCACACCCATTACAGTCTCTGCTTAGGTGGCTCCACACTAACAACAGCCACGCTTCATGGCAGCAAATGCCAAATATGCCTCATAGTACTGCAAGCAGAATTACTTGTCTCAGCTCTGAAAGGCACAACTGAGAGAGCCAAATCAAAGCAATCTCCAAGTGATTGCAACAACCAGACAAAAAGGCCGAATAAGGGAGAAAAGCCCTATCATGCTTTGTGTGAACGTATGATGCACTTTGGAGACTTAAAGTCTAATTCTAGTGCTTTGGCAAAGACCTTTTTGGAAAGGCAGGGCAGCAATTTTTGTTGTTTTTCTGCTGAATGTCAAGCCAAAGAGAAGTATTTTAGATTGGCCATATACTATACGCAAAATCAGTCACTACAACAGTCTGAAATAAGTTCCAATAGGATCTTCTTATATTTGTTCAACATAATGCACCGATTATGTACAAATGCAAGGACATAATGAAGAAACAAATAAAACTAAGTGTTGTATCACTAGAATTACTTAAATTAATGTGGCTTTTTTCCCTCTTGTCTTTCAGTTCTGTAAGACAACGATGAGTTTTCCATAGTGAAGAGTTTTTGCAATATATTTTATTATGTGTGTACAAGTTATAAATACAATGTTCTGAAGACCTACACATTTTTTACATTGTTCCTATATTTATATTTTATCTGAAGATCAGGTGTCAGACAGCTGTTCAAAGATGAGACAAGCCTATGCGCTTTAATCCTTTGCTTCGGTTTTCATCCTTCACTGAAAACCTCCCACATTCCCCAGCACTCCTGACATTTCAATTCACCACTGAAAAAAATAGTGACTTTATCAATTGCTTCCTGCTTTGGGACATTGTCTCTTCTGCCATACTTCACAGACTCCAGTGGCAATAGACTAACTGAGCATTTGGTGACTTAGCCAGTCACCTGAGCAGGAACAATTTTTCCACAGAAACCTGCAATAAACTTTCCATTTGCTGCTGTGGAGTTTGCATCTCACCCCTAAGACCAGACTGTAAATACCTCCTTTCTGCAGGTCAGTAGACATAGTTCAGACTGAAGGTTTTTGCAGAATTGCTCAGGATATCTCCTCATATAAGCAACACATTTATACTGCATATGTATCTCTTGCTGTCCAGCTGTAGGCTTACCCCTACACTGATGCAGTAGCTCACAGAAGCTCAATGTAAATGCAGTACAATATTGAGATGTTACCATAAGGAGATTTTTAGCAAGTCTATTTAATACGAATATAGCTGCTAATGCTTTCTCTTCTCTTTCTTACTATACATCATGCACTTTCATTCTTTTCCCATTGTTTTTTGCTATTTATTGGACTTGTGATTTCTCATTTGTACATTATCAGATTTTGATGTTTGTCAAATGTAGTGACAAATTGCACAAACATTGTCAGCATTTGAATATCAAACCTAACTGTTCTAAGTGCTGATCAGGTCACCTTAAGCAATAACAATACAGCAAGCAGAGCTTCCATAATCTTATGTCCACTGAAATCCTTTGAGCATATCAATAAAAGCAGCTGAGAGGAGTACTCACAAATTCAACCTAAAATCCCCATCAAACCCTGTAGAAGTCCCACGATGTTTACCTGGGGTGGCTGAGCAAGGCCTGGTGCCATCTCAATGTTGTACTGCATTTACACTGAGCTTCTGTGCACTGCTGCATCAGTGTAGGGGTAAACCTACATCTGGATAGCAAGAGATGCATACACAGTATAAATTTGTTGCTTATGAGTGTCCGCAGAGGGCTGGTGTTCATGTACCCGTGCTTAGCCTGGAGAGCCAGGGGATGCTTGTGTTCTATCACAAACAGATTATCTACAAGCAGTGAAAGGCACGCATGCAGACACTTTATAATTTATTTCCACCGTTTTCTACATGCATCAGTTCATCCACATCACTGAGCACTTTTCTCATCTGCTGTCATTGAGAAGATGGAGCCATGTCTTAGATTCCAGAGTTCAGCTGCACCACTGCTTTCTCTGAATCCCTTGCATCTGAGAAAGTAACATATTTGTCTCATGGGATTTAATGACATAAAATAAATGAAAACAGATATTGTCTAGCAAAGCAATAGGCTACATTCTTGATCACAAACTTGAAAACACTTACAAAGAAGAAGATTAAACCAAAGATAAATATTAGCTAGCTGTCACCTAAATCTTTTTTTCTGAGACATGTCTTTCTATAGTAAAGGCTAATCAGATCAAGGGTGCTGCATTGTAGACTATTGTGGGCTCTAAGCACTCAAATCTCTATATTGAAGATTCTCTCTCATACTTAAGTGTTGTTCAGGATGGCAAAGTGTACAAATGGTATGTCAAAGCAATTCTAGGACCTCCACTTTGTTAATAATCAGTTTAGGGAAATGTATTGTATTTACCTGGCTTGGCTGCTAATGTGATTGGGACATAAATATCGATGGAATGCATGTGCTTGTAGCATTGTTCAGGCCTGTCTAGGTTGGTCTGTGCAAAGCCTCTTCTCACAGGATAAAACAGCCATATTCAATTGCTGACCACATTGCAGTCTCTCTTTTTGTCCCAGACATAATGATTTGTAATGTGAACATTTCCTCATTTTTGTGGAAAAATACAATTTGCATATTATGAAAGGCACTACCTGTACAGTGTTTTGGTCTTGCAAATACACTTACAAGAAAGTAACATTGCTGGCCGTCAAGAATATGGGATTAAAAGCATTAGAAAGCAAGTTAGTATTTTTTAGTTCCTTCTTTTCTTTCCCTAAATTTTGTCACATTCATTGGCAGAACAAATGATATTAAGGCAGACCACCAAATTTAAAGAAACATCTCTTTGTTGTTTTCCTGGTTCCACACTGAAGTAGCATAGTTCCCTGTAACAATAAATCCTTAGTTTATTATGAGGGCTCCTCCAAAAGTAATGCCTCTGTCAGAGGCTGATGTTGGTGGCATGGCAGTAGAGGTTGAACCTTCCCACCGATGTTCTATTTTGTTGGTGTGTGACAGATGACAGCAGAGGGGCAATCTGATAAAATGGCGTCTGACATAGAAGTGCGTATGAAGCAAAGGTGTGTCACTGAAGTCCTCCATGCTAAAAAAATGGCACTCATTGGCATTCATTGATGCTTGCTGAGTGTTTCTGGAGATCAAACAATGGATGTTGGCATGGTGAGGCAGTGGGTGGTGCATCAACAGCGGCAACATTGACTGTGCGTTACCTCTGCCAGTGCAGATTTTTATAAGTGCGGCATGCAGGTTCTTGTTCATCACTGGCAAAAATACATAGCTACTAGTGGTGACTGTGCTGAAAAACAGTGTTTTGTAGCTGAGAATTTGCTCTATCAAATAGTATTATTGTGCTCTTTGTATCTGTTGTACTTTCCATGGAAATAAATAGGAAATATTACTTTCAGAGCGACCTATGTATATATCAAAAAAAGTATGTAACATTTGAAAGCAATAGTTCCATTGTCATTGCCCTGGGTCCAGCTGGTGAACATTCAGTTTGCAAATAACATGGCTGTCATCAGTAATCAGGGCACGTTACTGACACAGGAGATAAAAGTGGATGACTTACAGTGTGCTAATTTATGTAATTATAATATAAATTATTTTGTGTTATCCTCAGTTTGTTTCTTGTGACTTTAAGCCTCAGTTAAATTCATTCTGGAATCCATGACAAATCCTAGGGTCTCCTTCACACTGAAATGTATGCTGAGGAGCAAAAGTTTGAAAAGAAACTGAAAAACACTACAAAATAGGCCCTTCACTGAGATAAATAAGTCACTCTGGTGCAGCCTTTTATGTTATGTCTTACAGTTATTTTGTCTTTCACATCCAGGTGTATTTTGACTCCTCCTCCTTTTACATCTCGTCTCTTATTTAGGCTCTGGATTCTCATAATTTTCCTTAGTGCTGGACAGAAAAAAAAAATTCCTATAAGCCCAGAGAATTGTCTCTGTTCCTTTCATCCATCTGTACTATCTGCAGGAGAAGTAGCAAGGATTCTAATTATGGAATTTCTCTAGTCATTAACATTTTATAAATGAGCTTGTTTCTTCTTTGTCATGGTCCAGTTCCAGCAGCAGATCATCTCACATTCCTCTCTATTAATAGCAAATGGGTAAGTGTTTGGAAGTCTGAACCCAATAGAGTTGCAAAGAACTTATGTTCCCCACTTTGTACATTCACAAGTACCATATTTCTTTTTTAAAGAGAGTAAATGTTCGTGTACAATATACAAGCAGACAGGAGAATATAAGAATGTTAGTATCTAAGTAACAGAGAAGTAGAAATTATTTCTATTTGCTGTTCAGTATCTTTCACCCCACATTTAATATCTAGGCAGGCTGGATTGCTGGTCCAAGGCCACTGGGATGAAGTTCAACAAGACCAAGTGCCGGGTCCTGCAGTTTGGCCACAACAATCTCAGGCAATACTACAGGCTTGGGGCAGAGTGGCTGGAAGACTACGTGGAAGAAACAGACCTGGGGGTATTGGTTGACACTTGGCTGAACATGAGCCAGCAGTGTGCCCAGGTGGCCAAGAAGGCCAATGGCATTCTGGTCTGTGTCAGAAATAGCATTGCTAGCAGGAACAGAGAAGTGATTGTCCCACTATACTCAGCCCTGGTGAGGCTGCACCTCAAGTACTGTGTTCAGTTTTGGGCCCCTTGCTACAAGAAAGACATTGAAGCCCTGGGGTGTGTCCAGAGAAGGGCAATGAAGCTGTGAGGGGTCTAGAGCATATGTCTTACAAGGAGCAGCTGAGGGAACTGGGAATGTTCAGTCTGAAGAAGAGGAGGCTCCAGGGAGACCTTATCACTCTCTACAACTCCCTGGAAAAAGGTTGTGGTGAGGTGGGAGTTGGCCTCTTCTCCTGCATAACTAGCAATAGGATGAAAGGGAATGGCCTCAAGTTGTGCCAGGGGAGGTTCAGGCTGGGTGTTAGGAAATACTTCTCCAAAAGAGTGGTCAGGCTCTGAAATGGGCTGCCCAGGGAGGTGGTGGAGTCAGTGTCCCTGGAGGTGTTCAAGAAATGTTTAGATTTATACTGAGACATGGCTTAGTGGGAAATATTGGTGGTAGGTGGACAGTTGGCCTGGATGATCTTGGAGGTCTTTTCCAACCATGGTGATTCTATGAACATTTTCCAAATATTAAAACAAAACCTCAGCACTGATCAGGCAGTCACTGACAGTTACTTTGGGCAGTAATTTCAGCATACTAAATACATTGTACTTATTTTGGGATTTGTGGTGAGAAATAAAAAGAAAGATATTTCTTCAGTTGAAACACAGAAAAAAGCGTAGAATATTTAAATATTTCCTGTACATCATGTTGAACAGGATAAAAAGAGAGAAAGATGGATACAAAAGGCAGAACACGATGTCCTTGGTTGTTGCCAGTATTTAGTGACTTCCATACTAACATTTACAACAAACTCTTTGATGCTTTGGGTGACTTCCCCTGAAGCAGTGAAAACAATTTTGAAACTATGAACTATCTAGAAGTGAAACCAAACTGCTGGAACTTGTTACGTGGCACTGCACAGTGAAATGCAATCACTTTTCTGGTAATGCAGGAAGACATGGTAACCTTCAGTTAATAACTCTTTTCAGGACACTGTCCAAAAAAAAAAAAGAAAAAAAAAGCAATTAATAATAAAAGGGGTAAAAATAACTGTGAAACAAAATATGCATTTTCTTGATGTTTTTGTTTTTGTTTTCCCACTTTGCGTACAATGACCCCAGAAAGAATTGATAAGTGTAAATGGAATATCCACACCAAGGTCAAGTCTTTTTCAGTGACGGCATACTATTGACTACTAATTCTGGGGGCATTCAATGATTAGAGCATGTGATAGGTAAATGACACTATTCTTTGTAGGTGAATCCTGAAATAGATTCTTCCTGGTTAGCGTTAAAATGTGACAAAGCTGTGTTTGATAAATCATGGAGGAGATAAGAAGGGAATGAGATTATAAAAGTGTTTCTGTTGGCTCAATATTAATGCATTTACAATGATCAGATAACACGTTATTGCCTAGGTGTTGTCTTCACTGAGAAATAATATCTGCTGGAGCAGGTGTATGATCCTCTGCAAGATAAAGAAGGCTGCTTTATAAGCAAAAGGACTTCAACCAATAATCCTCCTACTGCTTTGGATTTAGACAGCATTAAGACGTTAACTGGCAGTTAAATTGGGTGAAGTTTAATGTAGGTGGTATAGATTGAATTAAGTGCAAACAGCTTATTTTCTTATCT
>JANHGO010000027.1:40481235-40495086 GCA_024606505.1 Aquila spilogaster | reverse complement strand
GGGCATGGTTAATGGTTGGACTCGATGATCTTGAAGGTCTTTTCCAACCTAAATGATTCTATGATTCTATGATTCTAACATTATGACCCTGGTTGTTGCCAGTATATAGTGACATCACACATTTACAACATGGTCTTTGGTGACTTTGAGTGACTTCCCCTGAAGCAGAGAAAACAATTTTGAAACTACAAACTATCTGGAAGTGAGACCCAGCTGACTGAACTTGTTATGCAGCTCTGCACACTGAAATGCAGTCATTTTGCTGGTAATGCAATAGGACGTGGCGTCTCTTCCGTTAAAGATTCTTTTTCTGTCCAAAATTTAAAAAAAAAAAAAAAAATAGTAGGAGGGGTAAAAATTGCTGTGAAATAAAATATACAGGGTTTTCTCACTTTGCATGCAGTGACCCAGGAAGGAAGTGATAGGTGGAGATGCAATATCCACACCACAGGTAAAGGCTTTTTCAATGAATGCAAGCTGCTGAACACTAATTCTGGTGGTATTGCATGATTAGAACATGTGATGAACAGATGACGCTACTGATTAAGGGTAAGTTGTTTAAGATTCTCCCTGATTAGAAATAAACTACGACAAAGTTTTGTTTGATAAGATATAGGGGAGATGAGGCTGTTGTGAGATAAAAACGTATAGCTTGGCTCAGTGCTAACGTACTTACAATGATCAGATAGAATGTCATTATCTAGGTGTTGTCTTCATTGAGAAATAATAACTGTTGGAGCGGTTGAATGATCCTCTACAGGATAAAGAAGGCTGCTTTTTAAGCAAAAGGACTTTTTAAGCAAAAGAACCAATCCTGCTGCTTAGGGATTTAGACATCAATAAGACATTAACTGGCAGTTAAATTGGGTGAAGCTTAATGTAGGTGGTATAGATTGACTAAAGTGCAAACAGCTTATTTTCTTGTCTTTATGTATCTTATACACTGCCAGAGGAGAGAGAGCAGGGTCAGAACTCTTTAAAATATATAGCATTAACTTAGATGAAGCAGTGAGTATTATTATTATTCCAGTTTTACGTACACTGAAATATAGAAATTAAGGGCTATGTTTCATCTGAATGTATTCTTCTAAAAGTTAGAGTTGTAGTTTGGGGGATTTCTCTGTAGTGCTTCTGCAGTTAATGGAAAGAGATTGGGCTAAGGGATCCACATCTGGATCCTGTCCAGACAGCAAAAACATTCTTATTTTTTAAAGTAATTTTCAAGTAAATCTTTATACTCCTAAAATAATGAAATGGATGCAGGCTATCTGTGAATATCTGTTTGGATGCTGGTTTGGACTGAGCTCTGTTGCATTTATCTCAGCAAAGTGAACCTGCACTCCCAACATTTGCCTTGTTGGTATTTCATGTCCTCCCTTTCTGTAGCCTTAATTGCAGTAATAAGTCCTGTATGCTTCTGCCTGTCTCCTGCCTTTGGATTGTTATCTTCAGCTGCCCTGTTTGCTTTGTCAGACACAAAAGTATCATTCAAAAAAAAGTCTCTCACAGATATGCCTTCTATGGCCTTATTTTACACTATGATTATATGAGTAGCTCTTAAGTGTTGGGATGACAAAAACTATTCTGAGTTCCTGGTTAACAAAACCAAGCGTCTTTCCTCCTGTTTGACTGGCAAGAACTTATCTCAAGCTCAGTCATGCAGTGGTCTTAGCTCCTTGTAGATTTAAATCTGTGTTTTGATTCTTTCATCTCTCTTACTCAAGCCTTCTGGGCATGATTCTGCTTCTCTACTTGCAACCTCCTTTGTTCACCCGAAGAATCTGGAAAAGCACAAGATAAGCTTTTTGATGGGAGAAAGAAACCAAGAAAAAGCTTTGTCAATTCCCATATATAACATTGTGCCTGGGGAGTATATATGTTTTTTCAATTAGGGTTTCTAAAGTTCCTTTAAATGCACTAGCTATGCCCTCTAAGGTGATTAAAGGCTTCAGCAAATAAGAGCCTGAGAGGCCTTATAACTTTCCAGTCTCCTATAAATGCATTTGCTTACTGATTTTCCCTTCTTTTCTTTATTCATTTGTTGTTGTTGTTTTAATTCTAGAAAGTCAATCCTGGAGAAATGCCATTAGTGGGGGAAAGACTGAGCAAACAGCAAGTCTTACATACTTCTGATGAAGTGCTGGGTTATTCCTAGAGGTGTCTGAAAGAACCAGAGAGCCTGGACTCAGTCTAAAGCTTTATTTTTAGGTCTCCATGAGCAATATTCAGTTTGTTTTACATTTTGCACTGGAAATGCTAATATCCAAGCCAGGTTTAAATTGACACTGAAGAGTTATTTCTTTTCAGTGAGTTACTACATGAAACAGCTATAAGTTATTTGCAAGGTGTTTTATACATAGTTAATCAGAAAAAAATTGTTTGGCATTTGTGCTATTTATTTCCATTAGGTGGTATGGGACCTAGATTTATGTTTCGAGCTTTGAGGAACTATGTGTGGCATTGCTGAAGGCTTTTAGACTGTTCCATGAAAGAAAAGCAGTTGAAGAAATATATGCTGCTGCCTGAATTATTACACATATCTGAATAACAAGGCCCTAGCCGCATTTGCCTCCTGCCTGTAACTGCAATAAAAGGTACTTGTAATTTTGATTACTTAGAGCAAGATTCAAGTGATTTGTTAATATCAACAGAACCCTAGGACAGAATTATAGTAATGTTTTATATTCACTTGGGGGAACGCTGATGGAAATAATATGCAGGATATAAATCTGCTTTCCTGCTGCTTCGCAGTTCAGTGGAGATTTAACCTGAGATCCGGACCTGCATTTGCTGGGAGTGGGAGAGGGAAGAAGAGGACAAACAGCCACCCCAGGGGGAAAGTTTCCTTGTTCTAGATCTCAGGAGAATGATTCTGCCATCAGTGCAGAGGCTGGAGCCTGCCTGATGGAGGTTCAGTACAGGTGAGAGGGAGATGGGTAGGCCATCTCTTGCTCTCAGGTCCCTTATCCTACCATCATCCAGGCACCGTCCAGTTCCCTAGCAAAGATCAGAGCATGCCTCATTCTACTGTAAGCGACACCAGAAGCTGATGTTCCCCCAGGGTTATGCTAAGACCATACCAGCCAGGGGAGCCTCAGATGAAGTGCCAGTCTTCTCCCCACTAGTCCTACTTCATAGCCATGTGCCATCCAGTGAACGCTCCTGTGGCCGTATCTGACAGGTTTGTTTTGCATGATGGGAGGGATACAAATCAGCTGGATTCTCCAAAGAATTTGTCCTGATGGCCATGGTGAAAGGGTCAAACTGCAGCTAAAGAACAAGTTGGAAGTCTCTTTGCACAAGGACACATGTTAACCCCACACAACACGTTATAGGACAAGGAGCCTCCTTGTAATAGAAATCTGTGCTTTTAGTAGTCTATATTTCACTCCAACTGAAAGGAACAGGATCTGCTGAATTCCCACACTCTATCTGAAACACACATGGAGTTCCCCCACAATAGGCAGGTGCTTCAGTTTTTCTGAATTAACCCAATATTATTCTTATTTCTGATTCCAAGTGTGTTTTGTATTTGTGTTCTAATGCTTGCCTGAACTATTGTGCATCTGTCTTTGGCTTACCCTGTCTGGTGGTTCTGTTTCCTTCTCTGTCTTGGAAATTTCTGCGTAATGCTTTGCTCTCTTTTAGCTTTCCTATGGATTCATAGCTTATCGTGACCCTCCCTCCTTCTAGTCTATAAGCTAATATTTTTAATTTGTCTACTTTTTAAATTTAGTTTCCTTTTTAGCTGTTTTAGTATTACTGTTTTATCAGCAATGATGGTTCCAGTGTTGAGTGCATTGAGTGCAATGGCAAAGTTCCCATTACTTCAAAAGAAAATCGACTGAGTCATGGGAATATAAAACCATGTGCGTAATCTTATTACAGATATCCCCGGTACTGTTAATTAATGATCCAGATTCATTCCCCCAAAGCATTAACCAAATCCAGTCTAGAAGTTGAGGGATTAATGATAAGCAGCAGCAGGTCGTTATAAAGAGCTGTCTTGTTATTGTGTAAAATACAGGGCTTATAGCATAGAATGACACATCTTCAATGCTCACAGCCATTGTCACATAAGCATGAAACGAAGTTTCTACTCTAGCGTTTTAAAAAATCATCATGCCCATTCTAACAAAATCTGTACAGATTTAGCAATTACTGGCTAGCAAGAAACAGCAAGAACCCATTATACCTGCGTTCTTCTCCTACTGCATTAGAAAAACAGACAAGATCCACCAATGGACGTTCACGTCCCAAGGAAGATTGTAGAAATCTCTGCTTTTTGCAACACTATGTAAATTGCAAACTCCTAAAAGTTGGCAGGAATCAAACTAACAAAGGGTAAAAGTTGTGTATCATACAGAACTTCCACAAATAGCCTACATACCTTGTGCCCGGGTGGCTGGGGGAAAAAGAAGATATCTGTAGTAAATTTGCGTGCCATAGTATAGTCCCAGTTAAAACTAGAGAGAAGCACAAGAGTGACTAAGAGAAACCATCCCTTTCTCCCTGGTCCTTTCCTGACCTCCTTCACAGACCCTCAGGCTGTGGTACCCCTGTATCTGCTGAAATCAAAGGCAATCTATTAGACCACCTCATCAATAGCTGGCCAGTATCTGTGAAATTTTTTAGAGCTAAGCTGATACTCACTGAATTTCCAATCTAAAGAATTACAAAACCCCACAAGGTTTTTGCTTATTTTAGACTAAATAAATTCATCAAATAGAGAACATAATGTTACAATCCTGCCTTGTTTATTCAAAGTATTTCTGTTGGAAAAAACTTCCAGTTTTCCTCAGTCTCGTGGCTGTTTTTTGAGGGCTACTACAAACATAATGTTATAGTCTAAGTAAAAGTGCACTAAGAATTCAGTACAAGATATTTGGGATAGAGTGTACTCTTTGCTGCCTGTGCATTCATCTGACACGGCTGCACTGAAATCTGTGGAATTATTCTGGTTTTACAGTGTTATGAATCTCCTGACTATATCCATGGTCCTTTATATAAAGTACCTCCTTTCCAAAGGGACAGAGCAGCCCTCCTAACTTTCCAGCCACAACTTCGAGCTCGTTTCCCATCTTCAACCCCACTCTCTAATCAAAACTCCCATGGCGTTGAAGCAGCCCAAAGGACTTAAACTTTCTCTGTGGTGTTTCCCATGAATATGAGGCAATATGCCTTTGCTGTAGACATTCATCTGACATTGTATTGTTCAGTAATGCACTTGTGAGGTTAAAATCATTCACGCTATAAAGATATATAAGATTAAGAATCGATTTATGAGCACCTAGAATATTAAGAGAGGTAATTCTTGGGTCTACAAAATGCTGTTTTACTGTAATTTCAAAAACTGAGGTTTAGCGTATGACCCAAAGATTTTGATTATTCTTGCACTTGTGACAAATGGCAATAACAATACATTCACCCTTTGCACTAGTAATAAATTCATCCTCTTTATTAAGAAAGGGTGTTAAATTATAAATAATAAGCCTGTTAGATATACTCCAAGTGTTTAGTAACAATAATGCTTGGCTGTTCGCAGGGCTTTTCAGCATAGGATCTCAAAAGCACATTAAGGAAGTAGCTAAGTTATGTCCCAGGGTACTCACGAGCAACTTGTGGCAGAAATTTAACTCACGCCCTGTGTCACGGTAATGGCAGAGCCTGAAAAGGAGTGGGAGGATCGCACTGCCACTGCCTGTAGCACAGACCAGTAGGTACTTTTAGATTTTACAATAGGCATTCCCACCCCAGAGTTCTCTCCCTTTTCCTTTCACAGCATCTGAACGCAGATATTCTTGTAGGAAGCAAGGTTATATTGCTGTCTCATATTATAATAAAGTAGCTGGGGCCCAACTGTATTAATATGTCCCTTAATAGTGGTTGAAAGAACCAAGAGGAGAAGCCCCCAAAAAAGAGGGAAGTAGCCAGTGGGCTCAAGAAGAAGCAATTAGCCTCTCCAAGAGTGGGAGACTGGAGTGATTAGGATTGCAGGGTAGGGAGGATATAATTACAAAGCACTTGGTGCGAAAAGGTTCATCCTGTATAACGCCTTTTAAATAAAATCTACACTTGAAGGATGAACTCAGTGTGCCGAATGGAATGGTCTCTCTGAGGGCAATCAGCGCAGCTACTTAATTTAAGCGTTTCAGTGAGAGGTCCCAGAAAAATTAACCTGTTGCTTCCAGGGATCTGACTTGCTGCTTCCTGAGAATTAACCCAGAAGCCCACTCTGCTGGACCTCGCTTGGAGCTCCTGTAAGGAAGCAGGGCAGACTTGGAATGTTTGGGGAGAGGCTGTGCCTAGGGCATTATTTTTCATCCTCATCTTGAATTCTTCTGGACATAGCACTAATAGTGTGCACAGACAGAAACTTAGAATCACAGAGCAAAGGGTAGGAGAGCTTGAGAGGCGCACAGCTTCTGGACAGCTACAGCAAATTGACTTTGAAGCTGTAAACTGTGAGGTCTAAGATACCTCAAAAAATCCCAGTACTAGCTATTAAGGGTTGTGATAGACATGAACAATAAAAAAAAGAACCCACAGTTGAATGCTTTTTTCTCTTTGTCTGTGTAACTTTTTAAGTGGATGTGGCATTCAGTTCATATTGCAAACTTTTTAGTGTTAGCACTGGGAGAAATTTGACAAAGGAAAGACATGAAAAAGGAAAGGAAAAGACAACACAAAGAAAAAAAGAAATGCTGACATAAAAAATAAGAAGACAGACAAAGTGCAGAGTATACAGAAGAGAACAGGAAAAATGTAATTATTTAAAGTGTTTAAAATCAGTCTTCCTGGTAAAAGGGCAACACAGGAATCGGTCTTGACCTGCTGGCTTTTACACATCTTTTGATTTTAGATAGGCAGCAATTTTCTTCCTGGCAAATATCTGGCAAGTTATGTAGGCTGAAACCCTCTCCAGTCCACAGGCCACTGAGAGTGCTTATGTCCTACCTTATCTTTTGTTCAAGCAGCTGGCAGTAAAACTTAAGTTTGACAGACGTCATGATTTTCATCCCAGAGCACTGTCCATAAAAAGGATGACTTGAAATACAGAGTATATTTGCTCGAAAGCGTCTTTACTGTTATTTTCTGAAAGATCTTTGGATGTCCCTTTTTCATCTCATTTTTTGTTCCTTGCCTGCCTGATACTACTTGGGAGGGCAGTGCAGAGTTCTGTAAATATTCAGGTGAGAAGGAGACAAAAAATGTGTTCATGTCTTCTGTTCTCATGATCTCTGCTTGTGTGTTTGAGACCAGGAGCGTATGCTTATTTGCTCAGTCAATTCTGAAAGAACCTTTTCTTTGAGGACAAAAGCTTGCCTCACAGATTGATCTTATTTCTTTTCTTTCTGAGCCAGAGTCTGAACAATGGATTTTTTTAATCCTGTTTTCAGATTTTAGATTTTTTAATTCTGTTTTTGTATGTTCCAACTTCAGGTTTTTTTCACCTATTTTTCTACAATGCTAGAAGTGTGAGCTACTGCCAGACATGGTCTCCTGGCCACCTTTGTGTCTTTACTAGAGGTGTCAGGTTCTCCCAAGCTGGGGTGTGACAGCAGTAGAGGTTTAGCACAGCTTACACACTGTTTCTGATGGCAGAAAACATGCACAACTACATTTAAATGCACTGCATATCCAGTGCTTTACAAAGACAACTGGCCAGGAGTGGGCTGGTGGTGAAGAATGTAGAGGTGATGCCCAGTCATTTTTAATACTGGATGTATCCTAGATAATGGAGGGTTAAGAAATAGTTGTTACTGAATTGTTGATGTTGATGGCATAATGATGCTTTTTGTGTGATTTGGGGTCATTAAAGTCTCGTAGTTAGACAGTGTCCCATATGCAAATATGCAAGGAAAAGCAATTGCCTGATAAACCCAGGGGGGTCATTAGAAAAACTGCCAGGCTCTTAGGTTATGAGAACACTACTTTCTCGTCTCCAGCCACAACTACACAGGGAACTGTTAGCTTTGGGAATCGGCATTTGAAATGGCTCAAAAGTGACAAGAGACAGAAGGAGGGTTGGTGGAGCTGTCAGGAGCAGCTAGCGAAGAGCAGCTTCTACCAGGCAAAACTGTTGAGCCTGCTGGAGTTCCCAGGGAATGACAAAACTGCAGGAAGCCAAATGGGCATCTTAAGTGTTTTACTGGTTTATTCCTTTTCAGTTTCTCCTGTGTTCCTACCACTAATATCAAGAAATGCCATATATTTAGGTAGTCTGATGCCTGTTTTTCATTACAGATCACAGCTGCTAAAGGCAAATCTTGCAGGTAGCCTCACTAACAATCACAGTTGCCATATGATGGGTTGTTCCTGAGCCACCTGGTCCAAAAGTGGGCAGTTCCCTTCAACTGCACCTCTAGAGAGGCAAAGGTGTAGAGCCAGTCCACTGAAGGAGCTGCGTGGGCATCGTGTAATTGTGACAAAAGCTGTGTGAATTTGCATTGTCTTCATGGGCCATTCACCTTTACATACCTGTTCTCAATTTACTGTCGGTCGCAGGAGACCCAGCGGCCTTCAGAAAATGAATAGTCTCTGTCATATTTCTCCTGCATGTCCATTTTTGAGGAAGTATTGCCCTGGGCTAATACCAGTGCTCATTTCCCCTGTGCTGCTGAAGACAATGAAGACTGAGACTGAGTGGCTTTGGGATGCCATTGTCCCCCGGCAGTGTCAGGCAGGTTTGAAGCAGCTTGGCAAACATCTAATTCCCTTGTAAATGTAAGGTTTCGTTCACAAAACTTCACAATCCCATACCAGCCCGTGGGCACTGAATTAACTTTTCTTTAAAATTCAAAGTAACATAAAAATTGACAAAACGTTTCCCTTACAAAACATCGTTAAGACATTAATGTTTCCTGTCAAACTCCTAAAGCACAAGTCTGAAAATTAAAGTTACATAGACTGTTGAAACTCTGAGACTTAAACTAGCGTTTTTTCTTACGTTTTGTAGAATTTGCCAGTATTATTTGAAATGCAGCTGTTCTTTGTGCACAAAACCAGGAGAGCTTCTCAGAAAATACTGGAAACAGTTAAGGTTAAAAAAACCGTGAGGAAGATATTCTCACCAGGACTTTGCATCCGTGTCTGTTGGATATATGGTCATATATACAATCTGCAACCTTTATGGACACCTCAGATTTGACTGTTATCTGTAGTGCTGTATATCTGATCAAATTTGAAGAGAAGACATTCAGGTATAACACTAATTCTATGCAGTCTCTGTTTAGTGCAGTCTGGCAAACACCTCTAGCCAAAGAGGTTTTAATCCTTCCTCTTCCCTTCACTGCCTTGTTCTGTGAATTCAAGACATGGTACTGGAAGTAACAGAACTGTTTTGGAATAGGGAAGATTGGAAAGACGTCGTCCTTACAGCTAGGCTAATATTGCAGAGAAAGACTATATGTAAATTTGACAAAAATGTGAATTTGTTCTGAGTGGAGGTTGTGAATGTAGGAGGCGTGCAAACAGAATAGCGGTGGATGGTCACCAGACAGCACATCTAAATGCAGGTTTCAGAATGATTGCAGGACAGCGAACATGACTTCCAAAATAGCTATTATTTGTGTTGGATATGTGCTTTTGACATCTATGGTTTTTTAGTTGGGAAATGAAAACAGATTAGAAAGTTATTAGATGGTAGCCAAACAAAACTAACACAAGTAGAACAAGCTCCTCTCAAACAGACTAATAATTATTTGTGGAGAATATTCACCAAATAACTTCAAATAAACTAGAGGAAAGGATGATCTGTTCCTGACAGATTGTGTAGGTTTTATGCATGTATTTGACTCCTGGCAGATGAATTCATTCTGGCATGAGATGGAACCTGTTAGGAAATTGGCTACACAAGTAGAAGTCCACACTCCATTTCCTTTAGGGTTGCTAAGCAGAACAATTATTGCCCTCAGTGGTAAGGCAAGCACTTAAATTAATAAATGTCCTATTAATGAGTACACTAAACATGAAAACGTCTGAACTGGAAAAATACCAACTGTGCATGTTACCAACAGGGCGCGTTTCACGTTGGTCAAACAAACTAGCTAATAGGATAAAAGTCAAAGGTTGTAGCACACATAACTATAAGAATTTAGTTTTGTCTTGAATCTACCTTTCTATGGCAATAAGAAGTCTTTCAGAAAAGTGGTGGTGATACATGAGCTTAAAAGCAGTATGATGCTGGGTGTTAGCACATTTGTATATAGGTTTATGTGTAAAAAACCCAACACAATGACTATAATTTCTTAATCTAAAATAAAGAAGGGTAACTGACTGTAACAAAACCAGTTCCATCAAACTAAAATTCTACAAATTCTTCAAACTGGGCAAATTCTAACTATCTCATCCTGGATTTTTAATCCGACCTTGCCTTTTTCACATGAAGCATCCTTGTTCTTGTTTGGAAATGAAAGTCTGCTTTCTCCAGTTTTCAAGCTTTGAGAGTTTCTTCTCCACATTTGTAAGCTGTCTGCAGCCCAGGCAGCCACCAGCTTCTCCTCCATTACCTCTTGAATATGGGAGTGGTCTTGTAAAGGAAAAAAAGCGACAAATTTGACTTGAAATTTTACCCTGAGTGCATCAGTTTTGCATTGCTTATACTGTAAGATGCTTACTGTAAATTAAACTAAATGTAATCCAGCAGCAAATGTGTTAAGGCTTAGGGAGGTGGGGAGGCTGCAGCGTGCTACAAGTTACGGAAAGTAAGAAGCCTGCTGCCAAAGGCAGCTCTCACTGTAGTGCCCCAGGAATACAGTCCTCAGGCACCCTAGTCTTCATTAAATAAACACAACTTTTTGCTATTGTGATATGTGGCTGATGTTTTTATGCACAGTGTAAGACGGGGGCCTAGTGTGGATCTCTGGTATAAGTGTGTGCGCCTGTAAGGGCAGCAAGAGAAATCAGAGACTGACGAGTTAAAATGCTCTGGGATCAGGGTCGAGCAGAGCCGTATCGGACTGCATCAGCCTCAATTAGCTATACTTCACGCACACATTGGGCAAAAGATTTCCAAAAGCCTGCAAGTGGTTGGATATCCTATCCCCAATTTGAAACTTGTCTTAGTTGGATACTAATTGTCCTCGGTGCCTTTGAAAGCTTCTCTGGGGTGACTAAACTGAACACTAGAGAGGAGTCTTGAGTGCTGTGGTCATGCAAGGCATCGGCAGAGGAGGAAGGAGGACAGGAGGTTTGAAGGCGTAGATGCCTCCTGGCTCTCTCGGAGCACCAGCTGGCAGAGGTGCGCCCGTCTCTGCTAAGCAGTGAACTCGGACACCGCTCTCATCTAGGCAAGCAGAGATCCGGCCAGCCACAGGAGGTAGTTACTGCCATACAAGTCTTTGACATTTGGAGTTGTAGGCTTAAAGAAAACATTGCAAGCCTGAAACATGTTAACAAGTCTACCAATCCTGTGATATTAAATATATGCAGAGTTAAAATAACATGCCATCAAAAAAAAACAATTGTCTTGTTTTCAGTGTGATTCTCTAGGTGAGCAGCACCGTCTTCCAAGTAAAATAATGTGCTTACTGTGTTTTTCCTTCAAAAAATAAGAGCACATAAACCTTGCAGAAAGGAAAGAGTATAAGTGCCCAGCAACAAAGACTTTTTAATAAATAGTGGTTTAATCCTTATGAATGTCCCATTGATTACACGATATAGCCAGGAGAGAAGTCCGATTGTCCTGCCTTGCACAGCCATTTACCGCTAGGAAAAGTAGGTGATATTTGGCTGTAAAGTGCTGATTCAGTAGTTTCCTGCTTATATAGCAGAGGCTCAGATGATCCTGGAAGGTAAGCTCAGAGCAGAAGCCAGCCAGGGTTATCTGGGTTCTGATGTTACTGGTCATCTGAATCTGAGGGAGTCGCTTAAATTCTGTGGCTGTATTTTACCCACGAGTGAGCCTGAAGTTTCTTCACAGAGGCAGTGTAAAATGAGTTAACATTTTATAATGTGCTTTGAAATCCTCAGATAAAAGGCGCTGCAATGTTGCAAAATATTTCATGGACAGAACCATCTGAGGTGAGGTCCACCTCTTTTTATGTAACTTCTTTCAAAGATCAGAAAGTAATTGGACTCGGAGATGAAATAGTGCAGTGATACGAGACGGACCCACAGTTCCCAACATGCCTATGATCTGTAACATCACAGGAATCTGAATGGATCAGATAATTCTACTAAGAAGGCCTGGAAATAACCATGAAAGTCAGGTTTTTTTCATTTGACCAAGGCGAGCTTTTGTGGTCTTAGCACTGAGCACATGAATATACTCTCCAGAAGGATCACTTTGAAAGGAGCCTAATGATTTCTTTTCTAAAGCTCGTCCCAAAGGCTTACACACAAGAGGCATAGGAAATGCAGACCACCCCTGAGCTTCATCAGACTGCGGATCACCAGATGAGACCTTTGCAAACTAATAGCCTGGATCTGGCCCACCAAGAGAGCTCGCCTCTTAAATATAAAGAGCTGTCTGGCCGGCACAAGTAAGGTGGTGTTTTCCCACGGTTTGCTAAACAGTCTGTTGGGGCTGCTTTTCAATAGGTAGTATTTATATAATTAACAGATACTTTGGAATGTTTGTGGAGTATTGATGGCTGCCCGGTCTTGTTTGCAAAGTACACTCATTTTAATTTGACCAAATCTTAAGAAACATTGAGTATTTGCGTCTTTGTCTGCTGACGCAGCTCGTATTGGAACCTGGTAAACGTACTCAGTATTTACTTATCCACAGAAGAAATCAGTAGGAGTAAAGGGTGCTGAGCTCACAGTGCCCAGCATCTTGTGAAAGCTGATTCTTTGCTTACAGCGATACAATCTTTTTTACATGTTTCGTATTCATTCATTAGAATCTGTTCTCTACTGGATCCACTTGCATTAAGTCTTGTTAATTAATACCGGTTAGACTTTTGCATATCGACAGAAGGGTAAATCTACCGCACGTTGTTGGTATGTCATGACTAGGGGTCTTAAAATTATTTTTGGGGGAAAAAAAACCCCACCATAAAAAGTTGCTACATACGAGCAGCATCCAGTTGTGAAATACGCTATTTTATCTAACTTGTCTGTAGGTATGGAGGGTATTTTGTTTCATACCTTGAAAAGAAGTTGGTAAGCTGTGTTAAGAAAGCTGTAGAGTATGCTACTGCATGTATTGGAATATTATTGATAAATCAATGGTGTCTCCTCATCTTGACAGCTGTGTCTAATTTTGGTCTCCCTCTTAGAAAGGACACAGCAGGAACAGAAAGGCTGTGGAAAGGATGGTAGAAATTACTAAAGGCACGGATGAAAATCGACGCAGAACAGTGACTGGACTTGAAGGAGAATAAGGGAGGGATGCAATGCGGGCGCAGAAAAAAACGGTTTGGAGAGCGTAAATTACCCTCTCCCGTAAGACAGCAAGAGGGGAACTAAGCAGAGCACGCAAAGCCAGGAGCCCTTTCCCTGCGGCGCGGTAGCCCAGCGCCAGCAGAAACCGCCGGGGCCGGGAGCCCGGCTCGCTCCGGGAAGCCCTGGCCCACCAGCGGGGAGCGGGAACGGTGTCCGCAGCCGCATTACGGGCCGGCTTCCCTGCGCGCTCTGCCGGAGCGCTGCCCGGGAAGGGAGCCCGCGGCCCCGGAGCAGGCTCCGAGGCCGGACCGCCCGGGGGCTCGGTAGCGCCCATCGCCGCGGCGTCCGTGGTCGTCACCATCCCCGTGATCATCCTCGTCCTCCTGTTCCAGCAGAAGATCGTCGCTGGACTGACCAACGGCGCCGTCAAGGGCTGAGAAGGAGCACTGCTGTGGCCGGCATCGAGATGCGCAACATCGTCAAGCAGTACGGCGACGGCTTCCCTGCCGTCAACGACGT
>JANHGO010000027.1:40459919-40480921 GCA_024606505.1 Aquila spilogaster | reverse complement strand
CCCGTGGGCGGGCGGCGGGGGTCTCCGCCGCCCGCCCACGGGTCGCGCAGCTCCCCCGCCGCCGGGCATCACCGGTGCCCTCCCCTGCCCCGGTTCTTTGCTCTCCCACGCTCCAGAGGCAGAGCTCCTCTCCTAGAGCTCCCCTCGGAGCCCGGGAGCAGCCCCCAAAGCCCCTAAGGGCTAAGTACCTGCCAGGTGGGACCCGCGGCAGAAGGGAGGGAGGGTGCTGGACAGATTTGATCCCCGAGGGGAGGAACACAACCCTGTGTCCCAACCATCTGTCCTCCACCTCTAGTTGTTAATCCAGCTGTACGGTACCGGTGGTCGGGAGGGACATTAGGAGCCCAACAGCAGTGGGGGGTTGGGAGACTTTCAGGGACCTTTGGAGACTTTCAGGGATCACGGCTAGGGACCTTGAAAAGGGCAGCGATGTGCTCAGGAGGGTTTTCCAGAGAGCTCTGAAGCTCTGGGCATAGCTAGTGCGGAGGTCTGGGGCGAGGAGCTGCGATTTTGGGTGGAAACCTGTAGGCCATGTCCTAGAGAAGCAGAGCAGGTTAGATGGAGGGCGGTGATGCAGAGGCAGGAGGAGGGTGCAGGTCAGGAAGAGGAGCCCATCTGAAGGATGGATACGGAGCTCAGTTCCTGAAGGAAGGGCAGAGAGGAAGCCACTGGTTTGGGGGATCCGCTGGAGGATGTGGTAGTTGGTTGAGAGAATGGGGTTGCTGAGAGGAAAAAGGTTGGCTGAGAGCAATGGAGGGTGGAAAGGCAGAAAGGGTTGAGCAAGATGAGGCAAAGAGGAAGAAAACTGAAAAAGGGAGTGATTGAACAGTAAGAGGTAAAATATGAATGTGAGACTCCATAGAAAGGTCATGAAGAAGAAAAAAAGTAATACTGAAAAAGTGAGGAACAAAGAAAGGAAAAGAAAAAATGGTAGCACTAGCTCTGTGGAGGAGAAAGTGAGAAAATGCAGACATGGCCAAGAGGGGGAATGGAACTAAAATCAGCAAGTAAAAGTGGAAAATCAGCAGTACCTGAATGTCTTTATTTCAGTTTATGGAGAATACAGCTGTTGCATTCACCCAACATAAAAACCACCTGCTGTAGAGATAGGAGAAAGGATCTCAGTTTTCTGACCAAAAGAAGAGCAGGCCTGATCTTCATTACACTATAATTAGAATTTTAAAAAGCCCTTAGAGTTAGCCCCGTGTACAGCGGAATGTTTCTCTCAAAGTTCGCATTGAAGGCTCCTCTGGGCAGGGAGCACGTCTCCCTTTCTTCTGGTGCACTGCACATGCTTTATGAGTCATAAATAATAATAACCCACCAGGTTCCAGCTTTGAAATGTGGGTCATCTCATTCCTCTTCTACCAGTTCAGATACAGTTTATTACCTACCTTATATAGAAACAGAAGCAGCGCAATCTTTCCCTGTGCTGTAAAATTGAATCCTTTCAAGCATTTCCATGTCTGCTCTGCATACCAGCTCTCAAGATACCCTATTGCCACCCATCAGGGACTTTGTTGACCTAGTTGGACTTTTCCTTCTTTACTTCAGATTCTTTTTTCCTTTATCATCAGTGGCAAAATCTAAATTGCCCTGATGGTGTATGATAGGGCCCAGAGGTTGTACAGAGGCAGGTGAGAGTTTCCTTTGCTGATTGCTTCCTTTTAATGAAACAGACTGGCTTTGTTTGAGAGCTGCTTTTTCCAAATCAATCGACAACACTTCCTTTCAGACTAATATTAACTAATTTTGCCAGCTGGTGTTTAGAGCTATATGAAGAAGCCAAGATGTAGTTATAGGCGAAAATAAAGTGAGGCAGTGGGCTTACTGTGGACTGCTTGCTTCCCTTGGTCCAGCTGCCGTACGTCTGGCAAAGATTTGCCTTCCTAAAGTTCTCTGGTAGCCCAGGTCCCTTGTAAAGGTGTAGCCAACACTGCAAGAGCAAGACAGCAAAAACTTTCCTCTGCTTTGTAGTTATGATTATTTTCTCCCCTATCAACCACCATCAAAGCATTTCAAGGATCTTTGGCAGAATCACTAGGAATATGTTTCACTCTAGGATAGTTAGCCAAGAGGAGCCTTTCATTGATATGCATTGCTGTAAAGCCTTCCAGCATTCCCTCTATTTTCCTGTCGGTGCAGTAGCTTCTTTGCTTTAAAAGGGAGATAAGGACTTTGTGCGCCTTCAGGAGCGTGACTGCCATTTCGAATTATTTCAGAGATTGAATCATCAGTATGCTCTGAGCCTGCTATACCAGCACTTTTCAAGACAACTGTATCTACATGCATCACTCAGGCAGGCAGTAACCATACCATGTGTTTTCTGTGCCTGGTACCATTCCACACATATGTTGAGAGATGTAGGCTCGGTGCCTGATTGGTGCTTGTTCATCTTTCTGTTGTTGTTTTTATCACCAGTTTCCATCCATACCACAGTGGCCATTCCTCTCACACCGGCCAGTTTACTAGTTTCACCCTATTTGTACATGAAAGCACAGTGTACTTTGAGGACGTGACTTCTCTTCCTTGGGGAGGTAAATATTTTCATCCCTGCTCTGCATCTTGGGATCTTCCAGAAATAGGTAACATCAACTTTCATGAGGAGCTGCAGGACAATCACCTCGCCAGAGAAAACCCATCCTCCACTTAATTAGCCCCTACTTAGAGCTACTTATTCCTAGGCTTCCAGCACCAAGGAGATGGTGTTGCAGCCTCCCCATATAGCACATTTCCTCTGCACTGTTCTGTTGGGAAGAGTGACTGGTGATATTCAAAGTTGCTTATAAGGCAAATGATACCTCTCTGCTTTCAATTATTACACATAAATGTCTAAACTGAGTTGCTGTGGAACCAGATTCTGCCACATGCTCAGCATGTAGGAGTAGCCTTGTCTGTATTACTGGAGTTGCAGGGAATTTGTACAAGTACAAATGAGAAATGAATTTGGCCTTTAATATATTTGCATGCCTGCAGGGAATTCATCACAAGCATATCAACACTGTAATCACTTTAATAATAAATCTTTTTCACTTCTTTAGCAAGCACAAACTGAAGATCCCAAGCACAGCAAAAACTTTCATGAGTGGCAGTCTGCTTCCTTAAGAGATGCGATTCTTATTATCCTCATTTTGCAGATGGAGCAGCCGAGAAACTGCAGAATGAAGCAACTCGTCTCAAAACAAGCAGCACATCTTTTCACAGATCAGGCAAGAAAAGACCTACAGTAGATAGGAGTGGACCCCCAAACTTCCCACACGTGTTTTCTGGCCATGGGAGGGTACTGCCACGAATGGATTCAGTAGGGGTGGGAGAAGACTTCTTTTACTGAAATCAGTGACTTCAGGTTCCTACTAAAACTTCCTTTTGGGGAAATAAGCTCAAATGCTGCATAAATATATCTTGGATAAATACTGTGTAACTAGTAGCAGTGTTCTGCTGGTGGCATCTAAAGGTTTTGGTAGTCAGGCAATGCTTGTTTACTTTGAGCACTAGGGCAGACTCTGAAAATCTCACCCAGGAGTTAGCATCTCTAGAAGCAAGAATTGTGCCCACTGGTCTTTTTTAGATGAGAGCTGTACGTTACAGAAATATGCGGTGCTCATGCATTCTGGAAAACAGAAGCAGCTGGAGAGCAGGAGAGGCTGGCGGTTTGGTGGCTCAGCCAGGGCTGTTGGGTTTGTGTGTGCTTCCCCACTGAAGCAGCCTTCGGGAGGAATGCGTGCTGGCTTCTGCGTGGAGTAATTAACTTGCAAAATGTTCGCTTTTGGTCAGGCTGTCTTTCTGCACAGAAGACAGTCTTCAATGTGAACATTCACGATCGGGGCAGAGACCATCAAACCCACTTTGTGCTTGCTCCATAGTTGTGGCAGCAGCTTTCGCTTGCTCCTGACCGGAGCTGGGATGGAGTGAATGATCTAGGGGTGAAGGTAATGGTAACAAGTTTGCGTGCAGCTACAGGAATGAATGGGGGTGAAAATTTGCTGCGTGTCTGCTTCTCCATGGTACCTGCCAGCATGCGCTCTGTTATTACAGGGTAAAGTCAATATGTGACTTACTCCCCTGATGGAAAAGCAGTACCCCCTTCCATGTTTACTATGGGTACTGAGTGTTAAGTGCACATAGGCAGTAATTACACTCTGGCTTTGCCCCAGGGCAACTTTTGCCCAATTTTCCTATTCCTTGCAGTATTTTCAGCTAACACAACAGCGTATTTGAGCAGATATCCAAGCACTTGTTCCAAAGGCGTGAGGAGTTTCTTGTTGCATAACACCTGGCTCCCTTCCCAAACGGCATCATGCTTTCTTAGGCTTTAAACAGCCTCAAAACGAGCCGCTCTTAGCTGTGCTAGGCTTACTCACTGGGGATTCCCGCCAGCTCATCTTTGATCGTGTCCCACTGGTTATTTTGTATACCATCTCGCCTGTGCAAACTCATAAGCTATAGGTTTAGAGGTGACTCATTACTTCTGCACTGTATGTCCCCTCCCCAAATGACAGAAAAATGAAATGAGACCATTTTGATGTTACTAAACTAGTGCCGGAGCAGGAGCTTTAATGCATCACGAAGCAGAAAGAGAAGTTATTAAAGATTTATCCAAGCTGACTTACTTTAGTGGCTGAAATGAGCTGATATGTACACACTATGGACAAACAATAGTTTCATTTACAGTGACAGAACTTAAGAATAACAGCAACCATTGGATCATCTTCTCAGACCTTCTGTAGATCACAGGCCATTACATTTCACCCACTTATCCCTAAATGAAGCAAGGTGCGTTTTCTAATCATCTTCAATCAATTTAGGCATTTGCTCTCAAAAAATAAGCAGATTACTAATCCATCTATTTAATTATAGATTTCTCCCATGAGAAGCTGGAACAAGAACTAGTAAAAAATAAATATTATGTCACCAGAATACATCATTCATTGTCTCCTATTTTCATTTTATAATTCTTGTAAAAGAAATTTTGCCCCTCTTTCCTAATGGCTGACAGTTGTAAACAGTAGGATTTGTAGCATAGAAGCAGTTCAGTATAAGAGCCAGAGTTCAGAAAAGACTAGTGGTTCAACATAAAAGGCTGTGATAGCTCAACATGTATTCCCCAGCAATTTCCCAGTTATAAGCCTCATATATAGCATTATTTATGTTGTAGCTTTCCTAGCACATTATACTGGGCACAGCACATTCACTTATAAACTAAGCGGCTCCCTCCACTTGGCTGGAGTACTATCACCAACCTTTAGTCCACAGCCCAGTTAATCTTTGTTAATTATAAACCATGGGATGCCACTGCAGACCTGGATAGCATCCTGCGGAAGCAGGAATTTAGCCAATAAAAAAGTAGATTTACTTTGTCGTCTTCACTGAGTTTTGCTGACAGCCACTGCAGCATAAGATCAAAGGCAACAGGAAACAAGGTGTTTTTAGCAATGCAGAGATGGCTTGCTTTTAGGCAGAGCTGCCCACCAAACGTGTAAGCACCATGTATTGGAGAAGCCAGGTACCACCTCCGATGTTAACTGCCCAGTTCCAGGAACTTGCATCCACTCTACCTAGGCATAATGCAGGGGTACCTAGCCTGGAAATTTTGTGAGTCCTACTCAAGGCATGAATTTGGTTATACAGAAGTTATATGTTGACTGTTCTTGAAGTAATGGGTATACATTTTGCTCAGTATCACTATTTCTGGCCAAAAACCTCCTCAAAAAAAACCCCCAAAACCATGAGCCCCCTAAGCCTTGTAATTCAGCCATGGAAAATACAGAAGTGAGGAAGTATGATCTAGAAATGCCTTTTCCACACTCACCTCAAATTCCCTAGTGCAAGTCTCAGCAAGGATAGTATTGTATTTATGGCTGAAAAAGGCATGAGTCTGTCTTCTGTAGCTGATTGAAACAAGTAAGGAATAGTGGGTTGCAAAAGCCTTTCTCACTGAAAAGAGGAAGAGCCAAGTATCAGAGAGAAAATAGAAACTACAATTTTTGCATGTAACGTATTTTTGCTTGGAGTTATACTGGGGGCCTTGGTGCCAACAAGCTTTGATAACAAAGCTAGACCTAGCTTTGTTATCAAAGGACACCCAGCTTTTGCTGAGCTTGCTGGCAAGAGGTGGGGAGGCATCTTCTTTCTTCTCGTAGGTCCTTGAGCAGCAAATCACGTGGGGACTTCTCTGAATATATGTGCGTCACTCCAACACCATGAGCATGCTCAAGTCCGTGTCAAGTCCACGCTAATATCTGGTTATTGGTTGACAGAGAACAGATGCTCCAACTATCTTGTTCTGAACTTGGGACCTAAAAAAAACCATTGTGCTTGAGGTTCAATAGCATGTTAACCCTTTAGCTTCTAAGAGAACAATCAGTTGGAGTTACAATTCAGTATGCAACAACCCAATGGGCTATAGCAAAATCTTCTGTCTAAAACTGTGTTGACTTGAAGGCCAAGCAGCTCTGAATTTTTGAAAGCTCCATAAGGGAGAAAGAACATCGTCTTGTTTTTGATAAAAAGCAGCCAACATAGCCTCCACAGTTAGCATGAATTTACTTACCTCTTAATATAAATACCTGTATATATGTACTGATATAAATGTGCTATTTATATTAGCACAAGTAGCTGAATTCCATTGGAGATAAAACTATTACTCAGGAAAGGCATGTGGCACTCAAACACCTGGCTAATTAATACAGCAGTTTCTTGCAGAGAATCCAGTCTTTTTTTTTTCCACCAGCACAGACAATCATCTCTCAAACCTTTGTTCGAGGTGAAATTTGCACAGACTCTGATCAAAACTTGCCCAGAATACAGTGTTGGTCATAGCTTATTTTTGTTCTAATGGAAATTCTGCTTCCACAGCGGTGCTGGTCTCCTCAAAGTAAATGGCGAAACTCCCAGTGACCTCACCAGGTAACTCACTGTAAGCTGCAGTCCAATTTTTATTCAAGAAGGGAATGCAGAATAATGAAAAGAAAAAAAATCTCTTTTTCCATACTATCAAGAATATGTATCTCATAATCAGGATTATTCTTTACATGCTTTTATGGCTGTTACTTTCCAGCACCACAATGCTGATACCATAATCAGCAAGCAGTATCTTCCATTTTCACTCTGGACTTTAGTCATGAATTCTGATTAATAATGAAAAGGACAGTATTTCAGGGAGCTCCTCACCCCACAAAATTCAAAGTGGAATATCATATTTTAATGAGGGCCATTCAAATGCAGCACTTTTAGTATTATTTCTAAGAAGTTGCCTCTGAAGGTAAACTAAATGGATTAAAGTCCAAATTGCTGCAGTATGGAGTTGATAATTTTTCAGCTCTCTCTGTATCACTAACAGGAATTAGAATATATATTTTGCAGGAAGCCTTGCTGGAGTATTTGACAGAGAAATAAAGGCATATGTATGCTAAGGAGGAGAATTTAGCACATCTTCAGCAAATAGGTGCAGATTATTTAATTCCAGCTCTTAGTAAGATAAGGTATAATATTTAGCACAGGATAAAACAGGAATTAATATATGATAACCATTAGTGATAGAAAACACTCTGTCTGTGAGTAACACTTTAGGATTTGGGAGTAGCTGTTACAAGAAACTTATGCCTATTTGGTACAAGTTAAGATATATGGATGATCTGGTGGTATCAGTGATATGGGACAGATTTCCACAGACAAGAGGACAGGAGAATCATCTTGATTGCCAGTGACCCAAGAGACCTATTTCCTACCCTGCTGAAATTAAGGTGAGATGATCAGATAAGTTTGAATATCCTGCATAGATTATCATAACACTTTACTTTGTATAATTACTTAATTTATATTATGAATTCCAATAGCGAGAGAGGGTCTGGACTCAGAATGCATTTGTCTTGCTTTGAATCTGTGTTCATGCAGTTTTCCCCATTTCCAGATACCTACATCCCTTATTCTGTAGCCTCAAGCAAATTCAGACCTTCTGACCTAATAGATTAATACCCTGGTTTTGTTCTTTAAAATAACCTCTGTGCATTTTAAAACTATCTGCTGTATTGATTTATTCTTAATTTAGTCATGCCATTCCATGATGAAATTAAGTAAAATTATTTTTATCTGTTACTGTAAAAGCAAAGTATTTAAAGAAAGTGCTTTAAACTTTTACAGTTTCCCAAATAGTGTCTAAAAATCCATATGTGCAATGCCATTTTGCCCAAATATTCTCATTTAAAAACTGATTTCGTAAAGGTTTATGGGGTTTTGTCATTTTTCCATTATGATACATTAATTGGTATTCATCAAAAAATACAATACTGGTCTGTTAGACCTTCAGCACTGACCATGGTTGGAAAGTTGGGGAAATGTGTGCAAACCCAAAGTCATTGCAACACTAAGCGTTGCAGTCCCACCCGCCAGCTACCCACGGGGACTCACAGCTTCCACGTAGGAACCCAAGAGCAATTTCCTCAAAAATCACACGCAGAGTCGCCGTATGGGGCCCAACCAAAGGCCCGTCTGGTCCTGCCTCCAGCTCGGTGGAATTGATCAGGAAGGTGTATTTTCTAGCCTGAGATACATCTCTCGCAGTGTGGGTGTGCTGACAGCTGCAGTTTCCCCCGCTGTAGGAAACAACTTTTTTCTCTGTTTTCTGCTTTGTTCCTAGTAAATTTTGGCAGTTGTTTTGCTTTTTTGGCTGCTCCTGAACACCGAGTTGCCCTTTTTGTGGAGCATCCTGTGAAGGGCTCAGGATCCCTGGTGGCAATGGCCAGAACCCATTGCTGAGCGTGCAGCATGTGGGCTGTTTACTCCCACTTGCACCTCTTTTATCAGCACACTTCTCCATCTGCCGATTTATGACCCAGTCACGTAGCCCGTCACCCCTCGCAGCTGGCCCTTACCCTTGCTGACTTGCCTAACTTCATGTCGTTAGGAAACTTTGTCACCTCACGGCTTGCCCTCTTGGTCAGGTTACCTACGGTTATGGTGAAGAGGGCAGGTCCCACAGCAGACCTCTGCAGAGCTTCAGCTACTTCCCCACTGCTGTATTTACTCCTCACTGGTTTCCTGTCTTGTACTGAGCCTTTTATCCATTCCAGCACCTTCCCTGGCTGCTTCTTTTCTGTAAGGCCCTTTGGAGTGGGATTTTGTCCAAAGCCTCTTAAAAACCTAGAAAAGGAAACTGCATCTCCTCTATCAGTGCGCCTGTTGACCCCCGTCAGAGGACACCGGTGAGGCTGCAGGAGGAATCATCTAGCTTGCCCGGTAGGTAACGCCGAGCAGAGACCTGTGCTTTATGCCATGCTGAGGTGCCCGTTCCTCACTATTGCTCACTCTCTCTAGCACTTACCAGGCAGTTTCAGCGATGAGTTGGCAGCCAAGTGGCTAAACCCTTTCCTTCAAAAAGTGGAGGTGGAGTGTGTGCTCCTCTTCAGGAGCTCAGTGTGTAGAGCGGCCTTCCACCCCCTGTGCTTGAAGGAGCAGGGATCCCGTCTGCCCAAGAGGGTGCCCTGATCCACAGGCCCTCCAAGGCCAGGGGAACCCAGATATCAGCAAACCTGGTCTGCTCAGAATGGAAAACATCCTTATTTATTGGGAAAGCATGAACTGAGGAGGTTGCCCAGAGGAGAAAAAGTGAGGCTCTAGGCCTTGTTCCAGTTACTACTTCAAATACAGAATGGAAATATTTCTTGGAGATGACTCTTAAAATGAGAGATAGAAACTCTCAAATCATAGAATGATAGAATGATTTGGGTTGGAAGGGACCTTAAAGATCATCTAGTTCCAACCCCCCTGCCATGGGCAGGGGCACTTTCCACTAGACCAGGTTGCTCAAAGCCCCATCCAGCCTGGCCTTGAACACTGCCAGGGATGGGGCATCCACAGCTTCTCTGGGCAACCTGTCCCAGTGCCTCACCACCCTCACAGTGAAGAATTTCTTCCTTACATCTAATCTGAATCTACCCTCTTTCAGTTTAAAGCCATTACCCCTTGTCCTATCACTACATGCTCTTGTAAAAAGTCCCTCTCCAGCTTTCTTGGTAGCCCCCATTAGGTACTGGAAGGCAGCTATAAGTTCTCCCTGGAGCCTTCTCTTCTCCAGGCTGAACAACCTCAACTCTCAGCCTGTCCTCACAGGAGAGGTGCTCCAGACCCCTGATCATCTTTGAGGCCCTCCTCTGGACTCGCTCCAACAGGTCCATGTCTTTCCTGTGCTGGGGGCCCCAGAGCTGAACGCAGTACTGCAGGTGGGGTCTCACCAGAGTGGAGCAGAGGGACAGAATCCCCTCCCTTGACCTGCTGGTCACAATTCTTTTGATGCAGCCCAGGATGTGATTGGCTTTCTGGGCTGCGAGTGCACATTGCTGGCTCATACTCAGTTTTTCATCCACTAATACCCCCAAGTCCTTCTCCGCAGGGCTGCTCTCAATCCACTCATCGCCCAGCCTGTATTTGTGCTTGGGATTGCCCCGACCCATGTGCAGGACCTTGCACGTGGCCTTGTTGAACTTCATGATGTTGGCACGGGCCCACCATGCCTCAAGGCTGTCAAGGTCCCTCTGGATGACATCCCTTCCCTCCAGCGTGTCGACCGCACCACACAGCTTGGTGTCCTCGGCACACTTGCTGAGGGTGTGCTCAATCCCACTGGCCGTGTTGTCGACAAAGATGTTAAACAGCGCTGGTCCCAATACTGACCCCTGAGGAATGCCACTCATCACTGCTCTCCACTTGGATATTGAGCCGTTGACTGCAACTCTTTGAGTGTGACCAGTTCCTTATCTGCCAAGTTGTCCATCTGTCAAATCCATGTTTCTCCAATTTAGAGACGAGGATGTTGTGCGGGACAGTGTCAAATGCTTTGCACAAATCCAGGTGGATGACGTCAGTTGCTCTTCCCTTATCCACCAATGCTGTAACTCCATTGTAGAAGGCCACCAAATTTGTCAGGCAGTTTATGAAGTCCAAGGTCAAAAGAAATCTGAGAGTCTTATAAAGATGTAAACCTGCTTTTCCAGATAATGCCAACAAGTTATCTGGTTAAATTAATCTATGTCTGAACTTAAACTGAGGTAAGTGCTTACAGTATATGTAGGCTGTGATACATCCCCAGCAGTAATTCTGTTAAATTTTTCAACACCCCCTGCTATGCATGTGTAAGGATTCACAGGCACACCGAAACAGGCCAGCTAATTATGCTCCTCTCCTCTGCTTTTAACTACTCTCAGAAGCACTGTGCCTCCTCCTCACATGCTTTCTGCCATAAACCCAACCATTTTCATTTCCCAGGCAATCCATTGTACATGGCTGCAGTTGCACTGACCATAACTGCAAGCAAAGGGTATCCGATCCAAATTATGTAGCACATTCTGATATTGGCCTCTAGAGCCACAGATCTGGGAGAGTGCCAGAAAAGCCATTTTACAATTACAGTCTAGGTCACGGGCTTTATAAATCCATTATTAAAAAAAAAAAAAAAAGACAAAGCAGGCACACTCACAAGGCAGGCATTAATCATGGCTAGATGAAGTCCACTTCTCTCCTAGGTGGCAAGCTGCAGGGTTTCAGCAGGAGTCTGCTACAAGGACACCCCATGCTTTTTGCTGTAACGGTGCTTTTGCCCTGTATAGCAGGGAGCAGATTTTTCACTGCTGTCTGTGCAGCTGCTCTGGAAGCAGAGTGTGATCCTGCAAGTAAGGATCGCAAGGTCATTTTCCAAAATGAAGGAAGGAATAAGCACATCACAGGAGTAGAAGGTGGAAGACACATTAACCTGGTAGTTTTGTATCTGGCAAATACTTGTCTCTCCTCACTGCAGCTCGGCTTTCAGAACCAGCAAGCAGGAGGGAGGCTCATTGCACAGCCCTTACCATCTTGCTCAGAAAATCGCAGTCCCACACTCCCTGTAAGTCCCTCTACCCATTAAATCCAGGAAGATGCCATAAACTGCAGCTGTATGTCACAGAGCTATTTCATTTTAGCCAAAAGTGAGTGCTGTAAAAATGGATGTGCTGCACGCTTTGCTGATGTAGATAAAAAGGAGCTTGATTCCTATAGTCAAAAATAGTCAAAGAACAGAAATTACTTTTGTGACTCTAAATTAGGTTATAGTACACGAGGGTCTTTCCTGATATACTTATGTTTTATTTTAGAAATCCTCTATCATAAAAGGATGTTCATCTGTGCTACAATCAATCACATGGTATCTGAGCATCTAAATGTAAGAAAACTCTTTAACAGGCTCTATTCCAGACACTTTATTAAAGCCATTACCAGAAGCACATCAAAATGTAATAAACACAGAAGCAGATAATGGTCAGAACATTTCTAGCATGAAATGCACGATCTATTCCGATTAAGGGAAATCCAGGTTAAAAGCTGTCATTTTCATTTGGCAGTTTCAAATGTCACAGTCACATTTCTGAGACAGATCCAGATACCGTGTTCCTGAGTCGCCTCAAGTTTCCTGTCAGCAGTCAGTCTCTGCCACTTAAACTTCAAAGGCCTCTTCTTGCAAGTCTTCCAGGTGCTCTCGCTAGACAGTGTGTCTCCACCCTGGATAACCCTGACTCTTCCTCTGTCTGCTACGCTAACTCCCAGAAGGTAGCGGTACTGTTTTCTCTCCAGAGATGTAGTCTTAGTGAATCCTGATCGCCCTGTGGAGCAGCACCATCATGGCACCCTATATGGATGGTTCCTTGTCACAGGAAGAAGTCCCAAGTTTGGCAGACCGAGCACACGCAGCCCGGTCCCCAGGGCTGGCAAAGTCCGAGCTGAGCTGAGCAGATGATCAGGAGCTTATCGCAGTGGTTCATATCATTCTGTCAAAGACAATAGAGCTGTACTTTGGCTCTCCACTTACACCTAAGTGGTTCAGAGCACTTTAATTAATGAAATGGTAATTAATTCTCACTGCTCCTGAACTGCAAGGAGCTACACTTGTCTTACAGGCTGTGACGGTACATGGCTAATGGATCCAAGGCGGTTGAAGAGGGAGAGCAGGAAGAGAAAGACAAGAAAGTGGCAGGTTGTCCTGGGGATTGGATTCCTTCATGTGTGCCAGGTCGCCAGTGCCTCCACTGCCGGCAGCTGCCGGAGACAGGACAGGGCTTGGCTGGACCCAGGCTGGTAATTCCTGTGTGGTCCAGGTCCGTCCCTTCACAGGCACCTCTGAGTGAATGCCTCACTGACACAGACTGGGCAGAGGGGAAGGCTTACGCTGCATTATTATTTCAATACTTTCGATGCCGAAAACACAAGGATGGCATTTGGACCAGCAAGATGGGTTTTCCCGTTCATGGAACTCCAATGCAGGAGTTCTGCATCTTGTTCTGAAAAGTTCCTGTGTTATTCCTGTTGCAGATAAAGGGCTCCTTTCTGATTTCCAGTCTTCCACAAAGTAAATCGGTACCTTCAGCAATGACGGGATTGAAATCCTAATTTGTGGATTCACAGCCAAGATCAGGTGGTGCATTAGATGCTAGCGAGGCACCAGCTCACTCCTCATCAGGACACTTTTCAAAGCGCTTCTCTGAACAGAACTGTTTTCTTTGCACTGAGAATCACACAAAGCAGAGCCAAAAGAAACTGTTTAGTAGGCAATAAAAATATAAAAGAAAAAGAACAAGTACATTAAAAATGTCACTAGGAAGGAAAGCAGTGTGTGCATATCATTCTGTCAAAGACAATAGAGCTGTACTTTGGCTCTCCACTTACACCTAAGTGGTAACAGCCTGATCCAAACCACACTGACATTCCCCCCCACGATGCACAGTAATGACAAGACCCTACGGCTTTGTATTTTTCTACTTCTGTGGCACTGGACTCCGGCCAGAGACTTTTGATGCTCCACCATCTCTTATTGTGTGAGAGTAAAACCTTAAAAATATGAAATATTTCATATAAAGAATTTAACATTTTTAAGACACACAAATCAGCACTCTGAAGCACAGTATCTGTGGAAGGCTTCAGATTCAAAGCAAATTTCTTCCTGGCCTCTGAAGAACAGCTACATACCTCATCCAAATACATAAATAATAATGGCTAGCATCCCATTCAGAGGGGTGTTCATGGCTTCCAGCAATTTTTAGTCGCAAGCGCCATGTTGCTCCACCATCTCAACGTTGAGTCTGGTTTTTAAATTTGGCAAATCTGAAACCTCCTTAAGTTCTGCTTCCTTCAAATTCCTGAGTATCCCTCACCACTGTTCTCATTTCTGGTCTTTCCAGGGACTTCAAATAGATCTCATTTTCTTTTATAACCTCTAAGCAGCATAATCACCTCATTGCCATAATCCCTTTGTTTACTTGTAGAATGAATCAATTTCTAGCTGATCTCTCTCTCTCCCCTTATATTTCTTCTCTGTTCTTTTTAGTATCATGCTTGCTTTGCTTCATTCTGAATGAAGCAATCGAGGGCTAATAACCCCATTAGGTATTTATGTTCTTATTTTGTCTTATCATGAGGATATTGGCTGAAGAGTCCAGAGTAGGACATTGACAGCAGCTGGAAGAAAAGTCAATGCCAAATGTGGGTGCTCTAATAGTCAACAGTGGGGGCACAGGGGTGACCCACATATGTGCCACTCCACACTTCCAATAGAAACCGGGGAGGTAAATAAAGCTACACCATTCTGGAAACCAGATGAGTGTAAGACTTAATAGCCTTGGCAGCTGACACCCATTTTAAAGACCTGATCCATCCAGTACAACAATATGCATAACAGGGTCACTGAGGCTCTTTCTTTGAATCTGGGGTATTTATTCACTCTTTCTCCTGCTTCTGGACCCCAAATGCACATCAGCATCAGCAGGCAAGGCTCTGCTGGAGTTTGTCTTTCCTGCCACAGCTGGGGGACATCTGCATCTGTTGCTGTCTAATGGACTGCTTCGTAGCTCTCCTCTGTCAGTGGCCACATCCCAGAGAAGATGCATATGGGCATGTGGCCGCTAATGGCAGAGCTCTGGAGATGATACCTTTTTACACCTGGTGCACACCCAGCCCATAGGCAGCCCTTTCTCCCATGTGAATGACACAGCTGTCAACGAGAGAACAGGCTGTAGCTCCTTTGGAAATGGAGGCTGCTGGCTTCAGCAGAGGAGGAGAAGCAAGGGTTACCAACCCAGAATTCTGAAACATCAACGGCTTTCCACCTGGAGTGTCTGGGAAGTTGCAAGGAGCTGATGGAAGGAGCTGGAAATTTTATGATCTGCAAGAGCAGAGGCAAAGCGTGTTCCTAGAGCTGCCCTGTGATAACTCAGCTTCCTCTCTGGAAGAAGGACCCAACATGAAACTCAGTAGTCCTCCTCACTTCTTTGGAGGGTATGAAGGAGGACAGCTCATGGCCTGCAGAATGATGGAGCATGAAACTGAGATTCAGCTTCTGAACCATGTAAGAGTGAGTCGCCCATCAATCCATAGGCATAAAAAGAGCTTGAAAGAAGAACTGTGAGGATGTAGACCCCTCAGAGTGCAAGAATACTGGAAGACAAATGTGGCTTGCATCCATCCTCTGGACCTGCCTCTGGTGCTCAGAAAGAAAATTAAGTTGATGCTCTGTACTCTATTTCTTGAGAAGAGTCTTCAGAGAAATTTTTGCTTTTACATAGGATCTTCATATAATACTGCCCGTAATTTTACAGACTCCTTTGTAACTCTGAAAAGTAGGGAGGAGAAAATTCCTTAGAGACAAGCCTCCTGAACTGGCACATGCATGATCTCCCTACCAAAGTCGGGTTTATGATTTCTTTTAATATTTCCACCTGTGGGTCTTTCTTACTTACAAAGGTAACTATAAACTATATTGTAAGGCTATGGAGGGAAAACTTCCCTACCCCAAGGCATAGTTCTTTCTTGGCTGTGAAGCTTGGGTCAGCAGTACCTTTTATGAAGTCACATTGAAGAGTTGTTAAGGGATAATATAAAGTGTCATTAACAGACTTTCTTTTTCCAGGAGGCATTCTGAAATTTTAAAAGGAATCTTGTTCCAAATGGATGAAAGGCAAAATCCAAGAGCATCCACAGATGGGAAATGAAAATAAAACCACCTTTCAACTACAATACTTTCTTGCCTATTCTTTTTTAATATTTTCTGCTGATTTTGATGACTTCCATTATTTTCCACTATAGATTTAATATTAATTTTGAATTAAAAAGGCAAATTTCCCTTAAAATGTTCAAATGGAACAATTTCAAAACCTCTTTCGGTATTTTTTGTAAGTTTTTTAACCTGTACCCTTCTTCAGAAGCTTCTGTTTCAGTGAATGAGCATTTTGTTTCACTGCAAATTGAGTGAAAATAAAAATCTACAACTTTTTGACCAACATTTGTGGAACATGTCCTCAAAAATCCAAACCACACAAGTTCCCACAGCTCTTCGTTGGAGGTATATCTACGTAACTCTTCACGAGCACAGTCTCTTGGAGTTTCAGCTGCTATGGCTCCGTTTCTGTGCTATCCAATCCTTCTTTAAAAACACAGTAGGTGTCAGTATTTTTTACTTTGCTTGTTTACTGTTCAAACAAGAAAGTGCTTATATGGGGAGCCAAAAATTACACGTTTCTCTTGGACAACAGGTAATTGATTTCCAAGCCATTCTCAGTTATTGTATGCCACTTGAGAGACCTAAATGTTCCAGTAACACAGACAGAAGCCATTCAATTTGTGTTACATATCACTCTGGTTTTACCATTTATACTAAGGTCTTGCACAAAATTAATGCAGCTGGCAACAGCATCATATCGTAGAACACGTTTTCTGAAGGACTAGCCTATTGGGCGAGAGGTTAAAACAAGTAAAGCTGTTTGGAAATACGAATCTCAGAAGTGCTGTACACTGTATTTTACAACATGACCCTTTTGACACCAAACTCATCAGCCGTACTCCTTCATGTGACGTAAGACTGCCGAGTTTCTCGATCTCTCACATGCTGCTTTTCAAAGATTGCAATGCTCTGAAGGGTGCTGTTAAATCAGGCTCTTGGATGAGGGTAGATGCCATCACAGTGTCTTGAGACCTCCTCACTCCACTTCCATGAGTCGTTCAGGACTCACTCCCCTCCCGGCTGCACTGCTGTGTGCGGGATTGGGATGACATTGCTAAAGGACAGAGAGTAAGGGAGCACGGGGCAGAGAGTGCTCTGGTTTTGTGTTAAATGGACATCAGCAGTGTGATTAAAAAGGCAAACAAACTTCAAACAGAAGAAAGTCACCTGTTCTTGATACAAGGTACTCTAGAAATGACCACAAATAGAAGTATTTAGAAAAGTTTATTTCATTTCTATATCCCAGTTTACTTAAAGCATCTAGGGGCAATTTGTACATTGTAAATGTCAGCTTCTCTGTTATGTCAGTGAGCTCTCAGCTTTCTTTTTTGTATAATTTTCTTTCTTTTCATTGACTAGCTGCCAAGTTGATGGTGTCTCTTTTGGTATCTCCCGACTCACGTGCCTTCCTGTTCCCAGCTGTCCCAGTATCCTGTCATGGTGCTGAGAAATTAGTACTTAGGCTATGAAGTTGATTTCTTTCCCTCATTTTCTGTATTACAGCGTGATGCTGCTATGGAGTGAGGACTTACAGAGCCAATAGTTTATGTCCATGGCCTAAGGCTGGCATTGCCAGCAAGAAGGGCCATGGGCTGGTAGGGCTTTGCCCAGCTGGAACCGTATCTCCCCGCAGAGTCTTTCTGACAATCCACAGGCATAAAGGTCCAAAGTAAGTGTGTGTGAGTGTATGTATGTATATGTATTCTAGATACATGTTCCAACATGTATATATGTGTGTGTATGTGTTTCAGTAATAGCTATCTCAAGGTGTTTGCATAGCCAGTGTTCTCACCAAGACATTTCTCTCCTCCTTGTATTGCCTCTTGTCTTGTTCCTTCCTTCTCCCAAGACACAACAGCACTGTTCCCCCTCCTGTCAGCACTGTACTTTGAAATCAGCAGAGCCAAATCCCCCTATTTCCAGAAGCCAAGACAGCAGCTATTAGAAAAACATTTTATTCTTGCATGCTTTTTTGTCTGCCTATACCAACCGCTACAAAAATCCAATTCACAGGAGGCCAGCTGGCCAGCTTCTCCTAAAAGTTTCATTTTGACTATTCCAAAAAGTAGTAAGCGGTTCAGGTCACAGCTGAAGAGTGCAAGCCAGATATAAATCACATCAGGCCAAGCTTAAGATATCTGCAAGTGATCGCTGCACAGTTTCAGACTCTGCAGGCCTTTCACACACAGAACATCCACTGACGTCAATGGAAATTTTGGATGATGACGGAGAGCAGTGACGATGTTGACTCTGGCAGTGAAAGCCTTGAGAGCCTAATGTTTAGGTTTTCTCTGCCTCAGTTTGTATAATGTTGTCCCTCACCACACGCCGAATGCCGCACAAATGCTTGCCTGCATTTACCTCGACACAGCCCTGGGAAATAACAGCGAGCCTGTACCTTCAGGGCCCGCTGCCGAGCCGAGGGGGACAGGCTGGCTGGGTGACTCGGCCACGCTCGCACGGGGAATTTGCAATACAGCATTGCCACGGACCTCGAATTCAGGCTCGCAGTGCCCTTTCCAGCGCTTTCCCTGGGAGACTTTTCATCTTTTCAGTAACTGAAGTGTTGTAGCATTGCTTGAGGTGACTCTCCAAACTGCTTGGGCCTGCAGGGAATTGCCTAATCCGCTTAGGTAACATTAAAAACAATGTGGGTTTGTGGGTTTTTTCCCCCCAAAATTTCAATTGACTCACTTTTAGAGGCCAACATTAGCAAACACGTTCATGTGACAGCCTGGGCCGTGCAGGACACAAGTTAGGTGTGACTTCGGTGCCGGTGCATCTCCCTGGCCACCCCGGACGCAGCCCCTGCTCCTCAGCACAGCACCCAGCCACGCCGGGTGAGGAAAGGGGCCCTGAAGCAGCTCCTCGGACAGCTGGGGTACCCTTCCCAAAAGCTGGGGTGCAGCCCCCGCCCCGGGCGGCCCCAGGGTGCCGGGGGGGCTGGGGCGGTGCTGTCCCCATCCCGGAGCGGGGCTGCACTGCCCTGCTCCCTGCCCAGGGCAAAGCTGCGCCCGCAGAGGTGAGAGCCTCTCCCTGAAGACCGGCGGCATGGAGCTGGGCCCCGTGGGGTTTTGTAATTTCAGCTGCACGTGAGAAAAGTGGGGAGCAAGAGCCTCCGGGGGAGCGGCCTCTCTGGAGACCCAGCGGCCTCAGGCCACTTCTACCTGACGGGTACAGCAGGAGACCCTCGGGAGGGCCTGAATTCATTAGCCCTCAGATACTCCGAGCAGTCGGTGCCCTGTTTTAGAAGACGGCAGTCATTAGGTGGATGGTGTAAGCGGGAGCGGTCGTGCTGGGCTCAGGATTTCAGGGCACCGGCTCACCAGCCAGTCTGCTGGGCTGAAAATACTCGCAAGCGGCAGGAGCACCCCGGCTGTGTCAGCGTGCGCCTTGAATTGTGCCTTCCCTGTCCTCGTCGCTCCTCGGTGAACCCAGCAGGAGGAAGAGGTGATGCAGTGCAGTCTTTCACCAGCGATGGTCATCTTCAAAGTGGATGGCCAGCCACAATTGCAACACTGATTAGATTTAAAGAATCGATGTGATACTTGCTTTGGGTGAGAAGGCAGTTTTAAGGACAAAGTTACAGAGCCCTGTTAGGAATTCCCTGTTTCATTGTTGGGCTTTTTTGAACTCTTGAGTAAATACTGTCTGGCAACTTGCTGCAGCTCATTTTGTCAGTTTGCTCCATAACTCCATAAGGATCGTCATGAGCTTCGATTCAGCTCACTAACTGCTCTTCACGCTCTGCCTTGGCCTGCCTGCGCGTGGCTTTACATGGCGCTGTCAGAGTTGACAGTCCTTTCTCTTTACTCCGTTTGGACATGACGTCAGGTCCCGACGTAACCTCCATCCCTCCCACCCTGCTGTGCAAATGGGCCAGTTCCCTCTAGCTCGTCCTCCGGCCCTGCCCCAAACACGGCAGGACCCCTCTCTCTGTGTGCACCACGGGCACACCAGTAATCCCCAGGCACCTGTGCACCGTTCATTCCCCTCACTGCCCCTTCCACCTTCAGCCACTGCTGCTGCGGAGGGGAAATGCCCAGTCTGAGTACCTCCTGGCCACTGCTCTGGTGGCCTCTGACTAAGATTTAAGGCCGATCCTGCGTGCTACGCCAGACCAAGTCAAGGGTTGCATCTCCTCATGGGCTCAATAACCAGCTGCTCCACGAAGCAGTGTTTGAACGTAACTAAAAAGCTCATCTCTATGTCCAAGTGTGATGTCTGCCTGGTCTGTGGGTGTTTGGAACTTGCATATAGCAACAGTATCGCATTTTATTTGTATGATGCCGATTATCTAGAAGAGTATAAAGCAATTCAGGCTCTGGGTACCTCTAGGGTGTAAAGGCAGAAAATGTTGGATGTTACATCATGTGATAACTTCAGCTGTCTGATTGCTGAGTACATGTTGTCACATTAAAAGCTTCTTCTCGCCAGGAATACTTGCTGCATTTTCCAAAATGGCATGTCGCCTCTGGCCAGATGGAAGACCCACAAATGCCAGCCTGCCCCATGCAGCAAGCTGAAGGCATGACTTCCACACCCCGGAGTGAGCTCAGCTCACCCTGGGGCTCGTGGACAGATGTGACTCTGCGGGAAATCTGTTGCAATGTCTGCTCACACTGCTACAGCCGGTCCTGTTCCTCTGAAGTATCAGCAGTGCAGTAGCGCTGCTGCTCAACTTTACCTTCTCCTTAACGCTTTCCTTCATGTCCCATCGGAGATGGCTGGTGGTCCTGCTCCCACAACAACAAACCACCTAGATGCAAAACTCTGCAGTATGTTCGGGTGCAAAACTTAAATGAAATTTTCATCCTAATGCGATCCACTTCCTGCAGCCTTTGCTGCAGTCGTGTATGTAAAAGCTGTAGAGTTTATCCTAGGACTACTGCTCTTCACTGGAAATGGAGGGAGGCAAACTGAACAGGATTAGTGCCCTGGGCACAGCAAATTGTGGGATGGAGGATCATCCCACAGGGGAAGCTGCAGA
>JANHGO010000027.1:40430061-40459819 GCA_024606505.1 Aquila spilogaster | reverse complement strand
AAATGCTAAGTCATGGCCTGAACCAGTGATTGAGCACCTGGTGGGAAGGCAGGGCCAACCCAGGGGAGCTCAGGTGCTTGCAATGGACCTGAGTGGCCAGAAAGGGTGGAGCCAGGATCCACTCCTTCCCAGACCTAATTTATAGGTTGGTGGTGGAGGCAGTGGTACTCTCTGGAGATCCCTGCCTCCTGGAGGTCTTCCAAAGGTTAGTAGTTTTTCTTCCTTTGTTTCTGTGTTTATGGTTGCTGTGTTTGGGTTTGTTCCCATTTGCTGCAGCTTAGGATTGTGCCACCCTGCCTCTATTGCTGTATTTTCCATCATGTTACAGTCTTACGGAATTACACTGATAATTTGTGATTTGGCCTCCAAGTTTCTGAAGAATGGACTTAGAGATTGCATTTGTATTTTTGGACGTGGTGCTCTGAAAAGAGCCTAACATTCATGCCTGATGAAAATCTTTCCTTTAATCTGAAGATTCCTCATCTGTTGAAGGTCACTTGTTGGTGATCTTCCTATTTGGACTTCTGTGGAATGCTAAGCAAGAATAAGAATTGGGTACTGCCTGATCAGGAGAAGTATGCGTTCTTTAATCATGAGCCTGGCTTGTGAATTTGTTCCAAGGATGATTCTGTTAAGTGGTGTCCAGTTAATTAGACTTGTTCTATGCTTTTGTCTTATCTCTGTTGTCTTCACAATAATTTTATTATATGCTTCCTGTAAAGTAATGGTACTTGAGGCAAGGACTAAAAACAGAATTCTTACTACCTGAAGACAGGGCATGTGCTATGAAACAATATGTTCATATAATGGCTTTTGCTTGGAAGATGAAGTCCTGTCCTGCAGCACTGGATGACCCCTGGTCAGCAGTTTAAACTGTGGGTGAAGAGCACTTCATTAACTAGCTCTTTCTCTGGTTAGAAAAGTAAGCTACCAAATTCTGTGCTGCTGGGGCTTTTCTCAGGAGAGCTCAAGAGCAAACGCAGCTATGCTGACCACTCTGCACTGACTGAGATTGTGGAACCAAAAACAGCAGAACTGAAGGGACCCCAGAGGTCTCCTCCTCCCTGCCCAGCCTCCAGCACTTTACCTCAGTCATCATATCAGATGATACCCAGAGCACAAACTCATTAACCAAGGGCTATCCTACACCGGTTCTACCATGTTGTTTATAACAGCAACAAAAACAACACAGCTCAGGAGGAAGTGGTAAGGAAGTTCAGGTTTTTTTCAGCTCAGATCTGTGTCAAAATATCTTGAAGGCTTCTACCTTTAAAGCTGCTTTAAAAAGGGAAAGTGCCTGTATGGTAACAGACTTTGTAGCTGTAATTAACAGCTCTCAATAAAGATGGATGATACAGTGTGAGAAGTGTTTGAGACTGGCAGTACCAGAGAAGTGGAAAAATCCTTTTTGTCCAGCTGCCTAGTGGTTATGGACTATGTCCAGATTTCCCAGAATTATTTGTGTTTGTATTAAAAGGCAGCCTCGTATAAATTCACAAGTACCTGGCTGAAGACCCTGTTAGGGCAGGGGCTGAGGAGTACGGCCACTCTTGTTTGTTAGTCAGAGCTCTGGTAAAAGGGAGAAACAGCCAAAGGTGAAGGTTAACAATAGCATAGGTGTGAAAAGAGTGTCAGACCTTGAGAAACTCTGTCAGGCAGTTATGTAATATAGTCTGTGAACATCCGTAGATTTCTTAATTTTTTTTTAGGGAAACAATGGTAAGATATGGGCTGTTGGGTAAACAGGTTGGTCTGTGCTCTCGCATACCTATGTACAATCATTTCTTTGTTTTCCAGTGCTAAAATAACTATCCAAATGGTGGCTTCCTGACAGAAAATTGAGAAAGTGAACAAAATCCATTGTTGTTTTCATAGACCACCACTTATACGGGAAACCACTTCTCCTTGGTGTTGCTATGAAAAAGAAACAACCTTCGTGTTGGTTTGTTTGTCAGTCAGGGTTAATGCTCTGTGAGTTTAAAGGAAATAGGCTTTTACTTCATAGTCTCACAGTCATCATTATGTCATGTGCGTCTCTTGTACTCAGCAAGCCTATACTAATCAGGTCCGCTGTGGCCTTATTATCGTTCCTCTCTTCCCCATATCCCTGATTGAGCTCTCTCCATGTGAAGTTGCTCATGGTTTTTTAATTTCCAAACAACATTCCTTCTCTTTGGAGCTGGATGGTTACTTATCTGTTTGCTTAAGCTGCTTATTTTGCCCATACATAGAGGCTTCTGCAGCATTTCCTTCATATCTTTGAAAACCTTCCACTGCACCAGTAAAAGTTCAGACTGCCATAGGATGAATGGGCCTCTGGAAGTCTAAATGAAGAATGGCATCTCCCATTTCTTTTGGCAGGTCCAAATGCTAAACTCAAGGGACATTGGATGTCCTTTCAGCATTAACCTTCTTCTAGGATGCTGAGTGTCCTTGGATAATGTGAGCCTGGGCCCATTCACTTTTCTGTATGTCATCTGGCTTTTGTACTTGCATTGCCTTTAAAAAGCATGTTACGTTTTTTCTGTTGGTTTTTTTTTTCATTTAATACTCTTTTTTTTCCTCTTAATTTGCTTCTCTGTATCTTTTGAAAATGGCATGCTGCTTTTTCTGCACTGAAACTACAGTTTTCTTCACTAGTCTGGCTTTTTATGTTTTCAGTTGGAGTACATATAGATTTCCAAGTACAGAAAGAAAATTCTTGAAAAACTCTGCTATTAAATAGCACACTAGAAAATAGCCAAAAACCCTCAATACTTCTTAGGAATACTTTGAGTAAAAATGAAGTTTCAGCTCTGTAATGCTGTCTGATATTTCTGCCATCTTACAAATGGTGCTGCTGTTAGACATCCCTCCAGGGTATCCTGAACATCAGGTTGTAATTCTGGTTGGTGCAACCTGAGGAGGTCTCTCGTCCCTATGATGACAGACTTCTGGGCTCACATGATGAGTATAGAGTCTCATCTTATCTATTTCTTAGTTTTGTTAAAGGTATTAACCTACTATGCAGCGTTTTTACTTAACTTATTTTAAATAATAATTTTTCACTCTTTCCCTCTAGAGAAGGTATCTTGATTATGTAAAAGGGATAGTGGTAATGGAATACAGTAAAGGTCAGTTAGATCGTGTGCAAGCTGGAGAAGGAACTAGGTGGCATCAAACAAAATGTGTGAGGTGTTCAAAACAAGGGAGAGGATTTTTGACAGTGTGTGGTTGAGCTCTCAGAAGCCTGAAAAATAGGAGCAGCCCAAAGTGGTGGTTAGTGCATGCTTAGAAATCGGAGATGGAGGGGCAGACATGGCCTGCTGTATGAGCAGATTGAGCTCTGCTGCAATGTAAAACTCATACAAACAATAGTACTTGTATATCCTCTTCTATCAATTCAGCTAGATCAGAAAATCATGCATGATTTCAGTGGACAGTGTGCTTAATGGTATTGCCTTTGGGGCAAGTCCTGTGCCTGGATGCAGAATCTGAGCTAAGGTTATTCCAGGGGCCCAATGTGGCTTAGCAGCCACAGAGCCATGTCCAAGTTAAGAGGGGTCTGGACAAGTCGCTTCAGAGTGTCTGAGAAGTGTTTAAACCAGCACCAGCTATGTTGTGTGTTAACAGATTGGTTTCTTAACAAGCAGGAATGTACAATTAAAATTTGCCAAACTGATAAGATACTTTCTTGGGATCTATTCAAAGGGGAGCATTTAATTGGTTTTATTTTTAGATAAACAGGAATCATAATGAGGACATACCACTTGAAAATCATACCAGTTGTATGTATAGTTAAGTTTGGACTTACTTTTTGGCTGTCAGGCTGTAGAATATTATCTGCTGCTTTATATCTCAAGAACTTGGTGTTTTGCTCAAAAAAATTACCAGCTGGCTTCCTAGATAGGTTTGCTGTAAGAAACTGGAGGCAAGTAGTTTGAGAAAACTGAAGACAAGTGTGTTTCCTCCGCGGCAGTTGTGCTAAAAACAAGTTGTTGTCATTGTCAGTGTGGCTTTAGACATTTTCTGCTGTTACACTGCTGATATCTGGAGTCACAGTTTCCCATAAAGCCTTTGTCTATCACAGAAGAGTAATTAACCACAGATTTCATGTACATGAAGAAACATCTCACTGGGGAGACTTGAGAAGGAGATGGCAAACAGTATCTTGGACTTGTTTTAATGCCATGATCTGAATGTGCAGTGGTAAACTATCCTTCCTCAGTTACCTGGTCATAGAAAGCTACGGTTGATTTGCCTTCTTTCAGTGAGAAGCTTGACTCTCCTGTGCTCTGGGCCCACAGCTGCGACCATGAGGCTCTGCCACATGGAGCTCACTGATGGCACCTCCGAGATGGTGTGCAGCTGACAGGAAAAAGAAGCAATAGTTCATTAGTTTTGTCATTCTGTATAATTCAGACATTTTCAAAAGGAATGGCGCTGAAAGCTTTGTAGTACTGAAGGTGCATAATAATCGCATCAAAATTGCCCATCTGCAGCTAAAGTGAGATAATTGCCTAGGCGTATCTGCATTTGCAGAAGAGATTTTGAATAATAAATGTTTATAAAGCCCTTCTGTCATCCTGTTATCCAGTTCTCACCCCGTAAGCCAAACTCTCAATTCATTTACACTCTTTTCAAATCAAAAATAGCTCCTGTCGGTGCAGCTCTGAAGTTGGTCAGGATGAGGCTCTGGATGAATTTGTTACTTGGAATTGCTTCCAGCTCCCCAGAAACGTGCATCAGCCGAATGAGGAAAGAATAGTCAGCAAACCCCTTGATTCTTTGCTGGTGCTATTTGCTGTGTCTTTAATAATGAAGTAAATGACAAGGTGACAATACCAGTCTTCAGTGGTACTGGCTGGCACTTCTTCCTGAGGGGCTTCTCCCAGGGAGAGATCCACAACGGGACTGAGACACGAGCTCCGTCCTGAAAACAGGCATAAATATCAACCTGAAGATCTTTGTTCTAGTTGTGTAGGTGAGGATTTCATGGAAAGAGCCAGATGTAACAGTTTACTGCTGTACAGTCACAGTAAGTGTGTTGGATTATGCTTTTTATAAGTCTGGATGTTGGATCGGGAGCTCATGAGGCACTGTGACACTGAATTGTCAGTGTCTGAGGCTCAGTGAGGTGTTGCGGTATTTTGGGCAGCATTCCTAAGGTCCTGCTGTTGGATTCCTTGCTCTTATTTTGATGACTGTGGGGAAACTAGTGACTCACTTGGAAGGAGCAGTGAGCCAGTAATGTATGTTTTTAGAAATTTCTCCTTATTGTTGTGTGTATGTACATGTACTTGTATGCGTGTGCGTATATGTACATATGTATGCATGTGCCAGAGGGGCAGCAGGCGGTTTTACTTTCGGCAGTCTGACTGAAGGTTCCCTGAAGTCAACTTTCATCCAGTCCCCAAGAGTGGTCTCTCCTATAAGGATGAAGCTGATGAGTCCATTTCTTCTAGGCTCTTCTCAGTGGTGTGTAGTGACAGGACAAGGAGTAAGCTTGAACATAAGAAGTTCCATTCTAACATATGAAAGAATTTCTTTACAGTAAGGGTAACAGAGCATTGGCACGGGTTGCCCAGAGACGTGGTGGAGTCTCCTTCTATGGAGATACTCAAGACCCAGCTGGTTGCCTACCTGTGCAACTTATTGTAGGGCACCTGCTTTAGCAGGGAGGTTGGACTCGATGATCTCTTGAGGTCCTTTCCAACCTCTGCAATTCTGTGATTTCCGCCATGACCAGGGAGGGGCATTGGTAAGACTTATGTCCAGAATATGTATTTATTAATGTTTGAACACTGTACTACAGGTTACAAGCTGCTAATTCTGTGGAATCCTGTGGCAAAAGTAATTTCAGCAGACATTCAGTTTTCTACTAGAGGGATTTGCAGAATAGCAACTATATGTAAGTTGCGGAGGTGACTGAAAAATCCCACGTGTTGTATTTGGTCTTGATTGAGTATCCTCCAGATCAGAAGCTTTCCTGTAAAATGCAAAAATGTTTGAAAAGAAAAAAAGCCATAGATAGCGTGCTTGATTACTTTAGGGTAAATGTAGATTCATGCCCTTGACTGGGGTGAACAAATCCCCTTGCACAACATGTGCCTTATTCTGTGGGTCCCTGGGGCCAAGTGTAGTCTCAAGGGTCAGGCCCCAGATTGTTTGCTGAGCAAGCTGACACCTGCCTTCCTGCAGCGGGAAAGCTGCTTATTGTCAAGCACCTGTCTGCAAGCACTGCCAGCACAGCTCTGAAAATTCTTTTCCTTCTGAAGTTCGGAGCAGGAGCGTGAGCAGTCAGTGGTTACCCACGAGGTCCCTGTGAGCACAGTGTGCCAGGCTGGCACTCCCCATCAGTGTGCCTGGCCAGGCTGTGAGGTGGGTACTCAGTTCCCCTTATACCACCATGGATCCCCCCCATGCATTGCAGGATAGATCCAATGCCCTAGGCGGCGGCCAGGGCCATGCCAGCCCTCTGTCAGCATGGCCGAGTGCATGCTCTGGCCTGGGCAGTGCCCTGGGACAAAGTTGTGCCTTTTTCAAAGGAGTAAAGCCTCATCTTTCCATCAGATATGAATTACAGTAGGGTTGAAGAGTTCTTGTTTGGAAAACAACACATTTTCATTCTCTGTTCACCTAACATTTTTATCAAATTCTTGGCTTTCAATAACTTTTTCACAGCCATCTGTGCATACCATCCCCACTTCCAAGATGGAAAAACTCCCTCTGAACAATGTCCTGCTACCCTCTTCTGGGCTACAATCTTGTCATGGCTGGTGCCATGCACTGGAGATGCCAAGTTTAACTGCTTTCACCTCTTTAAAATCTCTATTTTAAACTCTTATTTTGCTCACCCATAATTCCTTTTTAAATGAGTGGGTGATGACAGTCCTCAGCCCACTGAGAAAGTCAGTGTGTTTAGATACCTGAATATTAATTTATGCTTTTAATTTGATCTGATCTTCTCAGGATTTTCATCGCGAAAGTAGAGAAATTCACTAATTCCTTGCAGCTCGCTCATTTGCGCCATCTGTGGATTGTCAAATTCTTCTTATATTACCTTGATGAGAAATGGAGTGAACTTCATCAGTACCAAATCATTTGTCTCTGTTGGTTTCGTTTCTGGGATGATTTATGTATACATTAAATATGATTGCAAGCAGTTGCCTAACACATATAAACCTCAATTTTCAAAGGTCTCTTAGGGTCCTCTAGGTTTTAATTGCAGCCTTACATAAAACAGAATTATCCCATTCTGGTTCTGAACATGAGAAAATCTGGAGACAGGGAGTTAGTAAAACACGTCTGCTGTTATTTCACAAATGACTCTCCAGAATAGGGAAAATTGCTTTTTAAGATACGCACTAACCACGTTCCTGTAGTTTGGTATGTGCATCGTTGTTACAAGCATCACTGATCATCAAGAGGAAAAAGTTAAATATTCTTTTGCCAAAGAAGTACAGTAATGAACTAAATTTGGCATCAAAACTGAAGAGCAAGAAGTAGTAGAATTTTGTTTTTCCCCTGCCTTGAATCTTCAAGATACTATTCTGTGCTTTCTGCTGGGCAGCTAACATGGCTTTCTTCCTTCTCCCAGACCTGCTGAGCTTCTTTCACATGCTGGGAATGTCTTGGCTTATGGTTTAACCCACCTACCAACTACTTCAGCTGCTGAGATGCTGTGAGCTGATTAAGGCATCCATCATCTTATACATTTCTTAGATGCCATGTGATGAGATGAACAGTAAAGAGACTTAGCTTTAGTCTTCTTTGTCTTATTCTTTCTCACAGGCCACACATTGGCTTAACTCAAGCTCAGACACATTTTCCTTACAGAACTGTTCATTCATGTATCTTTGTGTTCTATTTATTTATTTCTAATTCCCTTTTTCTGCTAACATGCATGCTAGGTTTGATCTCCATTACCTAAACCTGTGCCACCTTTGCCTATCTCATGCAGCTGTGTAAAGTGTCATTATTGCTCAATGTTTGTTTGAAGCGAGCTCCCAGGAAACCCTGATCTACACTGGTGACTTGAGCCAGGTGCTTCCCAACAGGAAGCCAAATACTGTGCCTACATCACAGAGCTTGCAGGCAGGGCTGAGGCAAGTACATGCACACAAATCTGCTGAAATCTGGTGATGAGTGATGTCTGCTTCTGTTTGTGGCCATGTGGGGGAGAGCATTGGTTCCACAGTAGCTGCTGAGGGAAGGAAAGGCAGAAACCTGAGGACATCAGTTGAGAGGATGCTTTTCTTGCCCCTTGCTGAGGTCTGTGAGCCTGAGCAACACAGAATGTGATACGGTAGCACAGTGTGGCAGATGAACAGGAAAGGCAGATGAACATCCTTGTAGATGAGGATGAGCCCATGATTTTCAGAAGACCTGATTCCTCTCCTGTTGAAATGAGCTTTCTGCCAATGGAATGCTGATGTCTCACCCCTTCAAGTCGCAACCTGAAGTAAGATATCTAGATCATACCAAAGTCCACAAAAAAGGAAGCCCTGTGCGTGAAGGCAGCAGTTGACAAGTCTCTCTGTGAATCTCCCCCGTGAAGGCCTGCAGTATGGCATCCAGCGTGGCTGGGCTGTGTTAACCAAAAGTAGTTCCTGAAATCCAAGGTCGAGAGAAATCTTTGGGGGGTCTTAGAAAGATGTAAGCCTGCTTCTCCAGATAACACCAACAAGTCATCTGGTTAAATTAATGTCTGCTTTTCAGCTGAGATGAGTGCTTACAGAATATGTAGGCTGTGATGCATCCCCAGCAGTAGTTCTGTGAATTTTTTCAACACCCCCTGCTATGCATGTGTAAGAATTCGCAGGCACACTGAAACAGGCCAGCCGACTGTGCTTTTCTGCTGTGCTTTTTAGCTGCTCTTGGTGCGGTGCTGTGCCTCCTCCTTTCATGCTTTCTGCTATAAAACCAAGCGTTTTCATTTCTCATGCAGTCCTTGTACGTGGCTGCAATTGCACTGACCATAACTGCAGCCAAAGGGTATCCAATGCAAATTACGTAGCACATTCAGATAGCAGCCTCTGGAGCCACAGCTTTGGGAGAGAGCCAGAAAAGCCATTTTATAATTACAGTCTAAGTCCAGGGGCTTTATAAATCTGCTATAAAAACAACAAAAAAAAACCAACACACAAAAAACAGAGCAGGCATGCCCACAGTTCAAGCATTAATAATAGCTGGCCAATGTCCACTCCTCTCCCAGGTTGCAAACCTGCCATCAGGGTGCCCTGTGCTTATTGGTGTGTTTGCTCCATATGAAAAGGGAACAGGTTTTTGACTGATGTTGGTGCAGCTGCTGCTGCTTTATCCTGGAAGTTAGGATCACAAGGTCATTCTCCAAAACGAAGGAAGGAATAAGCATGTCACAGGAGCAGAAGGTGGAAGACAAATGAACCCGGTAATGTCGTATCTGGCAGTACTTGGCTGTCCTCACTGCAGCTCGGCTTTTAGGATCTGCAGGCAGGAGGGAGTCTCACTGCACAGCCCTTACAGCCTCACTTCGAAAATCACGTTCCCACACTCCCTGGAACTCCTACCCATGAAATCAAGGAAGGTGCCATAAAATGCAGCTGCATGTCTGAAACAGAGCTGTTTCGTTTTAGCTAGAAGTGAATGTGGTAGAAATGAATGTGCTGCACGCTTAGCTGATGTGCATCAAAAGAGTTTGATTTCTGTAGTCAAAAACACGCAGAGAACAGAAATTACTTTTGTGACCCTAAATCAGGTTGTAGTTGCTCTGGGTCTTTCCTGATATTCTCATGTTTTATTTCAGAAATTCTGTATTGTAAAATGATGTTCATCTGTGCTACAGTCGATCGCATGGTATCTGAGCATCTAAATGCAAGAAAACTCTCTAACAGGCTCTGTTCCAGGCAGTTTATTAAAGCCATTACCAGAGGCGCATCAAAATGTAATAAACACAGAAGCAGATAATGGTCAGAACATTTCTAGCATGAAATGCACCATCTATTCCAATTTAGGGAAATCCAGGTTAAAATCTGTCATTTTCACTTGGCAGTTTCAAATGTCACATTCACATTTCTGAGAGGAATGCAGATATTATGCTCCTGAATCCCCACGAGTTTACTATCAGCAGCCAAACTCTTCCATTTAAGCATCATAGGACTGTTCTCTCCTTTCTTCCAGGTGTTCTCACTAGACGATGTAATTCCACTGCAGATAGTCCTGACTCTCCCACTGTCTGCTGTGCTCTTTCCCAGAAGGTAGTTTTACTGTTTTCTTTACAAGCAATGTAGTCCTGGTAAATCTAGCTGGCCCTGCAGCAGGGTGGATGGCTCCTGATCACATCAACCTGCAGGGCCACCTGCATGACTATTCTCATGCTAGCAAGGCTGGCATGGTCTTACATGAGCTGAGTAGGGTGTCTGCAGTTTAGATCATCCTTTCAAAGACAATGGAGGTGTACTTCAGCTCTGCATTTACATCTAAGTGGTTCAGAGTGCTTTAGTTAATTTAGTTAACTAAACGTTCATTAATTCTCACTGCTCCTGATCAGCAGGGAGAAGCTTGTCTTGCAGGCTGAGGAATTGAGTGAGGGGGGCCTATCTGATGCCCCTCAGGTGTATGAAGTGGAAGAGCGAGCGGGAAGAGGACAAGAAAGAGGCAGGGAGTCCTGCCGAAGGCTGATGCTGGAAACAGGTTGGGGCTTGGCAAACCCAGGCTGGTAATTCCTGCATTGTATGGGTCCATCTCCTCGCAGGCACTACCGAGTCTATCCCACACTGACACAGGATGGGCAAAAGTGTTATCACTTCAATAATTTTCATGCTGAAAGCACAAGTACAGCATTTGGACCAGCAGATGGTTTTCCCAGTTCATTAACTCAGAATTCTGCATCCTGTTCAGAAAAGTTCCTGTGCTATCACTGTGTCAGATAAGGACTCCTTGCTGGTTCTAAGTCTTTTACAATGTAAATTGGTACTTTCTGTGGTGACTGGGTTGAAATCCTAATTTGTAGATTTGCAGCCAAGGTTAGAGTGGCACATTCAATGCTAGAGAGGTACCGGGTCTCTCCTCATCAGGGTGAAGTTTCCAGTGCTCCTCTGGACAGAGCTGTTTTCCTTTTATGGAAGATCACGCAAAGCAGAGCTGAAAGAAACCGTTTAGTAGGCAATAAAAATATAAAAGAAAAAGAACAAGTACATAAAAAATGTCACTAAGAAGGAGAGCAGTGTGCACTGTAACAGCCTGATCCAAAACACACTGACATTCCCCCCACACGTGCATTGCAATGACGAGACCTGACTGCTTTGTGTTTTCGTACTTCTGTGGTACCAGTCTCTGGCCAGAAACTTCTTGCCGTGTTTTGATGATGGCTCCACTATCTCTTGTCTTGTAGGAGTAAAACCTTAAAGTTATGAAATATTTCATATAAATACCATGACACTTCTAAAGCATACAGATCAGCATTCTGAAGCAGAGTATCCATGGAAGACTTCAGATTTAAAGCAAATTTCTTCCTGACCTCAAAGAACAGCTGCACATCCCATCCAAACGCATAAATAATAATGGCAAGCATCCCATTCCGAGAGGTGCTCGTGGCTTCCAGCAGTTCTGGCAATCTCCGGTGTCAGATCACTCCACCGGCTGAACTCCGAGTCTGGTTGTTTTTTATGTTCAGCAAATCTGAAACCTGAAGTTCTGCTTCCCTGGGATTTTTGCGTCTCTCTCACCACTGCTGGCATTTCTGGTCTTGCCAGCAGCTTCAGATGGCTCTCATTTTCTTATAACCTCTCAGTAGTGCAGTCACTTTGGTGTTGTAATTTCTTAGTTTACATGTGGAACTAATCAATTCTATCTGATCTCTCTCTCCCTTTGTATTCCTGCTCTGTTCTTTTTAATATCACGCTTGCTTTACTTTGTTCTGTATGAAACAATCGTAACCCCATTAGGTTATTTACACTCTTATTTTGTCTCTAATGAGAAAGTTGGCTGTAAAGTCCAGAGTAGCAAGAATAGTCAGCACCGAATGTGCCAGAAGTGGGGGCACAAAAGCGACTCACATATGCACCACCTACCTCTTCCAGTAGAAACCAGGGAGGTGAATAAAGCTGTGCTATTCTGGATTAAAAAAAGATCGTAAGGCTTAAAGGCCTTGGCAGCTGTTAGTATTTTTAAAGTCCTGAGCAGTCCAGTGCAGCAGTGTGCATAAAGTGCTCTTTGCAGCTCTTTGGGTTATTTGCTATTCTTCCTGCTTCAGGCCCCCGGGTCCACAACAGTATCAGCAAGCAAGGCTCTGCTGGAACTTGTCATTCCTGCCGCAGTGTGGGGCATCTGCCTGTCTAATGGGCTACTTCATAGCTCTGTCACTTGCCACATCCCAGGGAATATGCACACGGGCATGTGGCTGCTAATGTCAGATGTCTGGAGCCATCTTATTCTCTGCACATAGATATCACTTTCTGCTTGTGCAGATGGCTTTAAAGATCCAAACCACACGAGTTCCCCAACTCTTCACTGCAGCTGTACCTGCCTAGCTTGCCTTGAGCACAGTCTCTGGCAGTTTCGGCTGCCATGGCTCCATTTCTGTGCTTTCCAATCTGCCTCTAAAAACACAGTGGGTGTCAGTATTTTCAGTTTTGCCTGTCTGCTGTTGAAATAAGAAAGTACTCATATTGGGAGCCAGAAATTACGTATTTCTCCTCTAGAACAAGTAATTGATTTCCAGGCCATTCTCAGTTATTGTGTGCCTTGAGAGACCTAAATGGGCCAGTAACTCATAGAGAAGTCATTTACTTACTGTTACGTATCGCTCTGTTGTTATCATTTATACTAAGGTCTTTCTTACAATAAATTAACGCAGCCAGCAATAGGAACTTAGTGTAGAACATGTTTTTTGGAGAAATACCCTGTCGGGAAACATGTCAAAACAAGTAAATCTGTTTGGAAGTACAAATCTCAGAAGTGCTGTACACGGTGTTTTATAAACCACCCTTCTGGCTCTAAAGTCATCAGCTGTAGTCCTTCACTTCATGTGGTGTAAGGCTGCTGAGTTTCTCAGTTCCTCATGCACTCATTTTCCAAGATCACTGTGCTCTGAAGAGTGCTGTTAGGTCGTGCTCCAGTGTGAGAGTAGATGCCACCACAGCACCTCAAGATCTTCTACCCCTATGGGAAGCTGAGGACTTGCTACTCCCCTGCAGTGCTGCTTTGAGTGAGACACCTTGAAGTTAGAACATGCTGGACAGGGGCTGCTCTGATTTTGTGTCAAATGGACATCAGCAGTGCAGTTAAAGGCAAGCAAACTTTGGACAGAAAAGATTCACCTGTTGTTGATACAGGGTACTCAAAAAATGACCATAAATCAAAGTATTTAGAAAAAAAATATTTCCTTTCTGAATCCCAGTTCACTTAACGCATCTAGCAGCAATCTGTGCTGTGTGTCAGCTTCTGTGATGTGTTGGTGAGCTCTCCGCTTTCTTTTTCTATAACTTTCCTTCTTTTCACTGACTAGATGCCTAATTGATGGTGTCTCTTTTGGTAGCCCCTGAATCACATGCTTTCCTGTTCCCAGCTGTCCCAGCATCCTGTCACAATGCTGAACAGTTAGTACGTAGGCTGTGAGGTTATTTCCCTCGTTATCTGTACTACAGTTTGATGCTGCTATTGAGGGAGGATTTACTGAGCTGATAGGTTTTGCCCATGGCCCAAGGCTGTGGTATCACCAGCAAGAAGAGCCATATGCTGACAATGTTTTCCTGGCTGGAGCTGCGCGTATATCCATGTGGGGTCTTTCTGACCATCCACAGGCATGAAAGTCCGATGTGAATGTGCATGTGTGTGTATGTTTGAACATATATATCTGGTTATATGTATGGTAACATCAGTGTTTGTGTAGCTAGCATTATCACAGAGGCATTTCTCTCGTTCTTGTATTGCCCCATGTCTTGCTGCTTCCCTCTGCCAAGACACAACAGCAGTTTCCCCTCCCATCAGCGCTGTGCTTCTAAATCAGGATAGGCAAAACCCCAGCATTTCAGAAGCTGAGGCATCATCTGTTACCAACGTATTTTATTCTTGCCTGCTTTTATGTCTGCCTGCACCAATGGCTACAGAGCCCTGATTCCCAGGAGGCCAGCTGGCCAGCTTCTTGCAGAAGTTGACTCTTCCAAAAAGCAGCAGCGGGTGCAGGTCACAGCTGCAGTGTACAAGCCGGATATAAATCAGAACAGGCTGAGCTCAAGATATCCGCAAGTGATCGCTGCACAGTTTCAGACGCCGTAGGCCTTTCATGCCCCAAAACTTCCACTGACGTCAATGGAAATTTTGGCTGATGACGGAGAGCAGTGACGACGTTGACTCCGGCAATGAAAGGCCTGAGAGCCCAATGTTTAGGTTTCCTCGCCTGCGTTTGTATATGCTGTCCCTTACCACGCACCAAGCGCTGCACAAGTGCTTGGCTGCATTTTCTTCAGCAGGCCGAGGCACTGCCGAGGGAGGGATGCTTCACAGCCAGACTCCAGTCCTGCCCTTGGCAGCTGCTTTTCAGTACTGAAGTCCTTTGCTGCTTACTGCGCCTCTCCAGCCTGCTGAGCTCACCTTTTAGTGGGCAGTACCAGCACATGTCCCAGAGCTGGGGTGCAGTACCCAAATGGTGGCTGGCCCAGCATGGCCCCCTGCCTGGAGCAGGCTGCACTGTGCTGCTCCTCGCCATGCTGAGGGGAACACTGCCTTCGGAGGGAGAGTCCCAGTTACTTAGTGCTCGTTGGCTCCATGCGGTCATTAGATAGGTGAGATGCACTATAGCAGCCTTTCTGGAGCAAGAGCAGCTACCTATCAGCTACCCCAACAGGCTGGAAATCTGTGCAAGACCTTGGCCATGTCAGTGCCCCTGGCTGTGTTCTCCCTGTTCTCATCGTACCTCAGTGAGTCCAGGAGGAAGATAAGGCCACGCAGTGCAGGCTGAAGATGACTGGCAGTGTTGTCAAAATGGTCAGTCGTGGTCACAGCTCCCATTAGATCTCCTGTCAGTTTGTGTGATAAAAGGTAGTCATAGCTTTGGAATGACTCAGTCTGCCTTTGAGTCACAGTCTTAATATCCATTCTGCACCCTACAGGCGTCCAGTGAATGTATTGCTTTTTCAATAGAATATGAGGGTGGAATCAAGAGAGAGAGAACTTGTAAGTCAGATTCAAGGGCAGAGTGAGAAAAGAGTCCTGTGGGGACCATGTAGGTTTCAGGGGGTTGCTGTGGGGTTGCTGTGGCTGTCTCCAAGCCAACTACACTGTCAGAACATTGAGAAAGAGTGCTCAGAATGATGGAGTCCGCTTGATCTGTTGAATGAAGAGGAAAGAATGTGAGCCACCCGCCCACTCTGTCGTGACCTGGTCTTAACTGAGTCCTCTGCTTGTGCTCTGCACGGTCACTCATACCGACCTCCTCCTGCTGTGGAGGAAGGATGGTGATTAGTCCTGGTTCAACAGGCTGACTGCTCCTCGAGCCTGTGCTTTTATGTGCTGTTGTCAGAACTGGTGGTCCTTTCTGAGTACTCCTTTTCAGCCCAACATCAGCCCAGAAAGGAGCCTCTTGCCCTCACGCCCCACTGTGTAAACAGGCCCATCTCCCGACTCCACACAGCAGCAACTGCCCACTGTTTGCACCACGGTCTCATCAGGAGCCCCCCAGGCACCTGGAAAGCTTCTGGTCCCCTCTCTTCTCCATCTTGCATCAGCTGCTCGTTCTACTTTGGGCAAATGTCTCATCCAAGTGCCTGCTGGCCTCCAGTGTGCTGGGCTCTGGCTCAGATTTAAGGCAGATGCTGTGTGCTGAAGCAGGTGAAGCCAAGGGCAGCATCCCCTTGTGGGCTCTGTAACCAACTGCTCCATGAAGCAACCTTTGAGCAGCACCAGAAAGCTCATCTCTACATACATCCAAGTGTGCTGTCTGTCTGGTCTGCAGGTGTTTGGACTTGACACGTAACAATAGTATGACATTTTATTTGCGTAAAACCAATAATCCAGAAAAGTATAAAGCAATTTAGGCTTTGAGTACCTCTAGGAAACTGCCGGCTAATGCAGCATGTGAGAAATTCAGCTGGCTGATGGCTCTGTGCACACTGTTGCATTAAAAGCTCCTTTCTGCCAGCAATGCTTGCTGCGTTTTCCAAAATGGCATTTCCCTGTCTGGGCTGGTGGAAGTCCCACAGCTGGCAGCGTGCTGCAGGCACGGCTTCATGGGGAACGGTGCCAGACCCCCCAAGGAAAGATACCCTTGACATCATCATCAGGGGGGGAAGCACTGGGAAGGATGGGGACCCACACCCGGGGGAACGACAGTCCCAAATGGAAGGGACAAAGGACTAGCTGCTGTAGACATCATGATGAGAGCCATCAGTGGTATGGGGCAGACTCTTCCCCGTGCTTTTGCAGCCCAAGGCTCCCGCTGCTGGGTTTTGCTAAGACAGTTTGCACTCCGTGACTTCTCCTTGCAGTTTGGTCTTGTACTTTTAGACTGCTTCTTGTTGTTGTTAGTTTAAACAGTCTCTCATTAAGGCTTCTGAGTGCGTGCTAAGACTTGTCTTGGAAATATGTATTTGGGTGGTTTGTAAGATTTGTATTATTTGCTTCTTTCGGAGCCGTTCTGGTATATTATGTAAATCCATAGCAAAGCATTTCCTGGGACCATTTGTTGTGCAAATGCATAGTTTGGCACGTGTCCGGTGCTCAACAAAACCGATTGCCTCTGCAGCTCTAGTTGGGAGAGTTGAGATCAGCCTGGAGATTTTTTGTTCAATTCAAGGGAAGACATTTTGCTCATTTCATTTCCTATCAGAATGAGTTTCAGCAAATGAGGTGGAAACTCTTGGAATAGTTGAAAGTGTAAAGGCAGAACGTTGGCTGCAAATTACATGTAGAAACAAGTACTGCTCAACATCATTAAAAGCGGCAGCTGTATCTGGATTGGCTTCTAGGGTCATTTCTTGCACTTAATAAGATACTTACACAAAAATACGGGCATTAACAAACCACTGGATTATTCTAAATAACGTCCATTTCTGAGGAACTACTTAGTATGTCAGGTAGTTGTTTTTTCAGTTTGTAAGCAGGTAGGTTTGGCGACAAGCTTCAGATCTGCTTCTTACTTTAAGCTTCACTTCAAGCCTTTTTCTTCATCCCCAGAGCTGAGGAAAGCAGCTGTACGGCACCTGATGTCAGGAGCTTCTCCATCCTTTCTCAGTTTCAAGAAGCCTCCTGCGGTGCTCCAAGCACGTGAGGGGACAGCAGGGGAAGGAATGTTTCCCCTGAGGCCTAGAGGGGAGGGTGAGAGGATGCCGTCCACACGGGCACTGGCATGAGGGAGAGGGAAGTGGAGCAGGAGGCCCGATCCCATTGTTTGGGAAGCGCACCGTGTACACTCCCAGAGAGGAGTTTGGAGGGATATTTTTGCCTAATTTGTATTTCATCTCTGCACAGCAATCTTCTACCTATCCTGTGAGCGCAGTGCAGGAGGAACGTTATGGCCCTAATGGGATAAATTATGAAGAGAAGTCTTGGCTTTCATTTTGTTCCCTTCTTTCAGGTGCCACAGCACCTCAGCTGTCCTGTTGGCTTTTGCTGGCAGCAGCTGGCTTTCAGGTCCCACAGAAGACAAGATGTGACATTTTAGTCCATGACTGTTTTTTGTACAATGAATGGAGAACGTGTGACTGTTAACAGTGTTGCTGCAGACTATTTATCCATGCAGGCCTCATCAGTGCAGGGATCGGCAAAACATGTTTTGCCTGCCAATCTCTAATCAAGAAGCCAGATTCCCTGGCACGCTGGCTGCTTTGCTCTGCTCTGGGGAGCCTTTGCTCACTGGTGAAAATTGGGAGCTATTTAGCTAAATTCAATTTGCAGGTATGCGCTTTGCAAGGTCAAACAAAGCAAGAAGTGCAGACAACAAAGAACAAAAATCAACCACGAGGAGCGAGGGCAGAAGAAAATACGGTTAAAGGCATAAAAGGCAGTGGAAGGTGAACGTTGTTAAGCGTGTAATTGTGAGTTCAGTGGGGAAAAAAGAAGTTTTAGTGTCATCTTTTATTTGCAAGCTTTATTTGGCTGCTGCACCTGCTTTCGACACGACTAAATCTTACTTACTTAGCATGCAATTTTGGCACCAACTGCTTGCCATTAACCTCGCTGGGGGTGCTCAGTTCCAGTGACAGATATTTTGATAGCCTTGTTTTGTTTCAGACACGCACAGTGGGGCAGAGCTAATTTGCCATTTGCTGTGTTAATGAAGATACGCATTAAAAAGATTATGAGGAAAACTACGAACTATCACATGAAGGATTATGAAACAACAATTCAGAGTAAAAAAATAAAAGCAGTGAGAACTCTTCATTTGATGTTTCCATTCCGGTTTTCCACAGCCTTTCACCACTGCCTTGCTCGTGCCTTGCATTCGTTTTGTAAACCGATTACCATGATTAGAGCAGAGCTCCAGTCCTGCCTGGAGACACAGAGTGCCAGGGCATGCCTCTAACCCTACATCATCCCGTAGGGTTATGGCCTTACTGGCCATAGCACTGAGCAATGCTGTGTGCACAGTCTCTCAGAGCTGCCCAAGCCTGCAGGCAGAGCTGGAGTTCTCTGTCCTGCAAAATTAGGAAGGGACGGCCCAGGTTCTCCATTCATCCTGCAGCTTTGGGATGCTGTGAGATGCTGAGTGCTTATGGACTGCCCCTGGGCTAGAGTGGCTTTTGTCTTTCTTAACAAGTTACATTTTCATTAGCAGATGAGGTTGTTAAAATATTCAAAGGCAGGATCTTCTGGTGCATCCAGCCGTGCCTGCACAGCCCCAGCTCTGTGTGCCAGGGAGTCCCCATAAAGCATCAGGATACACATTGGGTACAGTGTGCCCCTGTGGGCCAAACAGAGATAACCAGACAAGGGGAGGAACTGTGTCCAGAATGTTCTGTCAAAACATCTAGAGCTGAAGGTTGTTTCTTCTGAAGCGGTTTTTGCGCCAGCTGCGCTGGGATTACTGTGTGTGTATTACTTCCCAGCCCTGTCTTGACTGTACTATATAGAGTCATCCTTGCACAATAGGACCGCGTTTCTCTTAATGCTCCTGTTGTCTGTAGGAGCACACCAAGAGAGTCCTTGTCTGTGACAGCATGAGCATGGCAGTGAAAACAGAGGGATGGATGGATGGTTGGGTGGATGGTTGGATGGATTGATTGATTCCAGAGACATTGCTGGCAAGAGGCTGTCTCCTGCCATGATGGGATGTGGCAGAGGTGTGGATGCTTGGCGACCCACAGGAGACTCTTGATGGAAGGACTCCTTCCTACCTCACAGCTTCCACACTGTGTTCTGATCATTCATCAGGGGGCTCCTGAAGACACTTCATTCCTGGACTTGTAACACTGTTCCTGGGGCTGTCCACCCTGTGAAAAGAAACCTGTGTGTTTGCTGGAGACTGAGACTGGCTGGTGGACTAACGCTGCCTTTCTCTCCTTGTTGTAGGGAGTGCTGCCGCTTTTTTGGGGACAACGGCTTGACTTTGAAGGTGTTTTTTACCAAGGCAGCACCCTTTGGTGTTCTCTGGACACTCACAAACTACCTTTACTTACATGCAATAAAGAAAATAAACACTACGGATGTCTCCGTGCTGTTCTGCTGCAACAAAGCATTTGTGTTCTTGCTGTCATGGATCGTTCTGCGGGACAGGTTCATGGGAGTGAGGGTAAGTGACTCCTTAGCTCTGTCTCCTGCTCCCTCTCTCCCTCTGCCTTTCCTTCCCCTTTCCCAGAGTAGTGGCCCATGCAGCGGCAGCACAGGGACCCACAGAGAGTGAGGACGAGCCCCTCTTGCAGCATTTCCCAGCAGAAACCAGGTAGCCTGCTCCAGAGCAGGGCACGAGGGCTGCCTGCTGTCTCCATGCTGCTCTGAGCATACAGCAGCCTCCGTTGACTTGAAGTTTTCCAAGGGAACTGGAAACTTTGCAGCCCCCGCTGCCATTCTGGCAGCCCTCAGCACGCAGTGTCCTCTGGCAGCAGAGCCAGGCAGATGGTACCTGGCATCCACCAGGGTGACCCAGCAGTAACCAAACTAAAAGGTCCCACGAGTCCCTCCGGCCTCACTGCATCAGCAGTTACGTGTTAATATAGCAGCAATCACAGTAGTAAGACCTATGTTTTGCCCACTGTTTGAAGAGCTCTCTGCTTGTCAGCCCGAGCAAAGCGTTCAGTGCTCGAGAGTGGCTGCGTACCTCGCTGCTGAGAATTAACTTTGCAGGAAGTATTTCCCTCCAGCAGGAGGCTTGGATAGCTGTGCAGGGTTGCAGCCAAAGGCAGCTCACAGCGCTGCAGAACACCCTGCCAGCAGCCCGGCCCTGCCAGCTGGTGTCTGTGCTCACCCATCCAGCTTCCCAGCAAGTGGTAGCCAGGAAACAGATTAACTGGGTTTTGCTGAGTACATAAGCAAGGGTATCCCGAGATAGTCCTGGAGGCAGGGAAGTGTCACGTTTATCCCAGCTGCCCATGCTGACCATTTTGATCAAAGTGAGAAAGCGTGTGTTTTGCTGGTGCTCGTCCATCTTGTGGCACTGTCAGTGAGGAGTGCAGTACCGGTTGGTCTCAGGGGAGGAGGTGTGCAGATGCACGATCACTGCTCTCTGCCCTGGCAGCTTGCTCCGTGCTGCGTGTATGCTCTCTCCCAGAACTTCCTTAGGACTCAGCCTTTCCTGCCAGCACTAGGGGTTTCTCAGTTGTGTACTATTGTCACGCACATGCTGCAGGGACCTGCTGATAGGGAGGCTCTGTGGCAGAGATGAACCCCCCCTTCTTCACCCCAGTCCGAGACAGGATGCAGAGGGCTGGCCTGCTGCATGCTACCCAATGCATCCTCTCCTTCACATCTCTGCCTGCAGCCTGGCCAGCCAGGGCAGCTGGGTTGATGCTCATTTCCTGCCTCAAGGCTGGGGCAGATGATGCAGAAGTACTGCCCTCTAATGTAAAGCTGCTGTCACATTTTCCCACACTGGGGGTTGTCCAGTAACACTAGCTTTCTTTGTTTGTCTCCAACCAGATCGTGGCTGCTATATTTGCTATTGCAGGGATAGTGATGATGACGTACGCTGATGGGTTTCACAGCCACTCTGTTATTGGGATAGCCCTGGTGGTGGGCTCTGCCTCAATGTCTGCTCTGTACAAGGTAAGCACACCTGGCTCTCCCCACAGGAAGGTGTCACTACTGTGTACGTGCTCCCTTCACAGTCCCCTTGCCCCAAGCAGGGCCAGGATGCGAGGAACTGCTGGAGCTGAGCTGCCGGCCCCCCAGGCAAGTGGTGCGAAACTTAGAGCAGCCCGTGTGGCTTTGTCTTGCAGGTTTTATTCAAACTTCTTCTGGGCAGTGCAAAATTTGGAGAAGCTGCCTTATTCCTGTCCGTGTTGGCCGTCTTCAATGTCCTCTTCGTTACCTGCATTCCTGTCATCCTTTATTTTACCAAAGTGGAATACTGGAGCTCTTTTGACATCGTTCCTTGGGGAAACCTCTGTGGATTTTCAATTCTCTTATTGAGTGAGTACGCAGGGAACCTTCGGGCTGCTCGGGGTGGAAGACCATGTGAGAAACTGGTCACTGGTGGAAGCTGCAGCTCTCTGACATACTACAACCAGTTTCCCTTCTTCTAAGTTTTAGCTTGAGAAGTCGTGGGGGGGCCCTTCCTAGGTGGAAATGCAGACCCTGCCCCTGCTGTTATGGGCAAACTCAGGCATTGAGGCCATCATTAAAAGGTGCTGCAAGACTGTACTGCAAAGTTTCTCCTTCCCACTACACCTTGAGCTCATCAGCATCATCCAAGCCAGCGGTTAAGGCTGGCCCATCAAAGCCAGCCTCTGGTGCCTCTGCTGACATAAGGAAGTAATAGCTAATGGCCATTCCTAAGGGGCAAGCATCTTTTGAAAATGTAGCACTGCCTGGGGCTGATGGGGATTTGTTAGCTGGCTGCCTGTCTTCTGCTGCCAAGGGAACCCGGCTTGGAGGGGATGCTAAATCCAGGCTTTATTGTCTCATGATCATCAGAAGTGTGATGCTGTTCCTTGCTGAACCAGATGTGTTGACAGTGCTGACAGTTTGTCCCCAAACTGGCTAACAGTTTCACATCTCCTAAAATGTTCCTTTCATTTCTATTGGAAATAGCCTTTCTCCAACCCTGTCCTTTTACCCTAAGCAGTCACAGTACGTGTATACATATTACCAGAAAACTGTGCCTCAGTGCCTGATGACCAGTTCAGTACTGGCCAGATTCTCTTGACTTTGCCTGAGTTAATCACCATAAAACAAGGGTGAATGTAGTCCAAAGCAATTACTAATTTGTCACAAGCGCCTCCATGAACAGTGTGTTAGAGCTGTAGTGTGTTCCCCCTGCAGCTGGAGGCAGTCTTTCCTAAAAAGAAAAAAAAAACCCAGACAGAAGCAACTGTTTTCTGAAATCTCCTAGAGGAGAAATATTTCCTTTCAGCAGAGCCAGGTGGATTGGTAGAGAAAGATGCAAGGGCCAGGAGTCCATATGTGTTAACAGGCATTACACTGAGAGATGGGTTGTGCCCAGACCTCACCCTGATTCTGCCATTGGCACCGGTGAGACAGAGCTCCCTGTGAAAAGCAGTGTTCTGGGCAGATCCCTGCTTTCTATATGGACAACATACAGAGGGAGTAACAAAGCGAAGGTATTTCAAGTAGTGTTCTCTTTAGTAAAAGGTGGTTTTCTTTCCTCCTTCAGCATTCAATATCCTACTAAATTTTGGAATTGCTGTTACGTACCCCACCTTGATTTCTCTTGGAATTGTGCTGAGCGTCCCAGTCAATGCGGGTAAGAATTTCTGACTTCTGCACCTTAATGACTACGTGAGGTCTGCGGCCTCCCAGATACTTGCTGGGGATAAAAGCAAAGAGCTCTGTTGAAGACATTTTAGATCTTCTTTTAGACACTTATGGAGATGACACTGATTAAAAATGTGTACTTTAATTGTTAAATACATACTGTAGAATACTGCGCAACTATAACAATTTCTACAATTGCTTTCTAAGTTACTGCCCGGAGAAGGCGGGTTATTGAAAAACAAACTAGATTTGCAATCATCCATCTATAGGCTGGGATGAAACCTCTCCCTTGAAGTAGAAATCAATTGATAACGATTTTTTTCAAGCAGGCTTCATGTTAAATTGAAACAAATATAATTGCTTACCCTCTAGGACAAACATGTTTGCCCTGGTAAATAATACTGCAGGCGTAGAGGCTGCAGGGCCGTGAGGGCAGACAGCACGGGCAAACCCGGCTCAAGCCACAGCTGTCACCCTTCTTGGACAGGCATCAGAAGAAACAGCAACTCGTTCCTATGTTATCACTTACACTTCCTTGCTCCTTAAGTGAACCGTGGGACTGACAGGCAGCACAGGCAGGAGGCTGCCTCCTGAGGCTCTGGTGTGTGTTAGTCCTGAGAGTGAAAAAACCCTTCCAGTGCAGGCAGCTCCCTCTCCTCTCCCAGAACAGGCTCCTAAATCCATGCCTGCTGGCTGCCCGGGCAGGTGCTCGCCTCCCACATGGCACACCTTCAGGGATACGTGGGTGATCTCAAATTGAGAGCCACAGCACATGGGGTAGGGAGCGTTCTCTGAAGACCTTCGCTTAGTGCTGACAAACACAAAGGTAGTATGATGGCTTTTCACTCCAACACAGTGCTGGTAGCACATGAGAGGCTGCTGCAGCCATGTCCCCAGTTTTACCCTGAGCCCCCCAGGCCTGCTCCCACCTGGGCTGTGCCCTGCCCCATGCTGAATCAGCAGGCAGAGCATTCTCCTGCTCAGCTAGCCCAGCCTTCTGAGCCGAGGAGGGGGGAGGGAAAGGGGTACTGCCCTAACGCTTTGTCCCACGTAATAACACCAGTTCAATGTCCCACACAGTTGTTGATCACTACACGAGTGAAATTGTCTTCAACAGTGTCCGAGTCATCGCCATCGTCATTATCGGCCTGGGCTTCCTCCTGTTGCTCTTGCCAGAGGAGTGGGACGTCTGGGTAATAAAGCTCCTCACGCGTCTCAAAGTCCGAAAGAAGGAAGAACTCCCCGAAGGGAACGGAGACGTCACTTCAGGACTGCCCAACAAAAGCCGGAGAACTCGTCCCTCCATGTCATCCTTTGCTCATTAAATGCTCTTTTTACCAAAACTCTGTGGTTACCCTACACACGATGACGCAAAGGTCTTTTCTTGGCAAGAAGCACACCTGACCACCACGGTGTACATACCTGTACAGTTTTGATATGATCACCATCTAAGGCATCGAGTCTTGGCATGTCCAGTTTGCTTGTACCTTTTTCACATCAGACCTTTCACTTAAGTAGTACACTGAAAAAAAACTGCAAACCAAGAGCCTCTCTTCTCTTTTTAAATGAATGTAATATGTAGTCAAAATATATTTGCATAGGTTATTTTAAAGAATGGTTTTCATGAGAAGCGGGGCAGACATTCTGAGCATTAGGTACCGAATGATGCATTGCACACTGTGATTTAAAAGAAACTAATGCTATGCTACATCACGTGTTTATTTTTGACCAGAGCTATAGTCTGAAAGTTTTAAGTGAACCAAAAGGGAATCTTTTGGGGGACAGGAAGATGGGGGGGAAGAGTAGAAGGAAGGAAGTTTGGAAATGACTCTGTGTAGCTGAGGGCGTGCTGTGCTGGAACCGGAAGAAAATTTGAGTACTAAAAGCGCTTGCACTAAAGTACTAGCAGGAAAGCAGTCTAGAGCCCAAATCTCCTTGTACTGCACATGGCTGTAGTTCATGTTTAGAATCATGCAAGAGAAATCCAGTGCCTTCTACAGAACTCTTGTCTTTATCCATGGAGAACCAGGCCTCGCTGCGAGTGGCGGTGCTGCAGGCTCAGGCTTGCAGCCCTGGGCAGCCCAAGGTCCCACTGACACCAGACATGCCCAGGCTCTGGGGGCTGCAAGCTTGCATGCAGGGGGTCTGGTTCTCGTCTCGCTTGCACAGGTTTTACCCCTGTGTGGAGTTGCACTTGATTAATGTTAGTGTGAGGAAGGGAAATCTTGGTCATGCGTGGAAAAAACTGACTGAAAATGAACAACGGAGCTGACAAGAGTGTGGTCGCTGATGTACGGTCTGAGAACGCGGACTAAGGGGTGAATCGCCAGTTGCTTTACTCCATAATTGTGAGTGTTAAGAGTTAAAAATGTAATATATTTACATCAAATGTAACACTTTTTATGAAACTTGTAAGCACCAGGATGTTTACTTACGCGATTTTGGTTCGCCATTAAATTTCTATCTGTGATAGATCACATGCTATGTAAAAAGGGGGGGAAAAAAGGTTATAGTTTACTATTTTTGAAGTTTACATTGTTGCATACAAAATGAGAAGTGTTCTTTTGAACTGCTGCCATAGCCTAAGGGTCCCTGCTGCCACTGAGGCCCTCTTTGTCTCGGGCAGGGGTGGCATCCACTTCAAAACATTTTAGCAATTCAACTTCGGATTCCATTATCTGTTTGGCAAAGCTAAATAATAAAAGATTTTAAACTCGGCTTCAGTCAGTGCTGTCTGTTTCCCTTCTCCTGACTCTATGTCAGCTTTATGGTGGGCTGCATCTGACCCAAGTGATCAGGTGGGAAAGACGACACCTACAGACCTTCAGTCAGGTCTTGCAGCCCAAGCTATAGCACAGGAGGCCTCCTCCCTGCTCACAGTCCCACTGCCTTCGACACAAAACGGAGTCCTGCAGGCAGCAACCATCAGCACCATCTGGGAAAGCCCAGAGCAGTCCTCATTGTGCTTCCAAATTTCTCTGGAAAGCAGGGGAGGGTAAGGTACGGTGCATGTATAATGCCAATAACTGCTGTGAAGAGGCTTGATCTCAAAGCTCCCAGCTTAAAATGTACCACATCTTCAGGTGTATCATTTTGTCACCCTCAGATCATCCCACATCCCTGCCCAAGCTCCCTGTGTGAGGCGAGGCCAAAAATGAATGTACTAGCCCTTCTATTTGCCATAATCCCAATAAGTGACGTCCAAAAGACATCAGCAGTGCTCTGAATGATGTTACAAACCGCACCTAATGTGCGTCTAGTACTAAAACAGCAGCAGACTTACTTGTTCAGTGCAGATCACAGGGGAATTCACGCACCGCAATGGCCAGCAGCATCGGTAAAACTGTGAGGTACCAAATGTAAGTGACATCGCTTCTGCCGCTTTATCCTTCCTGAGAGAAGCCTCAACAAAGGGAAGGGCTGGGATTTCTAACAGTAGTTTATTACCATCTCTTTCTTGAGCAAACGAGATTTACCCATTTTAAGCTGCTCTGAACTGCACACAAATCAACCAGATGAACTGACCTGTATTTCTCCAGGCAACATCTTGCACTGAACACCTGGCTTGAGGGCAGGCAGATGCTCAGTGAAACTTCCCAGACAGTGAAGCCTGGAGCGTAACTAGGAGGATGTCAAGAAATCAGCACGTCCATATGGATACATGTCTAAGAGCCAAAACTTCACAGATCTGAAGCTGAAGAATTACAGGAACTGGAGTCATTGGCTCCCACTGGAAGGACAAGGTACAGGAAAGGAAAAACCTGAGAAGGCAGTAGGTGCCACTGGGTCAGCCTTCAGGTGAGGGCAAGATTGAACCTTTTTGATCTGGGACTCATAAAGGATATACTGGACACACTTGGTGCCTTGGAGGCCAGGACTGAGTTTGTAGAATCATTTGAGTCAGAAAGGACCTTTAACAGTCATCCAGTTCAACTCCCCTGCAATGAACAGGGATGCCTACAGAGAGATCAGGTTGCAGTTGGCAGGCTCCCCTGCTTGCCTCAAAGGCCAAAGCACAGCGTGCAGTCTCCAGAGCACAGTGATTCAGCCCTGCTGCTGGAACGGAGCCCATGCATCTCTGCAAGGCAGCACCACAACCTCAGCCTGGGACCAGCGCTTCGAGCCTTTTATGCCTCCTAAGCTGAGCTGCTCTTTGGCAAAGGCCAAGGCTGAGAAGCTGCTTTCACAATCCAGTCCCTGTGCAAGCTGTCCTTGCACAACAGCCAGCAGTAATGGATTTTGATGGATAAGATTAATGAGCTCATCGTTATTAGAAGAGAGACAAGTAGATCTTCTTCGTCAGCTGCCATGCTTTAGGGCACTTCTGTAACAGTCTGCATCTTATTTAAAAGTCTTGAACATCAAAAAAGGAAATTAAAAAAAGAGCTGAAGGAACTTTTGAAAGCAAAAAGAAAATCAACTGAACAGATGCCCACCTATAGCCTAAAAATCTTATTTTAAAAAGAAATCACATTCCTAAGGACAGGACCAGTAGATCAAACTGAAGTTTCTGAAGATAAAAGGCCTCATACAATCTCTTCTACCTGAAACTCCACTTGAGCAAAATATATTATCCATCTTTCTATGCTCACATATTTATCCTAAATAGGGTGTCAATCAGCATTTCTCCACGCACATCACGGACACACTAAGATGCAACCAACGTACTTTTCAGTAATGAAGAGTGAATCTTTTAAGGAGAGTTAGAAGCCTGGAACAAGGCAAGCTGTACAACTCGTATTAGTACTGTACTTAAGAACCTGTCAAATACAATATCTGCAATGATCTAGAGACTTTTTTTTAATCCTAGTGCTGAACTAAGATGATCTCTTTGGAAAACTTGAGTTTTCCAGCTCTTCATCTCCAGGTTTCCTTCAGTTCTATTATCAGTCCACCTGACAATCTCAGGACTGCCACCAGCACGTTGGCTGGGAACAACAGTAACCTGCAGAGCATCTTTCATCCAAATGACAGATAAAAAGGACTAAAGAATGTGTGTTTGAAAGGAATTATTCACCACAAATTGAGAAACTCTCCTGTGAGCGACGTGGGTTAATTCAGATCCCCTCACCACACGCTTTAGACCTTTCATCATTCCCATCATCTTGCATCTGGTAATGCTGAACTACACCAGTTATTTTGCTGCCTGGCTCCACAACAGTGAGAGATCTGTTGGGTCACCCACCTCAGCCAGAGGAGCAGTCTATCTTCATCACCATTGAAGGAAGAACTTCAGAAGCTCCTTGGCCCGGTGACGTACCATAGTGATGCATCGGAAAAGATGATGGTCGCTGCACCAGAAAAGAGTTCCATCCAGGAAGGGAAAGATCCCATTCCTGAAGATGCCTGGTATACAGATGGGTCCGGCAAAGGTAACCCAAGCAAGTGGAGAGCAGTGGTGTACCATCCCTCCACTGACACCATATGGTTTGAAGAGGGGGGATGGTCGAGGTAGCCAATGGGCAGAGCTGTGAGCCATGTGGATGGTTATCACCAAGGAACCCAGCAACAGCGCACTGAACATCTGCACAGATAGTTGGGCTGTGTGTAGAGGGCTCACTCTTTGAATTGCACAGTGGGCCACCCAAGACTGGACCATCCACACACAACCAATTTGGGATAAGGAGATGTGGTTAGACATATGGAATGCGGTTAAACACAGAACCATATGTGCCTACCACTTTTCAGGACATCACCCCTTGCAGTCACCAGGAAATGATGAAGTCAACACACTGGCTCAAGTACAGTGGATTGAGAACTCTCCTGAGAACACTGCCCACTAGCTACACCAGAAGCTGTGACATGCTGGACAGAAGACAGCAGCCAAAGCCTGAGGGCTGCCCATAATGATGTCAGATATCATCCAGGCATGTCATGATTACAATGCTTACTTGAGGATGAGATCAAAACCCTTGCCAGGGATGACTGCCCACCTTGCTAGAGGATATAACCCTCTCCACAGGTGGCAAGTTGATTACACAGGCTGTCTCCCGCGATATGCCAGATATGCATTAACTTGTGTTGACGCAGCAAGTGGACTGATGCAGGCCTATCCAGTACCAAAAGCAAACCAGGCCTATACCATCCAGGCTTTAACCAAGTTGATGGCAGCATATGGGACTCCTCAGGTCATTAAGTGTGACCAGGGTACATACTTCACAGACATGACACTGGGTGGAAGAGAACAACATTGAACGGCCATTTCATCTGCTATATAGTCCAATGGGAGCTGGCCACATTGAACATTATAATGGCATCCTTAAGGCTGCTCTGAAGATAGACTGAAGGGGTTGATGAAGAGATTGCATGAAAACCCTACAGGACCTGAATGAAAGACTTAGGGATGGCAGACTGAGTGCCCTAAAGATGCTGCAGATGACTTGGGCCTCCCCTCTTAGGATCCAAATTGCAGGCACTGACAATAAGGTAAGACCCAAAATTGGCAATGAAAATAACCTTCTGCTCCCTGCCCCTGAGAATCTAGAACCTGGTACCCATAAAATAGAATGGCCCTAGGAGGTGCAAGTAGGACCAAAGTGGTGTGGCCTACTTGCACCTGGGGGGGAGACTATTGGAGATGGGGGTTCAGTAGTTCCTCCGGTAATCAGTGCATGGCCTACTGACACTGTGGTCAACACTCTGGTCTTCATCGCTAAGGGGACCCTTGGCAGATCAGGACCCCCCCTTTTGGTACCTCATATAGTTATGCAGTCACAGATACCCGGCCAAAGGGTATGGTACAGACAGCTGGGACATGCCCCAGTGCAAGCTGAAGTGCTGACCCAGGACAGGAATACAGCCTGTATCTTGCCATGGAGGGCAGACCTTTCCCTCTTAGTACCTCTGAAACATCTGTGCTACTCCCTGTGAGTCTTTGGAAGTCTCTAGGATCACCAGAAGGTGCAAAATGTCATCAAAGTACTCCAGTGTC
>JANHGO010000027.1:40416904-40429961 GCA_024606505.1 Aquila spilogaster | reverse complement strand
GGCAAACTGAACAGGATTAGTGCCCTGGGCACAGCAAATTGTGGGATGGAGGATCATCCCACAGGGGAAGCTGCAGACTTTTCCCTGTGCTTCTGCAGCCCAAGACTCCCACCCTGGTGTTTTGCTAAGGCAGTTTACAGTACGTGAATCTTCCCTCTGGTTTGGTCTTGTTCTTTTAAACTTTTATTTTTAAAATGTTTAAACAGTGTCTCATTAAGGCTTCTGAGTGTGTGCTAAGACTTGTCTTAGAAATGTGTATTCAGGTGGTTTGTAAGATTTGTATTATTTGCTTCTTTTGGAGCCCTTCTGGTGTATTATGTAAATCCATAGCTAAGCATTTCCTGGGACCATTTATTGTGCAAATGCCTAGTTTGGCACGTGTACAGTGCTGAGCAAAACCAATTGCTTCTGTCTCTCTAGTTCGGAGAAGAAAGATCAGCCTGGAGATTTTTCGTTTCGTTTAAGAGAAGACAATTTTCTCATTTCATTGCCTATCAGAATGCATTTTCTGCAAATGAGCTGGAAACCCCCAGAATAGATAAAAGTTTAAAGGCAGAACATGAGCCCCAAATCATGTATAGAAACAAGTAATGGTCAACATCAGACCCAGACATTTAAAAGTGGCAGCTAGATGCTGGATTGACTTCTGTGGTCATTTCTTGCATTTAATAACATGCTTACAGAAAAATACGCATGGGACGATGGGCATTAACAAGCCATTAGACTATTTTAGATAACATCCATTTCTGAGAAACTGCTTAATCCCTTGAACAGTTATTTTTCAGTTCATGTAATCAGGTAGGTTTGGTGACAAGCCCCAGATCTACCTGTCGCTTTAAGCTTCAGTTCAGGCCTTTTTCTCTGTGCTGATTCTGCACGAATTCACTCACAGAGCTGAGGAAAGCAGGCGTGGGGTACCTGACACCAGGAACATCTCCATCCTTTCTTAGTTTCAAGGTTTGGTGTTCCCCTCCCACGTCCTTGCTTCTGTCCCCCCTGCAAGCTTGGGAAGGGGCTGTGGGTTGCAGTTTGCCTCTGTTCCCCCCCGCAGGAAGGTCTGCAAGGGACTTTCTGGGGGCACTGGCAATGGGAGGGGGGTATGATTTTCAGGCTTGCCCTCACCCCAAGCCTCCAAACTCCCTCCCCAGGGTTGCTGCCAGCCACAGCTGGAAGGTCAGAAAAAGCACAGAGCTCCTTGCAGGCACCATCAGCTGCAGCTCACAGGTCTCAGCAGGGGTGGGACGAGCTGTTGGGGGTCATGGCAGGACCTCTGAAGGAAGCCCCCAGTTACTTGGAGCTGGCAGTGGGCAGTGCTGCCCTATCTCCCACCTCTCTCCAACATGGTCCGATGTCCCTGGGTCCTGTGTTACCTCAGACAGCAGAGCCCTGAGACACGTCACCATCACTTGAGTTTAAATGAAACTGGAAAGAAATGTTTTGAATTATACATTGTGGTGGAGCATCACGTTATGCCACTGAACTGTGCTAGAGGAAGGGAACGTAAAAGCCATTTCCACTTATGGGGGAAAGCCCCACCAGCAGTGTTGCCCCCTCGCAGGTGGTCCGATGCCAGCGACCATGGGGCCATATCCAGCCCTAAAGCTCCTGTACGAGCAGCACCCACACCCCACGGCAGGTCCTCTCTGCCACCTTTCCATAGCTGGGCTTGGAGCTGGAGGACAGCCCTGCAACCCACCCTGCTTTTCAGCTGGGGACCCCCCTCCAGCATGGGCCCCAGGCACATGGAAGGACAGCACGGGAGGGGGGATCCCCGCTGCGGCACGCCGGGAAGGAGTGAAATCCTTACTGTGGCAGCCGTGAGCGGATGCGCTTGGCATGGACCTTGGCTCATTGCTGGGCTGGGAGCAGCACGCTGGCACGGCACAGCACAGCACGGTCCGTCAGTGACCTGCTGCTTGAATTTCCTGCCACATAAGATTTGTACACATGCTCTCAAATTGACCTGACCCTGAAGATGGGAGCAATCGATTAAAGAAACTTTTCCTTGTGAAATCAGCTGCAAAAGTGGTGCTTTTATGACAGGCTGTGCTTGCTACCTTGTCCTTTTTAAGGACAGAATGCTCCAAGCTTGAGATTTTCTGACAGTAGCCAAGCATTTCTTCAGCTCTTCTCAGGCACAGATCTGGTAAACGAAAAACGCCTGATCATGATGAATCACTCACTAAACAGCTTAATGGTGCCCCATCACCAGCCATTACCAGGGACAGTATTAGTTAAACAGCCAGTTGAAACGTGCCGCCTCTGAGTCCAGAAACCAGTGCTGTCACCGGGCTGATGTTACCTGCTGGGCTGCAGGGCTGCTGTCTCCCGTTAAGTGGGGTACAATGAGAAACCGAAGGGCTCCAGGCTGTGCAACTCTAGGTCAGTCCCCAGCATGGACAAACCAGACTGGATAAGTGCAGAGCATCTCTGAGGAGCAACACGGCTGTTCCCCTGGCCCCATCCTCTGGCTAATGGCCACAGGCTGTGGCGTGCCTCAGCAGGCAGTGCAGGCAGCAGGGCGGGCAAGGGGCATCGGCACACCGAGGGCAGGTCTCAGACCTCTGCCCCGTGGAAGCCAAGGAGGAGCTTGTGCCCTCCCAGCACTGGGAAGCAGCTTTCCTGAGCTGCTCCAGGTGCATGGGAGGAAAGCTGGAGTCAGGGGTGTGCTGGTTTTGTTGTAGGAGCCTTGGACCAGCGGGGCAATAAAAGCCATGGCAGGAATCCCGGGCATCTCTCTGCAAAGTGCTGAGGCTAGCGGATTTATTCGCAGCATTTTATGATCTAGGACACGCCACAGGAGCCTCCGTGCAACTGTTCTGCTGGCATGTGAACCTGCGGTGACTCAGGAAAAAGGTGCTCAGGGACTGTCTTCATAAGTAACAGGAGTTGGCTATAAAATAAACATGCAGGAAAAGCAAATCCCCAGCTCTCTGAAGGTGCAGCCTACAGGCAGCCCTCATCCTGCCTCTTTCAAGCACCCAGGGACTTCACCTCTCTGTGCTCTAGCTTGCACATCTGTAAAATGGGTTTCATGAGCTCACCTTTCGCTTGCGCTGCTTTGAAATCCGTCCCCCCGAGAGGCTGATTTTGTCATGACTGCCCTTCAGATCACCACTGGCTTGAGGGGGAGGGAAGTGGAGCTGGAGGCATGATCCTATTGTCTGGGAAACACATCGTGTACATTCCTGGAGAGCGTTTTTGAGGAATATTTTGGCTTAACTTGGGTCTTCTGTCTGTACAGCAGTCTTCTACCTATCTCCACTTGTGAGCATAATGCATGAGGGTTGCTGTGGCCCTAACAGGATGAATTACAAAAAAAGTCCTAGGATTTTTTTTCACTGGGAGAAATTAAACTTAGTTTTAGTTTCCTTCCCTACTATTAACAGCCAGGGCACCTTGTCTGTCTTCTTTTCTTTTGCTTACTGCAGCTGGCTTGCAAGTCCCCCAGAAGACATGGCATGACATTTTAGTCCATGTCTCTTTTTTCATATGGTGAACAGAAAATGTACAACTGTTAACAGTGCATCTGCAGTTTATTTATCCATGCAGGCCTAATGGGTGCAGGGATTAGCAAAACATGTTCTGCCTGCCAATCTCTAATCAAGAGGCCAGATTCACTGGCACAGTGGTGGCTTTGCTGTGCTCCAGGGAGGCGATGCTCACTCTGCTGAAAATAAGGAGCAATTTAGCTAAATTCAATTTGCAGGTACAGACCTTGAAAGGTCAAAATAAGAAGCACAGTCTACAAAGAAAAAATATCACCCGCTAGGAGCAACAGCAAATCCAAACCTGCTTTGGAGGAGAAGGCTCTAGTATGAACACTGAGGCAATGAGAAAATTGTAACAAATGTTAACAGTCTGGAAAGGAGAAATAACCGGCTTGTGCAAAGTATTCTCTTAGGAGGTGTATTCCTCCCAGATATTTTCTACTTTGCTGCATCTTTCCCAAAGATGTAATGGCAGCTTCAATGGCTTATTAACCTTCCTGGCATAGGTTTGTTCTGCAGTGAGTATCAAGAGACCAAACCCCCAGCCTGGGGGAACATGCTGTGTGTGCTTTTTCTGGTTCTTATCTAACTTTCCTCTTCATATGTGGGATTTTTTTTCAAAATGGGGGCAAAAAGCATTTCTTCAGTCTTGGCAGAATTTTATACATTCATTTGCACAAGGTTCAAAGCAGTGGAGAAACATCCCGACTACCTAGCAATAGTTAAAGACAAAACAGGCAGTGGAAGGTGAATAGTATTAAACATATAATTGTGAGCTCAGTGGGGAAAAAACAGAGCCTTACTGTCATATTTTATTTGCAAGTTTTATTTGACTGCAACACCTGCTTTCAATATGATTAACTCTTACTTAGCATGCAATTTTGGCACTGATGACTTTTGATTTACTTCACTGGGGATGCTCAGTTCCAGTGACGGAGGTATTTCTAGTATTGTTGTGCTGGAGACATGTCTAATGGGTCAGAGCTAATTTGCCATTTGCTGGGTTAATGAAGATGCACACTAAAAAGATCATGAGGAAAAACAAGAACTAGTACATGAAAGATTAAGAAACCAGCAAACAATTTAGAGTAAAAATACAAACAGTAACATCTCTATGCCTTAGGCTTTTCTGTAATATCATTCATCCCAGCCCAGTTCCTGTAGTGCCGTAGCAGCTATGTGCTGTTCCCAAGTGACATTACACATTTCCATCAGGCCAAGTTGTCAGGACACCCTGTGACAGGCGGCAGGGGACCAGAAGGCCCATTTGGGAGAGAGGACCGCTGGTACGTGCAGCCTGGCTGGTGTCTGTCAGGACTTGCTAAGCCCTGCCTGGGGGCTGCTACTGCAGGGGGGCTCGTGCCCCAGTGGCAGCAAGGTGAGTTCAGTTGTGCCGTGTGGTGCCCACGGCTTTATTTTATACCTACAAGCAGGTTTCCGCTTGTCCCCACCGCTGTCCTTCCATGCAGAGGATGCCCTGAAAGCCAGGCAGCTGCTTCTGCTGCCAGATGGGCTTTATGGGCTTTACACCATCCATCCCAGTTGGCATCCTGAGGAAGAGGAGAGCAATCAGGCCAACCGTGTGCCCTTCTTCCTCACCCGCACCATCCCCTTACCCTGACAGACAGCAGAGATGCCTGCTGCAGCAGCCCCCCTCGGCAACACCCTGCGGCAAGCACATCCACTGTGTAACATCTCTCTGGAAACACTTCCCGAGGGCCACGTGTAACCAGGCTGCAATTCTCTCAGTTCACATGTAGACCTCCTCACTGGGGTGCAATCCTGCTTTTTATTTCAGTCATGAGCCTTCAGATTGTCTGTGAGCATGGATATGACACTTCTGAGTGGGAGCAAGCTTTTCTTTATTGCTGCGGTGGCGATTAAGCCAGTATGTTTCCCTTCCAGTACCCTTCCTTTGACATTTCCATTCCAGTCTTACACAGGCCTTTACTGTTGCCTTGGCTAATGCCTTGCATTTATTTTTCAAACCAACTGCTGTGATTACAATGGAGCTCTAGCTCATGATGGCAGAATTGAGTTAAATAATGCAGGAAGCTAGTTTATCTCAAAAATACGGCATTATGCCCTGCAACGCCAAAGCTCCTTGCTGTCTGCTGCCGCCTTATCTGGAAACAGCCTGGCAGTTGTAGGAATTTACTCCTCATATGGAGGATTACAGAGAGTTGAGGAGAGATCATCTCAGCAGGGTGGCTCTGCAGGATGTCTGCAGGGCAGCTCCCCTGCCCAGGAGGAGTCTTGCTCAGCGCGATCCGGGATGCACGGAGCTTTGCATCAGCATTTCCCTATGGCCTGTCTGGCAGTTGTCCACACCCAAAGTCCCACTGGTCCATGGGCAAAGCAGGATGAGCCCAGCAAATGGAACTGTATCAGCAAGTGAGCAGTAAGGCAGCTTTCAGGTTGAGGTGGTAGGTGAGACCAGCAGGCGCAGGATTTCTGGTAATGCGGGCAGGAGTAGATTCGGTCAGTCTTTGATGACAATTTCTGTTTTAACACGGGGGGTGGGATTTCTCCTTCCAGATGTGTGCTGGAGGTGCCTGTGTCTGTGCTCCTTGCCCTGGGGTCCCTTTTAGAGCTGAAGGAGGGAAATAGAAGTAGTTTCTTCCTGGGCTCAGTGCTTCCTGAGGTGGGCAGCAAAGGCAGCGCTGGGACGTGCATCTCCAGCAAGTCTGAACAGACCCTGGGGTCCAGGCTCAAACATGAAAAGTTGCTTGTACATACCTAAAGGTCAGTGGGCAGAAGCTCCCCACTACCTCTCTCCCTGGGACTCAGCACTCTGCCAGGTTACTGGAACCACAGGCAAGCACATTCATCTCACAGGGAACTACCAGAGCATCTTCAGGGCCTCCTCCACCTGGATGTCTTGGAGGTGCATGGAAAGTATACAGGCTATAAAGAAATAAGGTTGCTTGCTCTTAACTGTGCCTTTATTTAAGATAGTCCAGGGGCTCTCGCTCAATAGGTGTATGGCCCAGAAGATCTTCGAAAGCTTTCCATGAGTCTAAGGGATGACGAGCAGCAGTGCACTTTCTGTGTGAAGAGGGAGAGGGAGTCCACGGAGGACCGTGACTGACAGGGGCTGGTTATGTGCGTACCACAACAGCCCCACTGAGCTCCGCTTGCCAGAAAACCCACTCCAGTGTCACGGTGCCTGGGCACAGGGCTCGCCATCAGCAGTTTAGGCATTTGTAGTGATGCTGTGCTGAGCAAATGCTGTATGCCCATACCAGCTACTTGCAAACACTGCGTATTACCAAAAACCACTGCTCCCCTCAGGCACAGCCCCTCCTTGCAGCTGGGCTGCCCACGCTGGCCATGTGCTAGCAGCTCTGGGCTGCCCAGCACACAGGGCAAGGGCAAGCACCAGGAGCCCAAGGGAGCGCCTGTTTACAGGATCCCTGCTTGCTTGCTTTGCAAAGAACACTTCTGGCACCTCTGCCCACATTAGCAAACAGCAGGGCTTTAGTCCCAGAGACGAACCAAACAAAGTCTGCACCCTCCAGGCATCTGGTAGCCCTCCCTCTTCACCCCAGGTGAGCTAGAGCTAGCCATGCAGCAGGACTAGCTCATGAAAGCCTGGATAATATTTTATCCTGGAAATTATATAGCTTGGCTGCTGGCCCCGGCAGTCAAAGCCAGAGGAGGGTGGTGGTGTCCCTGTCGGAGCAGGGCGCTTCCCCAGCAGCTCTTCCACCACCACTGCACATTTGTCCCAGGAGGAGCTACCCAACGCCGTCTCCCCACCAGCCCGGAGGCAGCCAGCTTGCTCTGGTGTGAGTAGAGGACTCCCTCTGTGTCCTGCCATGGGCAGGTAAACCTGCAAGAGTCTGTCCTGTAAAACCTCAAGGAACCGACCCCAGCTCCCCGTCTATTCTGTGGCTTTGGGAGACTTGGGGTCAGGACTCATACGAAGGTCCACAGTGCTGAATTGGGCTCCGAAGGATGCTGAACGCTTACAGACTGCCCACTGGGTAGGGTGGGTTTTGTCTTTCTTAAAAAGTAACAGTTTTGTTAGCAAATGAGAGTGTTAAAATATTCATGGGCAGGCTCTCCTGGTGCAGTCAGGCACGCCTGGAGCGCCACAGGACACAAGCTGCGGTTTTGCCAAGGAGTATCCATAAAACATCAGGATACTCATTGGGTACAATGTACCCTTGTGGGCAAAACTGAAATTACTGGACAGCATGAACAACTGTCCAAAATGTTCTGTCAAAATATTTAAAGTTGAAGGTTGGTTTTTCTGGAGTGATTTCGTCCCCCGACTGTTTTGGGATTACAGAGTAGGTTATATCACAGTCCTGTCTTGCTTCCCATAACTATTTATCTACCGTTACTCACTGACAACTCTCTTCATCAAACACTTCCTGGTACGGCTTCTCTCTCTTAACCAGCGTTAAGGCACCAAGGAAAATCAGTTTCGCTGGTAAGCAGTAGCAAACCTGGGGAGACAATTAATTGTGAGGGGGTTATTGTACAGTATGTAGTCATCCTGGCACACAAAACATACCACATTTCCCCTAATGCTCCTCAGACTTCACTGAAGATGCCAGGTCCAAGAAAGCCATCTAACCCATCTGCTACCCCCACAAAAGCCCACGGTTCAGCAGTGCACCCATTTTGGACAATGGTGCTCGCTGTGCACAGGGGTGCGTGTCTGGTAGCACCCTCCACAGCGCCAGGTGTTCTTGGGAAGAAGCTCCTCTTACAGCCCCTTGCCGGATGGGGAAACCTCTGCCATAGGGCGGTCTCCTGTGGAAGATGGAGCCAGACTACAAGAAGCAATTCAGACTTGGTGAAATCATCCAAAACAGCTGAAAGGAAGCTTTATTGCATAAGCCAGTGAGAGGAGACTCCCAGAGGGGGAAATGCAGCTCAGGGTCCTGATCCATGCCAGGGCAAGCTGTTCTTTGGGGCATTGCGGCACTACACTGGGTGCTTCAGGGATGGGGGTGAGTGCCAGGCTGTGCTACCGTACGGATCCAGTGGTATCTGCTAAACAAGAATCAGGCCTACAGTACAGTAAAAGCACATATTTCTACTGTATATGAAATAGTGATACCCAAACCCAATTCTATATGTGGGAAACAGATTTTTGGCAGGAGGAGCTTTTTTCCCCCAGAATGAATCCCAACGTAAATTCCATTTTGGTCCTTTCATTTGACTACGGTCTTCCCGTCCCTCTCATACTTAACATCATTCAATTTAAACTGTGCCTGCGTTTTTTGTCTTCAGAGCATTAGACTGGCTGCCTGTGACACCCTGGCAGTCAAACCCTCCCCGGTGTCTTGGGAAGCAGGTTTAAGCCTCTAGTGAAGTTTGGGACTGGGTTTTCAATGTCTCTCTGCATCCCTGTGCACTCCCTGCATCCCCTGTGGCAAGTGGCTGGTACAGGCTGCGCTTTGCAGGGCTGGAGGCCAGACTTGAAGTGGGTATAGCATTTGTGGAAGGGGACGGTGGATCCAGACCACGTGCTGAGCACAGGCAGCATCTGTCAGTGCTGTGCACATCCCTGAACGGCCCTGCGTGGCAGGTGGGAAGTCAGGCCACAGTTTGTGGTGCAGGGGGCGGTGACCCAGAGAAGCCGTTAACAGGTTTGACAGGGAATAGGCTGCTGCCAGCAGGTCATTTCTATAGAGGACAAGGGACACGGATGCGCTGGCTGTGACACTGAGTGACATGATGCAGAACCAGCGGCTCACATGAAAGTGTCTGTGTACGGCAGCCAAAGCCCAGGGTCATCACATCCAGAGATGGGAAAGTTCTGCACAAGTGATGGGCAAGTTCTGTGCAGCCATGGCTCGGTACGAGAGACTGGAAGGCAACAAAACCCAACAAACACACAAAAGGCATTTCCTCTACCCTGCAGCCTTGTACCTGCTGTAGCAGAGGGGATGTAGGCAGATGTAGAGTTAGTGATGGGCGAAATGTGAAGAGGCTCAGAGTGTGGATAGGTTTCTTTAGGTAATTACCTGATACAGCCCCATCTTCTGAGAAAGTGGATCAAAATCACATTTTCATCAGGCTCCAAATAATGAACCTTACACGGCCAGTCTCAGGAAACAAAGCCTGAAATTCAAGGCAGCAGTGAAAACCTATTTGGCCTTCATTGCCAGAGCAAAATTTAACTTTGCTCAAATTTTGTCAAAACACCTCATTAAAGTACTTTGGGGCCTCAGGGGTTTTGCGGGTTTGAAAGCACCTCCACAGAGGTGACCCCTGCAGCCCCATCCCAGCCCCCCCGCTGCCTCCCCAGAGCCGTGCCAGCAGGGCCAGGCTGCACCGTCACCTCCTGTCCCCTTTTCCCACCAGTGCCCCCAGCTCCTGGGATGCTCACGCTGTCGCTCACCGCTCAGCTCCTCCACCTGATCTTTTCCCAGCCTCACTCCTTCCGTCAGGTTCGAGCAAGTGCCCTCAAGCTCCCTGATGCCTTCCCTGTGCCCCTTCAGCTCTTTCCTTGTCAGACGGAACACAAATAAACCACTGGCCTTTCCTTTTCCCATGCCAGGGCCGTACCCTCCCGCTTGGGGATTCACAGCCCTCGCTGTACGCCTGAGCTCCTGACTCCCCTGCCCTGTGCTGCTGCTCCAGCTGACCCGGCGCATCCCCGGGTGCCACCGTGCCGTGTCCCATTGCACGCCCTCACCCCAGCGGGCAGCTGCCAGCCACCCCCTCCCTGCTGCTGCCAGGGGGCTTGAGCCAGATCCCACTCCTCAGGTGGAAAAACCCCAAGCCAGGCTCCCGCGAGGCTCCTTCCAAGCCCTACATAGCGGATCACGGGGAGCTTTGCTGCTGGCCCTGGCCCCTCAGCATCCCAATGCCCACAGGTGCTGGCTGTTGCAGTAGATGCTGGAATTTGTTTTTCTTCCCCTCTTTAAGGTGTGGGCCCCTCTTTCTCCAAAGGAAAAGAAGAGGGGCAAGAAAGAAAAGAAACTCGTATATTTGCTGCAGACTGTGACTGGCTTGTGTAATAATGCTGCCTTTCTCTCCTTGTTTTAGGGAGTGCTGCCGGTTTTTTGGAGACAACGGCTTGACTTTGAAGGTGTTTTTTACCAAGGCAGCACCCTTTGGTGTTCTTTGGACACTCACAAACTACCTTTACTTACATGCAATAAAGAAAATAAACACTACGGATGTCTCCGTGTTGTTCTGCTGCAACAAAGCTTTTGTGTTCTTGCTTTCATGGATCGTTCTGAGGGACAGGTTCATGGGAGTGAGGGTAAGTGACTCCTTATCTCTGTCTCCCTTCTTCCCCTCGCCCTTCTGCCTTTCCTTTTCCCCTTCCCTCCTGCTGGCTGAGTCGAGCAGCACCCCATGCAGACAGCCAAGTCAGCACAGAAATCCTCACGGAGCGGGGACGCATCCTTCCCTGCAGCCTGCCCAGGCACCCTCGAGCTCCTGGGGCTCCCCCTCTCCCCCAGCCCGGTGCCTTTGCACATTTTCCTTCAGAAAATAGGTAACTTGCTCCAGAGCGTGGCAGAGGGGTAGCTGCTATCTCCATGTCACCATGGACGTGCACCAGCCTTTGCTTGTCCCTTCCGAGTGAAAACTCCCAGACGTAACTGTTTCTAACTGCACATTCCTGCATGCCTTGGCTGCATGCGATGCGTTTCTGGTCCCAACCTGTGAATTTAATGGGGCCCTCACCTTTCTTATGCGCGACAGCAGGCTTGCAGGGTGGCATGGTTATCCTTTGCACCCGCGCTGCACTGGGGCTGCAATCAGCAGCAGTTTTGGAGAGGAGAGCCGGGCTGCCCTCGCCAGTGCGCAGCCAAAACGTGCGTGTGTGTGCGAGTTGCTGGTGGAGGATCGGCATAACGCTGGCACGCGGAGACTTGTGGCTGGTCAGCAGGCACAGGCATGGGGCCTGGAAGCATGGCAGGCAGCGGGGTGGCAAGCCCACTCCCCTGGGGCTGCTCTCCTGGTGGCATCTCAAATGTTTGCTTACATCCCTAGTCCTACACCCCACGTGAACACCCGCTCCACAGCAGCAACGGAGCTGCATGTGGGGGGGGTTATCGGAAACCCTTGTAGCTCCCTGCTGACCCTGCTGCTGCTTTTGGCAACCATTGGCACGCTGTGTCCTCTGGCAGCTGAACCAGGTGGATGGGTACCTGGCATCTGCCCCAGTGACCCACCACCCCGGGGCCAAGGGGGCTTTGCCAGGCCTGGGAGTAACTGCAAGGAAAAGGTACCAGTGGGGCCCTCCTGCCTCGCTGCACCAGCAGGCACATATTAATATTAACAGCAGTAACGGTAATAATACCTAATTTCTGCCCACCATTTGAGGAGTTTCCTGCTCACCCACCCGGATAATACTTTCAGTGCTCAGAAGAGGTTGTTAGCCCTTGCTGCATGGAACAGCCAAGAGTTAACTTTTCGGGAAGCGCTCCTCTCCGGCAGGAGAGCTTGGCCAGCCTTGCAGTGATGGCAGCCAAGAGCCTGCTCCGGGAATCGTTGCAAAATGTACCTGCCAAAAGCCTGGCCTGCCCAGCTGGTGTCTGTGCTTGCCCACCCACCTGCCCAGGTAGCTGTACCCTGAAAACAAATTAACTGGGTTTTTTGAGTACAGAAGCAAGGGTATCCTGAAATGATCCTGGAAGCAGGGAAGTATCGCTGTTATCCTAGCTGGACGTGCTGGCCATTTTGATAAAAGTGAAAAAAAAAAAAAAAAAAAAAGGCATGTTTTTGTGGCCTTCATCTGTCTGGTGGCACTGTCAGCTGTAGCGCTGGTGGGACGCCAGGAGAGGAGGTGTGTAGAGGGCTGACCGCTGCTCTCCCGCACGTGCAGCTCGCTCCTGGGTCTGCACATGCCATCTCGCACGGCTGGGTACGGCTGTGGTCTGGGGGGAAAGAAGCCGACCTGTGTGCAGGGATACCCACGTGGGCGTGCGCACGCCGGGGCGGAGACGCTTCTCGTGCTCTCCCAGGTGCGTGGTTGTGCGTAAAGAGCCGGGGTGGTCAGGGGCTCTCCAGCAGCTTCCCAGCCAGGCTAGGTCTTGTGACGTGCGCTGGGGGACAAATCCTGCTCTGGATACCCCCTTCCCAAAGGTGCAGAAGGAGTGGAGGAAGCAGGGAAGCAGACCCGAGTGGTGTTCTCAGCCATGTCCAGCCATCCTTCATTTCTTATCAGCGCTGCCTTGGGAAAGCAGCAATGAAGCAGAGACCCAGAACAGGGGTCAAGGCGGTGGAGGCCGTGCGATGCTCCTGCCATGTGTTCCAGCCCCTCACCGTGGCACCTGGCGCTGGTGAGGGGTGGCAGGGGACCTTCCTGAGAAGCCACCTCCGTACCCGAGGAGGAACGTGGCTGTCTCCTTCCCAGATGACGGGCCGGCAAGGGACCTGGGTGCAGGGGGAAGGGGCTCATAGGCAGACTGGGCTATGCACTTTTGGGCAGAGGTGGCATCCTGACCCGGGGCAGCACAGCAGTCCTGCTGCCCAGCTTCGTGTGGCACAGTGGGAGTGCTGGGGACACTCCTGTCTGCAGAGGGACGTAGTGTGGACTATCTTGGAGACATTTTCTTCCCTCTTTCCTCTCTTTTCTGTACAGG
>JANHGO010000027.1:40400360-40416804 GCA_024606505.1 Aquila spilogaster | reverse complement strand
ACAGGCTATGTGAAAAGCAACTGGCAGCGAGGGTGATGCTGCCTGGTGTGCTGGGGGATCAGCTCGGGATGAACCCCAAAACAAAGCCTTCTTCCTGGGACTGGCAACCAGGAGGAGGGATGGCTGCTGGGGCTTCCTTGGGAGCAAACTAGGGACTGTGAGCCAGCACACAGCCCAGCCCCAAAGCTCGCGGTCCCTTGAGGCCACGCTGTGTCAGAGCTGCTGACCCTTTTAGAAGCACCCTTTGAGCAGGTATTTGGCAGACGAGGCTGCAGGGGGGACGGTGCCTTGCCCTACGGCGAGCACCATCCCGTGCTCCCGCTCCATCACTGCGGCAGCGCAGCAGGATGGATAGTGCCGCAGCAAAGCTCTGACCGCGCATTTGGGTGTCCCTGTTCACACCCGCTGGAGGAGAGGCCAAATGAGAAAGGCAGCAGCTCAATGGGGTTTAAGCACATATAAGCATCCTACTTGGCGTCTGGCGTTGCAACTACTAGCTCTACAAGCACTTAAATCACAATCTGGATGGAATTTAAATGTAAGAGCAAGCTACAAAATCCCATCCTCGCCACTCAGGCACTTGTAAGTGCCTATATTTCCTGTAATGAAGTTGCACTTCTTCCCTTTTCCCTTCACTGTGCCCAGAGCAATGGTCCAACTGGGCTGTGAGCTGGCATATTGCTTTCAGAGAAGACACACATGTAATGACGCTGTGAGTGCCTGAAGCGTTGTCTCTGCAAGCCCTGCCGTGCTGAGGCATTTGCAAGTAACCCCAGGCCAGTAGCCATGGTGTGGTGCAGTGCAAGCAGCCTGTCACTGCCACTAACTATGTGCTTGATAGACAGGCTGAAAGGCTTCCAAAGAAAGCATATGTGACACACCTGGCATGTCAACTGGCGAGGTCAAGACTTATCTGACACTTGTGACATGCTTGATAGAAGAGGCAAGGACTTCTGCTCCAGCAAAACTGTTTGCAGACTGCATTTATCTGCTTTGATCCCTGACTTTGGTGTTTCCTTCCATGCTACAGTAAATAAACCAGCTCAGGGTTCAAGAGAACCATCGCTTGCAAGTACCTCCTGTGTACATAACGTATAGGCAAGCACACCTGCCAGTAGGACTTGAAAATAAATAGACTATCAAATCCCAAATCATAGTCTTTTCCAACCAACCAGAGACCCAGCCTCCAGGGAGGTTCTCCGCAGTCAGCCAGCCCCTGACACTGAAAGCAAAACTGGATGCTTATTATTCTGCAGTTCATTAATGCGCCCTCCAAGTTTCCACTGCAGTGGAGCTGCTGCCGCCAGCGGGAGCTCAGCCAGGCTCCCTTCGCCATGGAGGTACTCGCCGTTTGTCCCAGGCTGACTCGTGGCTGTGGTCTCCCCTCGGCTCTGCAGTGAAGGCTGGACAAGCCACACACATCTCGGACAGGAGACGGCCACGCCTGGAGCAGATGCTACGGGAAATGCTGCATCTTCCACTCTTTGACACCTGGTCTTTAGCACAGGTGATGTTGAAGGGCTGGAGTTGCTATCTTTCAGATAAGCCCGAGCCATGAATCTTGCAACTCTACAAAGAGCCATACTGAGTCAGAGCAAAGGTGCATCTGCCCTGGGAGCCTGGCTCTAGCAGCTGCCTCTAGTGGACACCTAGAAAAATCTGTCTAAACAGGAAAAGCCTGTAATGGTATTTCCTCATGAGACTTTCCAGCCTCCAGCAATTTGAGGCTCAAGGACTTCCTGAGATGGAAGAGATGTTCCTATAGTTAATAGTCCTTGATGAATTTTTCCTTTCATCGGTTTATCCTCGTAAACTTTTCACATCCACAGTGTGAAACAGCAAAACTTTCTTGGCTGAATTATATGTTGGGTGAAGACAAATCTCTTTTTTGTTGTTCCGTACCTGCCCCATGCTAGTCTCATTCCATGACTTTTTTCTTGTGTCTCTGAAGCCACACAGGGTGTCTGAATTTTTATTTGAGAAGAACCAGCACGCTGACATGAGAGAACTGCTGAGGGCTGCTGAGCTCCTTCACTCCTGCCTATCTGAAACAGCCCCACATTGCTGTAGAGCCATGCATTGGGGTTCTTTCTCTCCTTGTCTTAAAAATAAGCCTGTCCAGGACTGTAGGGCCCACTTACACCACCACCAAGCTTTGCTTTAGAAATGATGCCCCACAGCTGTGCATGGAGAGATCTGAAGCTGACAGGGCTGCAAGCCAAGACGCTGTAGTTAAACCTCTTCAAATTTGCAGCATGCACACCCAGCCTTTGCAGCTTGCACTGGGCTCCACTCTGAGCAAGTAATAAATCAGCATCTTCAGAACCTGCTGCCCATCGGCTGGGCCAGCAAGGGGCTGAGCAGTTGGGGGAAAGCCTGCCTCTCCATACCCTGCTGAAACTGTGCTCATGTAGCATCTTGAACAGCAGTACAGCAATTTCTAGGCTCAAGCCCCATCTTGTTGAGTTGCTATTAGCAGCTGTATTTTCCAGGCAGTTTCACCTTCTGCTGATTTGGGCTTTTTGCTACCCTTACACCATCCTGCCATTCTACAGCAACACCTTTGGAGAAATTGATCCCCCTCTGTTTGCAAAAATGGGTCATTTTTCTGTTAGGGGAAATTGGAAGTGTTGATGTCAGCTTGCAGGAGGGATCTGCTGGGTGATTGTCTGTGGAAGTTTTATAGATGCCTCCTGACACCAGCCCCTCCCAGCTCAACCCAGGGAAGAGGCTGCTGGTGGTGCCGGGATGGGGACCTGCAGCTGGTAAAGGGGTCCCCCCCACCTCAGCTTCCTCATCAGGCAGCAGCAGAGCTCGGCACACAGGCTTTCCCCCTGCATCTTCACAGCAGCCCCAGCATCTCTGGTGGTGAACGGGAAAGGTGAGAGGAGGCCATTGCTCTTGGGTGTCTGGGCAGCCACAGCCTGTGGATGGGGCTTAAACCCCCAGTTTGGCCCCAGGAGAGGGGACAGTTGGCTGGCACTGACCCAGCTATGGGTCAAAATAAAGTCATTTATCCAAATCATCTCAGAAGCATCAACACGACTGTGCAGCCAAAGGGGATGTGGTCTAAGTGGGGTGTCCCTTGCACCACTGCAGAGCCAGGAAGCACGCAGCATGCAGAAAGCCCTTTTCACCCCAGAATTACTACCTGGGGAGGTTTGGGACATCTGGCAGGACACTCCCTGAGAAGCCAGGGGTCTCTTGCTGACCCTGCTGAATCAGGGGCAGGCTGTTCCCCACCTTCGTGAATGCTACCTCCCTTTGGCTAACCCCCCCTCAGGCATTGCTGTGGGCCTGGCTGGCTGACTAAACCTCCCTCTACTCTCTGAAATGACATGTCTGAACTGGAAAGTAGTTGTATGAGTTTTATTCTCCCATTTATTTCAAACCCCTTTTTCCTCCAAAACCTCCACAGGACTCGAAGCCTCTCCTGCAAGCGCCGGGGAATTACTACCTGTGTATTATTGTCACGCACAGGCTGCAGGGACCCACTGGTGGGGAGGCTCAGTGACAGATGAAATCCCCACTTCAGCTCAGTCCGAGACACCGGGCCCTGCGGTCTGGCCTGCCGCACACCCCCCTGAGGCAGCCGCTCCTTCCCAGCTCTGCCTGCAGCTTCTCTGCAGCCAGGGAAGCCGGCATCGGCTCTGCGGGTACCGACCTGAGCTTGCTACTAGTTTTCTACATAAGCAGATAATGCAGAAGTAGTGCCCCTCATTTAAAGCTGCTCTCTTGTTTTCCCGTGTTGGGGGTTGTCCAGTAACACTTTCTTTCTTTCTTTCTTTGTCTCCAATCAGATCGTGGCTGCTATATTTGCTATTGCAGGGATAGTTATGATGACGTACGCTGATGGGTTTCACAGCCACTCCGTTATTGGGATAGCCCTGGTGGTGGGCTCTGCCTCAATGTCTGCTCTCTACAAGGTAAGCACGCCTGGGTCTTCACCCCCAGAAAGATGCCAGTCACCCCCGTCACTCATTTTAACTGCTCCTGTCTTACTTGCAAACCTTCGTGCAGTTCAGTGCCATGTGTCCTTCTTTCTTTGAGGGGCTCTGCCATACATGCTGACTCTGCAACACTGCATTCAGGTATTCACTTGCTTTGATGTCTGCCCTCACTTAGGATAAAAACTCCTATTTCCTGGGAAGAGTCTTCTCCAGTGCCCACAGGAGGACTTAGAGATGTCCCACCTTCTTGAAAAATGAGGCTGCTTTTCCATAGGTGCTGGATTTAATCACTCACTCTGGAAGTGCCCTGCAGAGATTTAGCTTCTTTTTCAAGACCTCCTCTTGCCAGTCCCCCTTCAGTGGCATACGTAGCCTACGTTGGGCTTCTTAAAGTATTGCTTGTCACAGAAATAATCAATTGCTTAAAATCCAAATCACATGCCTATGAATCAAGGTCTCATCCTGACCAGCTGGGTAAGCTGCACTATGTGTAAGATGACATGCAGCCTTTTCTGCTGGGCGGAGAGCCATTTCATTTAGCCTGAGACACATATGTGCATTTGCCTCTGTGCTGCTCATAGCGCTCAGAGTCGCAGTCCACAGAGAGGAATAAGCACTCGTAGGGTGCGGTTCACCCGCCCTGGCTCAGATGTGTAGACTAGGATGAGGTGTAGACGTCTCCATCTGGTCTAATGAATTGCACTGTGTCAGTCCTCCGACAAAAATTGGCCAGGCAAGCCCTGCAGCCTTAACACAAGCAATCCAGGGAGACTTGCCAAACTGAGAAGCATCTGTCTGTGTCCCTCAGCGCTGCACTGCAATGCTTTCTGCTCACTTTTTCAGATCAGCCTGTCTTACATAAGGGAGGTCATGAAGTTTCATACAGCTCTTTCCTCTAAAAGAGCATTTCCTTGCAAGACCGGAGACGTGGCCCTCCAGACCTGAGGAAACACCATGGCTCTGGAATCATCGGCAGGCAGGCAGGGTTATTCAAGGCTAGAGCCTAGCTCTGCCGCATCTGCCATGGCACCGCTGCTCCTTGCGGGGACGGGGGTCTCAGGGCTGCTCCACCAGAACCCGTGCACGGGGAGGTGATGGTGGCAGCGCCGGCGGGCTGTGACTCTGCAGCACGCCCCGCATGCCAGGACAGCTGGAGCTGTGCAGCTCGTTCTGCAAGAAACGCCACTCTGCTGCTCCTGCCAATCTGCTCTTGCTTTCCGCAGCCTGGCTCAGTTTCCCTGAGTTGCGCGTGCCGAAGGGGCAGGCAGGTCTGCAGGCAGGCAAGCTGCCCTCCTACTCCCAAACGCGGATGCTTCAGTCTGCCTGTGCCGGCTGCCTGCCCTGCCGGGGCAACACGCCGTCCTCAGGTGGCAAATGAGGAGCAAGTGGCTTTCGGGACATTTCGCTCCATTATACAGAGCGGCAACGCAGCTGCACTGGCCAGCGACGGCTGCGAGGTGGTGGGAGCGGGCAGCAGCCCCGCGAGCACGGCAGCCCTGCAGACTTGCCTGTGGGGCTCTGGGTAGGCGAAGGGAAGAGACAACTGACACTGGAGAGGCGGCCTGCCGCCCCAGCACAAACCAGTAAGTCAGAGTCCACTGGCTCTCCTGGTTTGCAGCCCGTGGCAGGGGAAAGCTGTACTCAGAGCCCATGGGATCCACTGGATCCTCTGCGGTTTTGTGGTGGAAAACTGATGCAGACCCCAGACCAGACCCGTCTGCAGGGACTCCCCGGACGGGCCTCTCGCCTCCCTTGTTTCCTCTCTTCATCCCTTCTCCCTCTGACAAACCAAAGCTTTTAAATCCCTCTCCGCGGTCTCGTTAGTCGGGCTGCAACTGGGCTCGGGGCTGCTGCTGCGCTCTCTGCCTTCTGGGGCAGGGAGAAAGCAGTCCGGCACTGCGAGCTCGCCTTGGGAGGCAGGGACAGCGGTGCTCGCGGGCAGGCCATGGTGCACGGTGGGACAAGGAGGGAGGACAGCCAGGCGGCATGGACTGTGCTTGCTCACCACCGCAGTGCTCCTCAGGTGTCAGCTCAAGGCCTGGACCAGTGACGTCTCATGCAGGGAGATATACACGTTGCTTCCTCTCCTCCCTCTGCCCTGCTCCACTAAGTCTTCTGGTTTTAATGTCAAATTTTCCGGAGGTTTTCCTGAAGGGAGCGTGCAGGAAAAAGACCGAAGTGTCTAGGCGAGGGTGAGCGACCTTCTCTTTTGGGAGATGCGGGTGCCGAGTCCCCTTCCCGCGTGGGCTCATTGGGCAGCTGCCCCTGCCTGTGTTCCCGGGGGTGCCAGGAGGGAGAGGGCTGGGGCACACGAGCTGCTCTCCACAGCTTCACGAGCAGCCACCTCAAGTGTCCGGCACCGCATAGGTGCTGACTGACACTGCTCGGCACCCAGCCCCTCGGCCCCAAGCACTGGCCGGCGGGCCAGGATGCCGGTAGCCACTGGAGCCGGGACACCAGCCCTCCAGAGGAGTGGTGCAAGAGAGTTAAACCCATGTGTTTTCCTCTTGTAGGTTTTATTCAAACTTCTTTTGGGCAGTGCTAAATTTGGAGAAGCTGCCTTATTCCTGTCTGTGTTAGCTGTCTTCAACGTCCTCTTCGTTACCTGTATTCCTGTCATCCTTTATTTTACCAAAGTGGAGTACTGGAGCTCTTTTGACATCATTCCTTGGGGAAACCTCTGCGGATTTTCAATTCTCTTATTGAGTGAGTAGATGGGGGGGGCTCTCGCACTGCTCAGGGTGGAGGAGGGTGCCAGAAACTGGCCGCTGGTAGAAGCTGCAGACCTCTGACATACTGGAGCTGTTTTCCCTTCTTTGCAACCTAATTATCAGCTTGAGAAATCATGCAGAGGGCCCATTCCTAGGTGGCAACGTAGACCCCACTCCTGCTGTTATTACCAAGCCAAACTATTGTGGCCATCAGTAGAAGGTGCTGTGGAACTAAACTGTAAAGCTTGTTCTACCTCCCACTCGTGAACTCTGCTTCACAGAGACAAGCCACACTTGCTCGGGCTGTGACGGGAAGCAGCCCTGACAGCAGGGCATTACCCTGGGCTCATCAGCATCCCCTGAGCCGCCAGGTTAGGCCAGGCCAGGCCAGTCAAGGCCAGCCTCCAGCGCCTCTGCTGACTTCAAGAATAGCTAATTGCTATTCCTAAAGAGCAGGAAATTTTTGGAAACGTAGCGCTGCATAGCACTGGTGGGAATTTGGTAGGTGGCACTCCTCTATTCTGCTGCCACTGCTGTGCCACCAAGGGAATCCACCTTGGGAGGGATGCCAAATCTAAGCTTTAATGATCACGGTCATCAGAAATGTGATGCTGTTCCTTGTTAAACTAGATGCGTTGACTGTGCTGCCACAGTTGGTCCCTAAACTGGATGATGGCGTCACATCTCCTAAAACGTTCCTTTCATTTCTACTGGAAATAAATAGCACTTCTCCATCCCTATCTTAAGTCCCAGCTCCTTTTACCCTGAACAGTCACAACATTTGACTCTAGAAGTACCTGCAGTTTACTTACCAGTGGACTCAATGGAAGGTTTCTGTAAGCAAGTAGTGCAGAACGTGGCAAGCAATCGCTGTGGTGTGCAACGCATAGGTACGACTAGAAGACAGTCGGAGCCCCAGCTGCTGACAAGTTCAGTACTGGCAAGGCTCTCCTGACTTTGCTAAAGCTAATCCCCTTAAGACATGGGTAAATTTGGTCCAAAGCAATTATTAATTTGCCATGAGACACTCCATGAACAGTGTATGGTATTACAATGGAGTGATATTACAATCATTCAGTTGAAATGATATTATAATGATATTATAATTTCATTGTATGAAATTTCATTATATGAAATTATATTTAGCAAGTTCCTATCTGGAAGAGAGTTAGATTTACAGCATCTTCCACCTGCAGCTGGTGGCAGCTTTTCTACAAAAAAAAGTATCCAGACAGAAGCGACTGTTTGGCTGAAATCTCCTGGATGAAAAGTGTTTAGTCTTTCAGCAGAGTGAAATGGATTGGTACAGAGAGTGGGAATCACTGCACATCATTACACTGAGAGACAGGTTGTACCCAAACCTCACCCTGATCCTGCTGCCGACTCCAGCGGGATATAGAGTTCCCCAGAAACAGCAATGTCTCAGGCAGATGGACGTGCAGCAGACAGACATCTGTCCACAGGTATCTTCCAGGAATAACAACAGAGGTTAATATGCCTTCTATTTGAACAGCACACAGAGGGAGTAATAAAGCATAAATGTTTCAAGTGACATTCCCTCTGCCTAGTTTCACTGTAGTAAAAGGTGTTTTTCTTTCCTTCTTCAGCATTCAATATTCTACTAAATTTTGGGATTGCTATTACCTACCCCACCTTGATTTCTCTTGGAATTGTACTGAGTGTCCCAGTGAATGCGGGTAAGAATTTCTGCCTTTTGCATCTTGATAAATATATTAAATCTGTGGCCTTTCAAATACACAACAGGGATAAAAGCAAATAGCTTAATTAAACATGTTTTGCTGCTTCTCTGAAAGACTTATGGAGATGACACTGATCAAAAATGTATACTTTATGTTTTAAATATGTATCGTATAATACTACATGAATATTCATAATCTCTAGAATTGCTTTTTAAATTACTGTCCGAAGAAGCCTGCATACTGAAAAACAAAGTAGACTTGAAGTCATCTGTCTCTGGGCTGGGATGAAAATTCATGGATGAAGTAGAAATCAATTCTTAATTATTTCTCCAAGGCAGGTTTAACACTAAATTGAAACAAATAAAATTGCATACATTTTAGAGCAAATATGTACTAGTAATTCTACTTGCCTTGGTAAATAACATCGCAGGTGTTTATCAAGAGCACTGGACAATTCTATTTTGGGCATGGCCTGGTACATTTCTCTGATGGTTTTCTGAAATTTAGCGAAAGCCAAGAGACTGCAGAGCCTGAGAGGGCTGGACAGGGGAGTGCAGAGGCAACCCTGGCCCAAACCAGAGCCACCTCTCCCAAACTAGGCTCCTAAAACCCAGTGTGCTGAACTGGTGCCGCGGCAGAGGCGGCAGCTCCCAGCTTTGTGCTGACTACACACATGCAGAGCTGCGCACTGCCGGCTGCCCCAGCAGACTTCGGTACCGAACGGTGCGATCCCCACCAGAATGTGTGCATGGCTCAGCATGTGCAGGGTTTCCTACGCAGTGGGACGGTCAGGGCGAGAAGAAAAAATTGCACGAAGGAGCCGCTGTGCCGGGGAAGGGAAATGCCCCTTCCTCTGCGTACCCGTAGCTCAGCGGCAAACAAGGGAGAAGGTGCTGCTGCAGACAACAACTGCAGCTCCAGGCATCGTCCCCTGTTGCATCCTGAGCCCGCAGGCCAGCTCTGCCTGCTCCGAAGGGGGCCGTACCCTGCTGCGTGCTAAACCAGCAGGAAGGGTAGTCTCCCCGCCACCATCGCCTCCGTGGCCATGTTCTCCTGGCACAGCCAGCCTTCAGAGCCTGGGAGGCAAGGGGGAGGGAGGGGGATGCTGCCCTAATGCTTTGTCCCACGTAATAACACCCGTTCAATGTCCCACACAGTTGTTGATCACTACACGAGTGAAATTGTCTTCAACAGTGTCCGAGTAATCGCCATCATCATTATTGGCCTGGGCTTCCTCCTGTTGCTCTTGCCAGAGGAATGGGACGTCTGGGTAATAAAGCTCCTCACGCGTCTCAAAGTCCGGAAGAAGGAAGAAATCCCCGAAGGGAATGGAGACATTGCTTCAGGACTGCCTAACAAAAGCCGGAGAACTCGCCCCTCCATGTCATCCTTTGCTCATTAAATGCTCTTTTTACCAAAACTTTGTGGTTAACCTTATATATGATGATGCAAAGGTCTTTTCTTGGGAAGAAGCACACCTGTCCAACACGGTGTACATACCTGTACAGTTTTGATATGATCACCATCTAAGGCATCGAGTCTTGGCATGTCCAGTTTGCTTGTACTTTTTTCACATCAGACCTTTCACTTAAGTAGTACACTGAAAAAAAACTGCAAACCAAGAACCTCTCTTCTCTTTTTAAATGAATGTAATATATAGTCAAAATATATTTGCATAGGTTATTTTAAAGAATGATTTTCATGAAAAGCAGGGCAGACATTTTGAACATTAGGTACTGACTGATGCATTGCACACTGTGATTTAAAAGAAACAAATGCTATGCTACATCACACGTTTATTTTTGACCAGAGCTGTACTCTGAAAGTTTTCAAGGAACAAAAAGGGAATCTTTTGGGGGACAGGAAGATGGGGGGATGAGTGGAAGGAAAGAGGGTTGGAAATCACTCTGTGTAGGTGAGCGCATGTTGCGCTGCAACCAGGAGAAAATTCAAGCGCTGAAAATGCTTGCACTAAAGCACTAGAGAGAAAGCAGTCTAGAGCCCAAATCTCCTTATTCTGCACATGACTGTAGTCCACATTTAAAATCATGCAAGAGAAATCCAGTGCCTTCTACAGAACTCTTGTCTTTATCCACGCAGAACCAGGTCCCGCCGCGAGACACTTGCGATGGCAGGGCTCGGGCTTGCGGCCCCGAGGGACCCCAAATTCCCACCGACATCAGGACGTGCCCCCCCCCATACGCGCCATGGCTTCTGTGGGAACGCGGGGCCCAGGGGACTGCAAGCTTGCGTGCAGGAGACCTGGTTCTCTTCTCACTTGCACAGGTTTTACCCCTGTGTGGAGCTGCGCTTGCTTAACACCAGTGTGAGGAAGGGGAAGTCTTGGTCATGTGTGGGACAATCCAACCGAAAACGATCAAAGGGGCTGGCAAGAGCGTGGTTGCTGATGTACAGTCTGAGAGCACGGACTAAGGGGGTGAATCACCAGTTGCTTTTACTCCATAATTGTGAGTGTTAAGAGTTAAAAATGTAAGATATTTACATCAAATGTAACACTTTTTATGAAACTTGTAAGCACCAGGATGTTTACTTACGCGATTTTGGTTCGCCATTAAATTTCTATCTGTGATAGATCACATGCTATGTAAAAAGGGCGGGGGGGAAAGGTTATAGTTTACTATTTTTGAAGTTTACATTGTTGCATACAAAATTAAAAGTGTTCTTTTGAACTGCTGCCATAGCCTAAGGGTCCCTGCTGCCACTGAGCGCCTCTTTGTCTCAGGCAGGGGTGGCATCCACTTCAAAACATTTTAGCAAATCAACTTCAGATTCCATTATCTGTTTGGCAAAGCTAAATAATAAAAGATTTTAAACTCAGCCTTGGTCAATGCTGTTTCCTTTTCTGGACTGCACCTTTATTCCAGTTTTACTGTGGGTAGTACTTGGCCAAAGCAATCAGAAGGGAGAGAGACAATCATCAAAGCAACCAACACTGCAACTCGATGCACTGCTTGCCAGTCTGTCCTCGACAGCAGAGTCTCCTCTAGATTTCCTGGCCAAATCCGTCCGGAGGGCTGATGTTAGGCATCAGTCAGGAAACACATGCCCAGCAGAAGTAGACCAAAGGAAAAGCTGACCTTCCTTTGAAACCATTAGTGAGCAGCCATACGTGCATATGCTAATAGGTATTTAGGGGCTATGGATGGGACACGAGTTTGTACTATACTAATTAGGCCCTAGTCCAGGCTGTATGTTTGCTCCCTACATACCTCTTCATGACCAAACAGACACTAAAGACTCGCTAACAGAGATTACACACACAGGCAAAAACCTGAGGCTGTGGGAAGCTGCTCACAACCACTGTCCCATTCAGTGTTACATACCTGAATTTTTAAATCTATTTCTTTGGGAAGCAGGGGACGGTAAGGCACAGGAGAGGAGCACAGGTACATCTCTAATAACTGGTTTGAAGGGTACGCACAGAGACTTGATCTCAAAGCTCCCAGACTAAAGTTTACTCCGTATTCAGGCATATCATTTTGTCATCCTTGAAGGACCCCACACCCCTCTCCAAGCACCCTGTCTGAGGCAAGGCCAGAGAAGAATGTACAAAGAGTCCTTCCATTTTCCATAGTCCCAATAAGTGGCATCTTCTGTCATCTCTGCGTTCTGTGTTTGATGCAGTCTGGTTGGTATCCAAAAGACTCGAAATGCCACTTTAAAAACTGCAACTAACGTGTTTATGACTAAAACGGCAGCAGATTTTTTAACATTCAGTAAGGATTGTGGAGGAATTTATGCACCAGAATGGATAGCAGCATCAGTAAAACTCTGATTTACCAGATGCAACTGTCATTGCTTCTGTTGGCTCATCCTTCCCAAGAACAGGCTAAACACACACAAGGGCTGGGATTTCAAACAGCACTTTATTACATCTCTCTCCTGAGTGGGAGCTGAGCAAACTAGATTTACCCATGTTCAGCAATTCTAAACTACACATAGACAAATTAATGAGATGAAGTGACCTATATTTCTTCAGACAACACCTTGCCCTAAAGATAAACACCTGACTTGACAGCGAGCTGCTGCTTAGCAAAACTTTCCAGACAGTGAAGCCCAGGATGCAACTAGAACATCAAGAAAGCAGCATGTCCATATGGGTACGTGTCTGCATCTGTAAGTGCCAAAGCTTCACGGATCTGGAGCTGAGGAGTGAAAGGAACTGGAGTTGTTGGCTCCCACCAGAAGGGCAAGGCAGAGAGCAAACCCTTCTGAGAAGGCATTAGATGTAACTGGGCTACCTTTCAGCTGAAGGCAAGACTGAATCCTCCTCATCTTCGGCTGTTAAAGGACTCCCAGGACAAATTCAGTGCCTTGGAGATGAGGGCTGAGTTGTGGCAGGCTCCCCTTCTTGCCCTCATAGGCCAAAGCACTGCGTGCAATCTCTGCAGCACCCTGCAAGTCAGACCCACTGCTGGCCTGTATGGACCCCACGCTGCTCTGCAGGGCCATACCTGCTCTGCAGAAGAGGGAAACACAAGCCTGGAACCAGCACTTTTAGCCCACCTTTGGCCACCTCAAACCTCCTCCTCAGGCAGAACTTCAGGTCCCTGCAGCATCAGGCCTTGCTACCTGGTGTCTTTGAAGCCGGTCTCCTGCATCGTCACTGTGTGGCTCCTGCCCTCGCAGAGCACTGCCAGCCACCAGTGTGCACCCTTCTTCAAGGGCTGACCTGGATCAGCAGCTTTCTGCCCCAGCTTAGCCCTCATAAAGCATCTTGGCTCCTCCAGCAAAGGAGGAAACCAGTAATGATCCAGTGGGCTTGTTAAAACAGCAAGTCAAAAAAAATATCTCAGGAAAGCAAATAGCATCACCAGACCCCATTGCAGCTGCCGGCTTTTGCTGCTGCACAATACGGCAGTGAGGAATCCAAGGAAGGAACAGCAGTTCTCCCCCTCCCTTGCACATCCTTCTCCTTGGCCTCTTGTCTGTAGCTGTCTCCTGCTGCTACCTTCATCATAATTTTTTATTGTAGCTCTCCACAGTGACTGCATGAACCTTTTATTAGCACGTAAGTCAGAGCTGGTCTTGTTTTAAAAAGTTTCTCCTGTTCTTCTGTCTAGGATGGTTGTATTCACATCAGTAGTCTTCAGAAAATAGCTATGAAAGGCAGAAGTCCAACCACAATACTCAACAGATGAAGACACTGAAACCAATATCTAGCTTTGGGGGTTGAGGGGAGACTAGTAGACCTGTAGATCAAGTTCTGGGGCTGAATTAATGTCTCCTGTTAGCTCAGGGACAAGTCACTCATCCCTAGCTCTCCGCAGTGCTCTGTAACAAAGCTAGTGCAATATTGAGTTGGTCAGGGCTAATACAGACAGTATCTTCAACATATAGAGAAGGTAACATCACCAGGTTGACACCATTTCTGGTCAAAAACCTTTCTGCTACTATGCCTGTGGGCCTGCAAACCCACTGGAAAGTGAAGGTTTCCCTGTGCAGTGAATACAGAAGTCTGAATTGACTTGTGTAGCTCTGCATCATATTCCCAATAAAGCCACAAATCTGCACAACAGAAGCATATGTGAAACACGCCTCCTCTTCACTGAGAAGGATGTCATAGGTCTTCAGCAGTTCAGAAGCCCTAGGAATAGCACCAGTCACCCACCTGGGCGACGTGGATTCAGAAAGCAGGCTGGGACTAGGGAGGGCTGCACAGACTCAGAAAGCAGGCTGGGACCGGGAGTTCCTTCAAGGAATGGGGAAAGAACAGAAGGCAGAAACAATGCAGCTGGTGTGAAGCAGGAGCACAGGAGAGCTGCTGATGGGATCAGGACAGAAATTGGGAAACACTTTCCAGGGGAACGTGCCCACTTGCCCCTTGCTACAACTCCAATTTGAAGAAATGGGGTCTGCGCACATGCTGTAAAGTCATCAACTACGGCGAGTTTGGCTTCATGTCCCTGATTTGTACTGCAGAAAGGACAGAGTCCTTCAAGGCCTCCAAATGTGAGCTACTCCTTGGTAAAGGCTGAGGCTGAGAAGCTTCTTTCACAGTCCAGTCCTCGTGCAAGCTGTCTTTGCAGAAACTGCCAGCAGTAATGGATTTTGATGGATGAGTTTAACTAGCTCATCATTATTAAAAGAGAAGTGATTAGATTTTCTTCTTTAGCTGGCCTGTTCTAGGGCATTTCCATAATAACCTGCACCTTATCTAAAAGTCCTGAACATTGAAAAGAGAAATAAGAAAAAAAGGACTTGAAAGATCTTGTGGAAGCAAGAAGAAGTCAAACGACCAGATGCCCACCTGCAGCCTAAAAATCTTAAGAGGAAATCACATTGCTAAGGACAGGACCAGTAGCTCAAATTAATGTTTCTGAAAATAATAAGCCTCATGTTTCTCTCTTCTACCTGAAACTCTGTTAAAGGGATCTTTATATATGCACAAGATCATTCTAAAGAAGGCTGCGATCAGTATTTCTCCACGCACATTGCAGATACACTAGGATGCAACCAACTTACTTCTCAGTAATGAAGAGTGGAACTTACAAGGAGAGTTAGAATTCTGGAAAGGGCTTAGACAAGGGAGGTTGTGGAGCTCACATTGTAGTGTATTTAAGAACCTGTTACATGCAGTTTCTCTGCAATGATCTAGAGACATTTCTTTAATCTTACTGCTGAACCAGATGATCTCTTCAGAAAAGAACTCAAAAGAATTTTCCAGCTCTTCACCTCCAGGTTTCGCTCCAGCTCTAGATCCAGTCCACCTAACATCTCAAGATAGCCATCAGTGCATTGATTGGGAACAACAGCAATCAACCTGCAGAGCATCTTTCACCCAAATGAAGAGAACTAAAGTAGATGTGATTTAACTTGGACGGAGTTATCCACAATAAATTGAGAATCTTTCTGATGAGTGACAACAGTAAATGTAGAGGCCCTTACCATGGATTTTAGACTTTTTCACCATGTCCATTACCTCGCGTCTATTAATGCTGAATGCCACCAGCTATTTTGCTGCATGGCCACATGGCAGCCAGAGATCCTCTCAGTTTTAGTTTTTGCTCTCCTGAATCAGTAAAGAAGTATGATCAGTAAATGGGGTTTTTTTGACCAATCATTTATGAGTACATACAAGAAGACTGGCCTCAGCACAGCTCCTTTGGTAATCCCTCTGCTTTTGAACTGCAATAATTTATTCCTGCTCTCTGTTTCCTGCCTCACTAACCAGTTATTAGTCCACCAGAAAACCTTCTCTTTTGATCCACAGTAGCTTCATGAAATCTAAGTGCAGGGCTTCCTATTCTCTCAAAAAAAGGGCCAAGACGAGTCTGTGGAAAGCCACCCATCCTTCAGACTCCTTTTAACTTTAAAGGACAAGACTGTTGAGAGACTGAGACTTCCTTCCCTTTCCTTAGGGGAGGGCTGCCTTGGCTAACTTCTGCAAGTTATTTACACCAAACTCCAGCTTCTGCACATACCCGTGACTGACCCAGATGCTTAAAAGATTCTTATAAGATTCTTAAAAGAATCCTACAAGCTGGATTCCAGTGAGGTCCAAGCAGCAGAATTTGTAAGGACTTACAAAATGTCCTTTTGGATTTCCTGTCCTGCTGGCTATGAGCATACATTATGGACCAGTGAACATAGCTTTGCTGTCTCCCAGCAATAAGTCTCACTGTCCCTCCAGCTTCTGAAGCTGCCAAGTCTTTAATGACTGCAGCCTAGTAAGCAGAGTAAGTTGCATAATACTCTGCTTGTGATTTTTGGCCAATTATACAATTTAAATGGCTTCCTGACTTGTAAACAAAACCATCTCTCTTTCACTGTGTGACTTTGGATTTGGTCAAAGGCCTGTCACTTGCTAGTTTGGCTGCTGAGAAAATTGATATTGATCTTGGGAACAAATACCATGTTTGAGAACAGTGTTGCCTTTGTGCATGTGTAACCAATCCCATCTGGTACACTACACCTACGCTTCGCAGACAATGTTTATAGTGAGCATAAGGTAATTGCTGCAGCTGATGGATTATTAAATACAATACCTGAATGCAAGCATGCAGCTGGATTTTTTGTAAAGAATTTTAGTATGTGTTTCAATCTCAGAGAGAACTAGGAA
>JANHGO010000027.1:40355949-40392000 GCA_024606505.1 Aquila spilogaster | reverse complement strand
GGATCACCAAAAGGTGCAAAATGTCATCAAAGTACTCCAGTGTCACCGTGAGATCAAGATTTACATCTGGTGATGATCTATATGGGACTAATGGAACATAAGATGGACCTGCACCAAACAACTGCATGCCTCCAGTAACACCATCCAGCACTGGCCCAGGAGAAGACATGAACCACTACCGCAAACCAGTCATCAATTGTCTTACATAGTGTCAACCAGTATTGTGATGGGCAACTGTATAAGTGTCGTGATACACTGAATCCCTGTATTAGGAAAGGCTCACCCTCCAGCTGTCTCAATCATTGGTTCATGCTGTGAAGAGGTGGAGTGTATGGGAACTGCTGAGTCATGGCCTGAACCACTGATTAAGCACCTGGAGAAAAGACCAGATCAGACCTGGGAGCACAGGTGAAGGCAATTCACCTGTGCAACCAGAAGCTTAGACCTCACTTAAGGGCTGACTGCCACAGAGAAAGGATCTCTTGCTGGAGATCCCTCCTTCGTGGAGCCTTTCTGTGAGCCTAGATCTTCAGAGATGGGTGAGCATCCTTCTTTTCATAACACCTTCTCGTTGTGCTGGTCCTGCTGCTGTTACAACATCTCTCTCAGACTTAGGGTTTGGATTTGAGGTAGTGCTGCATGGAGACAGGAGCTGGGCTCAGTGATCCTTCCGAGTCCCTTCCAACTCGGGATATTCATAAGACTAGAAGAGAACTAGAAGTGGACCTTGCTGTTTAACCTGATCCTGGCTGTTATTTACCTTCTTCCTTTCTAAAAATGTCAGTATTTTTAAAAGCTTAAAGGTTTTTTTAAAGGAGAATTTACTCATCTTTCAATAGTAAAAACACACAATTACTGTTTCTTCAGTCATCTTCTTTCCTCAGGCAGAGCAAGGAACGCTGTAACACTGAAGGAGTGAGAGTTACATCCTTAATGGATATCTGAGAGGCAAGAAAATTATAGAATCAGCAGAGCATGACAGAATGGCTTGGGTTGGAAGGGACCTCAATGCCCACCCAGTGTCACCCCCTTGCCACAGGCAGGGCTGCCCCCCACCAGCTCAGGCTGCCCAGGGCTCCATCCAACCTGACCTTGAGCACCTCCAGGGATGGGGCACCCACAGCTTCTCTGGGCAGCTGTGCCAGCAGCTAACTGCCTTCTAAGTAAAAGAAAATTCTTCCTACCATCTGACCTGAATCTCCCTTCTTTTACTTTAAAGCCATTCCCCCTTCCCCTATCGCTATTAGACCATGCAAATAGTCAGTTCATGAGCTCCTGTTAAGTACTACTGACAGTAGGTAAGATGATGTTATTGCTCCTGCAAAATAAGGAGTTGGGCATAGGGCTCGACTGCACCAAGAACACTATTTCAAATGGAATTCACTGAAAGTTTATGATGACTAAAGAACACCATCTAAAGGAGGCTATATCTGAGCCTTTCTGTGTAAGGAAAACAAATTAATTGAGCTCTGGCTATGAGCACAAAGCAGAACACAGCTACCACAGCTGAAGGAGTGCTTTTCTTGTGAGACCTGTAACACACTGACTGCTCAGAAGAGAGCGGAGAAATCATTACGGCCTCCAACCCAGAATGTGCTGGGGAGCTATCAGCTAAATACGGCATAAATGAGGCTGCAGGTGAGGAGAGGCCTGCGTTAAGTGGAAAGCACCCAGTGCTGCGTCCCAGCTAATGGCACTGGGCACAAAAGCACCTGCGAGCTGACGTGCTGTCTAGACCCCACACGCTCACCTGAACGCGGTCCTGGCAAGGGTTGCGGTGGAAGACAGCCAGCTGCTTCCTCGTCACCGCTAGATGGAAACGCCATTCAAAGGCTTCATCTGAGGCAAGCAGCTCACCCAGGAAACCGGGCGTTACTCCCACCTTCCTCCGCCTCTACCAGGCTGATAGAAACGTCCTGTTTGTAACTGGTCCCGCGTTCCACGCGCCCCGCCTCCCCGTGCCGCCCGGCGCATGCGCGCCGCGCCGCTTCCGCCCTCCTGACCTTCGTTGCCGGGCCGCGGCTGGAAGTATGTCGGCCCCCACCATGGAGGAGAGGAAGGCGTGCTGGGCGGCACGCGACGAGTTCTGGCGGTGCCTGGACGGGCACGCGGAGGACGCGCCGCACTGCGAGAAGCTGAGGCGCTCCTTCGAGTCCCTGTGTCCGCAGCAGTGGGTGAGCGGGCGCGGGCTGGGCGGGCGGTGAGCGCGGGCCGGGGCCTTCGCCCCCCCCCCCTCTGGGAGCCTTCTATCCTAAGACCACAGCCCGCGTCCTCTCGCTGTCTGCCCGTGTAAAGGGGCGGTCGAGGAGTGGAAGGCCGCGCTGAGGGCTGCCCGGCGCCGCCTCTTCTCCAGGCTGAACGAGCCCACCTCCCTCAGCCTTCATAGCAGAGGTGCCCCAGCCCTCTCAGCGTCGTCGTGACCGCCTCTGGGCCCTCTTTTACAAACGTGATCGTACCTCATTTCGGTGATCAGGGAGCACGTATGCCCCAGTCACGCTACGCTGCACTCAGGCCCTCATCCTGCTCATTTCTTAGGATGAACATGAGTTTGTTTCTCCTTTTTCAACAGGTTAAATACTTCGATAAAAGAAGAGATTTCCTAAAATACAAGGAAAAGCTGGAAACGGAAGGGTTTCATCCTCCAGAAACTGCTGGCAAGTCTTAGGTACTCCGCTTTTTGAAGGACAGCTACCCAAACAGATCTGTGGCAGGACGAAGCAGGGGAAAGCGACAGAACCTGCTGCCGTTCAAGAACTGGTAACCCCTCCTCCTACAGTGCAGGCTGCTGCTCCTGCTGCAGGGCCTCACCTGTCTGCTGAAAAAAGATGATCATGGGCAACTTTTTCACGACTGCGAGACAAAGAAATACAGTGCAGGGCTGTTCACAAACCCGAAGCTTAGAGTTTGTAACCCCAGTCACTATTTTGCAAGAATAAATGAGTATGTGATAGCATCAATTTGTTGCTCCTTTTAGAACATGCACAAGTGCTTTTTTGTGAAGTGGATCAGTTTTTCCCAATAAAGCTTTTCCAGCTTTGCTTCCTTGCCCCAAGAGAGTGGTGATGGTATATGGAATTCACATTTGCCACTGGCCTGATATTTCAAAGTACCTTAAAATATAGCTTAAGGCAGATGTCAGTTTACAAAACAGTAGCCATCTAACAGACCTCATGCATCCCATCCCCATAATGCTTAAGCTACGTATTCTGAGTATGCTCATTGTTTATAAGTTGGGATTTTTTTTAGCCATAACGATCAGCTTTCAATCTGTTTCTAAGTAGGACAGTTATTTATCTCACATTATGGCCTTCTGTGTAATTCAGTATTTATAATTACCTTACTGAAGCAACTCCACTGAACAGTAAGTTTGACCACAAAAGGCACTTAAATTTACTTATGCTATGAAAAATTACCTGTACTGCACCTTCAAGTGCAAAATGTGTATCCCCTGTCTGGGTGCTGGAGACATTCAACGCTTCACTCCGCATACAGGAAGTTTTGATTGCGGTTATCAGAAGGCACAAGCTTGGAGTTCCCACAAGCTTGAGTTTCAAGCATAGTTGTCACAATTAACTGCAGTAGAAATCCAGTAAAAATGTTGATGCTTACAAAGCAGCACTGTCACACCAAGAAACAACATAAATGGTATTTATTACCAATGCAACAGTTTTATTCACGGAGGTAAAGTATTAAGGCATTTAAAAACCACTCTGAACTGCAGAAAACAAAACATGCAAAATTTAAGATTCCTCATTCGCCCTGAGTTGTATCTTTTTCTTCAGAACCCCATGTTGTAGCACCATAGGAAGCCACCTCGATGTACTATAAGGCACGAAACTCTTGGCGGTTATTTTTGTTGTTTGTGCTTGATCACTTGTTGCCTTGTGTATTCCCAGATCAGCAGAGCTCCACTTACATGAACGTTGAGTGACCGAATAATGCCCTGCTGAGGAATTTCCACACAGACATCCAGGTGGTGAATGAGGTTTGCTGGGATTCCTTCATGTTCGTTTCTAGTGAAGAAGAAACAGTGATTATGTCTGGGAGAAGACAGGTGTTCCAGAAAGCAGAAGGTGTGAGAGTCATGACAGCAATGAAATACCATTTGGAAAATTGTCAGCCCTTAAACATGAGCACAAGTTGTTATTTTTTGTCAAGGGAGTCTTGGTATGAGGGAACGTCAGGCTCACCAGCATTCTGCAACATTTCACCTCTTAAGAACAAGCATACCAGAAGATACCAAAAGTTTTCAGTAATTAAAGCTATGCTTTTAATTAGAGGAGGACAAAGTGATTATGAGAACCTACATTCTGAAGACAAACTACATATAAAAGAAACTTTAAAAAACAGAGGTATTTCTGTCTACTTCATGCTTAAAAGGAGACAGGAGGCCCTTTCTCCTGATGTTACTCAGTGGCTCAAAGCTGTAGGATCTTTCTGACTTGTAGACCATTCTAGATGGCTTTAGCCTCCATTCTGTCACATCTGAGGCTTGCCTGGTAATGGCTTTCCTTTGAAGTCCTACCAACCTCTGTTCCTCATACTTCATCCCATGCCTGCCTCCTGGATTTTTAAAGCATCTCACAGTGCATGCTCCTGCTCCTCTTCCATCTCCTTACCCAGTGAGCAGGAAAAACAGGCCATCCTCCTTGCTGAGCTTACCTGCAGCTTATGCATAGTACTAAAGGAAACAGATGATACCTCTGCTAAAGCTGGAAAACTAATCCATGGTGTTTGCTACATCCATCCATAAAAAAAAAAAAGAGTTGCAATGTATGAAATGGTCACTGAGTATAAGGGAAAGGATCATTTTTCAGGAGTAGATATCCATACTTCCCATTCCTTAGCAAGCAAAGCCAAACTCTTTGCTGTTTCCCCAGTAGCTTCCAGTTACAATTCCACCTTTACCAATAAAACTTAATTTTCACATGATGAGACTGAGGGTAATAGAAGGGCATTTGGATGGATAGTAAGGTTGATTTACAAAAAGCACATTCTTACCCCAGCAGTAACAGTGACTTCTCTGGAAAGCAATAGTCTGTAAGATCAAAGCTTTTGGCTGTCTGCTCCACACCAATGGTAGTATAGCCTTCTGTTTTCTTCTGCTGCAAATAATCAACAAGCTGCGAGGGTTTCACCTGTCCATCAAAGGTAGACAAATACAAAAATATTTAAATACTGCCACTTGTAAGCTTCTGAGTTACTGTAAATAAAAAAACCAAACAATTTACTTGGACAGTTTTTAATGAGTTATATCTCCAAAGTTCTTCAGCAGTAGCATAAAAGGTACATAACGTCACAAAAATTTACTCCATAAATACAGTGCAATTTCTATGCTTCTGACAGCTGCAATCCTTGACCAAGTTTATCTGAATGTAGAAGAATCACTTCTGCATTGGGTCGGTTGTACGTTTCTTATTTAACCATGGAAATCTCATCCTCAAACAATCTAACAGCCAGTACTGCAGCCCACTTAGCTGTCTTACATGCCTGTATTACAACTTCTGATAGCTTCAAGTAAAGAATTTCTGACTTCTGTCTTCATCCAACTGTCTAAACTGCGTATTTGATTTAGATTCCAATTTCTTCATGCACCAAAAGGTCTATCAGTATGCTTCTGTACAGAGACTGGATGTAAAAATGAGTTGTCTAAAACAATGCTGATGGACAAACACTACAGCTATACTGCTCTGGAAAAAAATATGCTGAAAATAAACACCATGAAAAATGAAAACTTTGAACTGTATTTTTTACTTGACTTAACCATAGCTGTTACAGAAGAACAAATTAATAAAGTATCACAACCATATTTTCTCCCGAATATTAAAGATGCGTGTTGAATTCATTATTTCTATAAGCCAGATAATAGGCTCTAAAAGCACAATTTAGCTTCAGGCAAATTCAATGGCTAAGTAATGGACTAAGGTAAATTAAGTGCTGTTCAACTTTTATAAATAAACATTACATTCCAGTGCTCCACTTAATCACAACAATGTAAAGTTATAAAATTCTTTGTTATAGGGGTGACCCAAAGGTTACTCTAAAATACTCTGTTTTAAGTGTCAGAAATGACAGCAGAAGCTTGTTAAATAATGAAAGCTCACTTTTGCAGGAGGGAGTGGTAAGATACTGAACTATACATGTGATACATTCTAGGCACCAGCACACTTCTGAGCTGTTAAAGTTTCCATTCACCTCAACAAGGGGGAGCCACTGCTCTGCAGAAACACTCAGATGCTGGAACTGCTTGTCCTGTATGTAATGAAGACTGCCAACAACTAGTGCAGATGCCCCAAATATTTCACTTGTACGACATAAACCTACAACAGAAGAATTAAAGTGCGTTTTGTATAGAAAACAACGTAAACAAGCCAGGATATTTTAGCAAGTAAAAAGGGACAAAATCTAAAAAAATAAATTATTTTAGCCCTCCGTTTTTAATCAGTTTCAGGTACCTTTTAGGTCTGTTCCAAAAGGTTATACCTTTTGTTCCATCTATCTTATCAGAAAGAAAGTGTTTAGTAACTAAGCAGAAAGGTAAAAGTTGTATGAGCTCTACATCTGGCAGCGTGCTTCTATACTGCTCATCACACAGAGGAACGGGTCACTGTAAAAGCGTCGGTCGGGACAGACAGACATGGACACAGCACAGTTAAGCTCTAAATCCAGTACCAGTTAAACAAAAGACTTGGGAGAATGACACATTACTGCACTGCAGCGCAGACAGCACCAGCTCATGGGCCTATTTTTCTGACAACAGCGAGCACAACATAATAAACTATTGTAAACCACGTGATTTATGGTGAAGTTCTATTTAATTAATGCATGCTAAGTGTCAGTATTATTATATCTCCTAATATAAACTACAGAATACTCCTTCTGAAATAGGTAACATTTCTTCCTGTCATCGTGTTTTTGCAAGATAATCATCTCTCTGGGTACTGCTAAAGTAACTTTCTAGTACCAACATACTGAACATTATTTTTTTCAAATTCATTCTAATTAGCCAGCTGTGCCCTGAGGTCTAGACTAGAATCTTAAAAGTGTCCATTCAACCTTACCTCCTAAATTGGTAGGTTTATCAATAAGCGAAGCCACCACAATCAGTCTGCTGTTTGATTTACCAAGCTTAGCAGCACGGTCCTGCAACACCATTTCCAGGTCTAAACTAGGAGTACTGTTTTTCCAGGGTATAATCTTCTTCTGGACATCAGTCCACTCTGTTTGGCCATCTGCATCAACTGAACTTGAACCTACAAAAACAAATGTCAGTCATACAGATACACAAATGGCAGTGAAGCCACTGCTTCAGTAAAGATTATATAACGGTACTACTGTAAACAACACTAAAGTGATCTGTTATTATTACTTTACGGTATTCAAGACTACTACATTGGGAAAACATAAGGATTGTGTGCATGCTAAGTTCAGATTTAGTACAGAAATTTACAGCTTTTACACCACAAACTAATATTATATTTAATATACATTAGCTATATTTTACCCATGTCTTGCTGAGACCAGTCACTAGGTTTTAGATCAAGAAGTTCAGCTCGAGAACGATACCACTGAAATGCCGGTGGCAAAAGAATGTCAGTGAATCTCTCAAATTTACAGAGTGGGATCCATTCATCCTCAGCAACTTCTGAAAGGCGTGGAAGAGTATAAAATATCGTCTGCAATGTAACACAGTGTTATTAGCACAGCATCATTCAAAGAAAGCAAAAGAGATGATTAACCTCCAGCTGATTTTACCTGTCATTTTCTGATTTCAGTACTTGTATCAGCCTGGATTCTTTTTGGTTGTTCTTGAAGATTTTTGCTGCCCAATTTTGGTAAGTCGCAGCTAGCACAGTTAACTTTCACAAAAATACCTCACAGAACATCAATTTTCAGAAACAAAAGTAACCAGTCAACTCCTTCCCTGAACCACAGCAATGCTTCTGCCAAAACGTGTATCCCTTTTCACATTCATGTTTCTCTTCTATTTTAAGTTGCGTTTCCATCTCTTATTTTTATCTGCACTTATTTTTGCCTCCTGTCTTCCACAGCATTTATTCAGCTTTCAGTTATTTATGCTATAGTTCGATGTACAGCTGAAAAAGAAGCTTGGTAAGTTATAGATCTTTATCCCATTCACGTTAAACAATTTAGTTAAGCATCATTTTGTTGCTTTTTTCCTATGAACAGAAGCACCAAAAATCCTAACAACGCCCTATGTGATTCAGGTCTTTAATTAGTAGCGGTAACTTTTCCAGCAGACACAAATAGAAAATTTCATTAACTCCCACACAGATGGGCATATGTTCATCATGCTCACCTTTTCTTAACTGACACAGGTTTTCAGCACAGAACTAGAGAATTAAGCTGTACTCTTAATGTAAAATCCATGACAATCTTGGTGAAGTTATTTTTTTCAGAGTTTTAAATGAGTAATAGTTGATCATTATTTCCCCTACATTACAGCATACAAAGTTAAAAATCTGTAGAACTACGTAAATACGATGACAACGGTGTTTTTTAGACTTGCCTCTAGACTATAGTCCTCAAGTGGATGAAACGTTGCAAAGAAGAAATGATCCTGGATTCGCTGCCAGTTTCTTTTAGCATTCCTGCAATTCCAGAAAGTAAAATGTGATGCACAAAAAAACAAATGCAACATATTGGATTTTTTTTAGTAGTCAAATTGGAATAGGGCAAACTGATTGTAATTACTATCTATTGTATGGAGAATAAATGTTTTAACTGTTGAGGGCCAATTTTATAACTACAGCACTCAGGAAATAGGTTTACATTTCAAGAAAGGTCCCTAACACATCTTCAAATTCTAACAGAAGTCAGTCTGGCAATAAAAGGGTATCTCATCTAGGTCTCACAAAGAAACTGAATGTGAGCCCACAGCCTACAGCTGAGTGACTTCTGGTTATCAGAGACCATTATAAAAAAAAAAGCATCTCTAGGTCAGAAAGCTTCTACTAACCCTGTGCCATGCATGTTTTCCACTTGTTGAAGGCTTGATTCAATAACTGGTGTCAGGGCCTCAAATTCTTCCACATACAACATTCTGCACATACCCCAGATTTTTTTAAGTGCAACTAGTGCATAAAGTCGGACGCTGAAATTATGGTTGAAACACCACTGCAGAACTACCAGGAGGGCTTTCTTCAGAACTGGCTTCTACAAAACAAAAGATTTTCATTTACATTAAGTCTTATGTATCATTTAGATGAAGAGGAGTAAGTGGCCCAAGAAATGGGGTTCTTCCTCTGAAAACAGCCTTTCAGTTCAAAAGCTTTAACAGCATCTGTACGTGCAGATACATAATTTCATTCCTTCTGTTCACTAGGGTACAAACCTACAAAGCCCACTTGTGTTTTGAAAATGCATTGGGTTGCTTTAAAGATTATTATCCTGCATATATGGAAACTTTCACTTAACTCGCCGAACTTCTAGTGCTTAGGAAGCTTACCTTGCAAATGTATAGAATCACAGAATCACCAAGGGTGGAAAAGACCTCCAAGATCATTAGCACAACCATCAACCTACCACCAGTATTTTCCACTAAACCATGTCCCTTAGTGCAACATCTAAACACTTCTTGAACACCTCCAGGGTAGGTGACTCCATCAATTCCCTGGGCAGCCCATTCCAGAACCTGATCACTCTTTGGAGAATACATGTTTCCTAATATCCGACCCTGGACCTCCCCTGGCACAACTTGAGGCCATTCCCTCTCATCCTATCACTAGTTATGTGGGAGAAGAGGCCAACTCCCACCATGCCATAACCTCCTTTCGGATAATTGTAGAGAGCAATAAGGCCTCCCCTGAGCCTCCTCCAGACTGAATAATCCCAGCTCCCTCAGCCACTCCTCACATGCAAACAGTGAAAAATAAATGCCTGGATTGCGTAGTAGCTATTTACAAGTAATATCTAATTGTATTTTATCCTCTATTTTAAAATTCCATCAAAAACAAAACAAAAGCTACCAAATAAAACAGAATCTAAAATTAACGTGGACTAGTTATTTCTAAAGAATTCCATAATGACTGTTATTATGCTGTAGAAAGAGTAACTTCTTCTAGGCTACCTGAATCTCATTTCATACAAATTAAGAACAAGGAAAAACAACCCCAGGTGCATCCACATGCTTTGCTGAACTGGAATAACTGTTCTAGAAAAGCTCACAGGTAATCAAGGCCCTATGTATCCAGAACACCTGCCATTTACCTAATGTTCAGTAACAGTATGTTACAGACATAGCCAGAAGAGTTATTTACCATATCAAAAGTTATCTGAGGAGGAAGTAGGTATGAAAACGTTTTTGAAGACAAACAGCAAAAAAGAGTTTCACTTCAGAAATTCAAGTGAAGTGCAACTGAATAAACAACAGCTTTAATAATTCCTACCTTCTCTGAGGCATTCTGAAGAATGGTGTCAAAATGTGATAACACTGATAAAAACGTGCAGATGCTTGTTTTAAGCTTTTCTTCATCCTAAAGGAAAAAAGAACTTAACAGGTAAGGAATACGCCTATATTAAATGTGTTTATAAGCTTTCACAGCAGGTTCCGCAGCTGCAATATCTATAGTTTTATATCAACACTTTTTAAAAGACTGTTTCTGCAGCAAAGCTCACTAAAATACTAAGTCACCATAAAAGTCACCATATTAAAATCACACTTTTTCTAATGCTGTTTTCTTTTCACAAACACATAGAAAGAAAGCACGCAGCAGTACAAATGAATTGTAATTAAATCCAGTCACTGTATTTTCCCTCAAAAAATAAAACAAAAAGCACCCAACAAGACACAACCACCAACCTCCCACCCAGTTTAAAGAGACGTATTTTCATAATGGCAGCTTCAACCATTTTCTCACAGAAATGCTAAAACATTTTATGAAAGACAGGGCAATGAATTTCGTGCTGCCGCACCTGAACCGCGCAGAAACTTCAAGAACCTTTCAATTTGAAATAAGTGATCTCACTAAAAATGAATGTGATGAATGTCTTCTAGGTATTTGTATTACACTGTAGAGTGATTACATTTAAACCGTAGAGAATTCTTAGATTGATTTGACCTTCAATGTATCAAAACAGATGTATTAAACATACAGCGAAACAGATTTGATCCCTTTGTGGAGAAAAAAACAGCACACATTATTAGTGAGCAAAGTTGTCACTCAGAGTAGTGTTAAATTCCTGCACCATTTTGGACAAAAATATACATATAGTTTTCCGATTTTTTTAGAATTATTATTTTTAAGTACCTTGTCCTATTGTTTGGCTTTTAAAAAACAATTACAGTACCAAAGAAGCTATTTGTATTTGGTAAGGAAGAAGACACATCTCAATAACTGTACCGAGTGGTAAGCTACTGCAGGGCTCCCTAAGCAACGTCCTCCTGTACAGTGGAGTTGGTGCAAGCACACATTTATCTACTCAGCTCAAATGCACAATGCTAACACACATTCAAGACCATCAGTACACGCTATTTACTATTTCCACAGGTCAAATCTTAAGGGTGATTACTTAAAGAAGTATGCAACGACAAAAAATGAAGTGCTAGTGAGACCATTCTCCAGTTAATCCTTTCCTGACTTTTGGGTACCACATGCAAAATCTGCCCAAAATGGAACAAAAATGGATAAAGTTTAAATCAATTTAAGTGAACGTCCAAGTTCTTCCTTACATAGCAAAAGCAGTCCCAGAATTTACTGAGAAATTGGGGGTACTTATGTAGACTCAAGATAATAATCCATTCTATGAAGTACTTCACAGATGCTTGATTGTTACCAAATCCAGCCTGAAAGACTTTGTCAAGGATTCCACACAAGAAATTCTGAGGAAACAAAACCAGACAATCAATATATTGTTAGTGTAATTTCCATGAAGAAAAAGATATATATATATGTATATATATTTTTCAGCTTTATAAAAACATTAGAAATACTTACAATAATCAAACTAAAAAAAAATTAGGACCTTCTAATTTCTTTATTATATAAGTTAACTAATGCAGGTAATACTTACAGGCAAAAGGCTATAAACATGGTTGGGGTCAGACAACAAATTGCTATAGAAGCACTGCTATAGCACAGGTAAGCTAAACAGTGCACACATGAGAAACACGTACCATATCGTTCTCTATTCCTCATACAGAAGAACTGAGGAAAAGGAGGTTTGGTTGGTTTTTTTTTGTTTAAGCATAGACTCCTCACAAAGCATACTTAACATCCATATTTTCTAACTGATGGATGGAGACTACTAGTAAAGAATGACCAAACTTGTGGATACAGTAGTACAGTAAGATGACAGCACCACTAAGAACGTGAGTCACCACAAGGCTGCCACAGTATGTCCTTAGGAGGTCGAGAACAGTACCTACTAACACTATTCAAACTGCCAGTGAAAATTAAAAGCTGTATCTGGCACCCACAGGGACTCTCCATTTTTCACGACCTTGACAATTTACTTTTCAAACATTTTATTACGAGGAAGCATTACAAGAGGCCAGAACTTCTGAGTTCTCTGGATATTCATAAAGTAGTAGCATTTTCCTAAAGGAAAAGCTTGAAGTTAGATGATGAGCAAAAAAGCCCTAGCTAGACTCAACAATTCAGCCTTCAGTCTTCACAAATGTAAGACACAGGTTTTAGCAACCTCTAGAAATGCATCAATCCACGATTTCAGACTAAAAGTCAGAGATTACACGCAACTTCTGTATCAGCCACAGAGATTAGATGTCTTTTATACTCTAACGCACTCAATATTTCTCAAAAGTAGACTCAAACACATTTTTAAGAATTTAAAGTGAAAAGTAATACCTGATCCAGCTTTGGAAGAAGAACTAAGAGCGTCTGCCACACCCGGTTTTTAATTCTATGCTGTAAAGAGTTTGCATAATAGCGTGCTCTAGATCTGGACACCAGTTCATCCTGAAAATAAAAGTATTATTACATACCCTTCCTTTAAAAGCGAAGACGTGGAAACATATTCAAGCGTATTTAAAGAGCAGCATCTACTGCACAGCTAGTATAAGCTTTATACACGATTAGGACAAACACATTAGCCTCTATAACACAGAAATAAATGTTGAGTCTTCTTTATGAGAAGCTGAGGAAATAGACAATCAAAGTTGGTATTTTTTCTCAGGAGCATTAAAACATTAGGGATTGAGAATCTTCACAGAGCAGAAAGATGAAGAATTTATGTACGGGCAGTACCTATTGTATATGAATATCTGAATGAATACTGGATAATCTGGAGAATGAAGACTTGAGCTGTCATTTAGTTACATGAAACCAGAACTGAATATCCTAAGCTAAGAGATCAGTAAACAACCTAAAGCATTTCTACTTTAGTTTACATTTCGAAAGGGGTTTAGTCATGATAGCCTGTAACTGTAAGAGATGAGCCTGTAACTGCAGCTCTAGTTTTGGGACAGAAATCAATATTCTGCAATAAAAACAATGTATATGTGAAAGAAAATAGACCAAATAAACGGAGCATTAAAAAGGTCTGAAATTCACATTCTCAGACAGCTTTAGATTCCTTCCTTACATACTCCTATGACCTTCCTTTAGAACATCATACTCAAAATTATCTCAACTTTTTTTTTTAAAGAAAGTAATTTGGTTTTACAAATCTCACATTAATATTAAAATGTTTTTTTTTTTTAATTTAATTTACATGCTCAACCTTCACATTTGAGAAAGAAATGAAATCTATTTTAAAGCTCAAGTCACATTTTCCACTTGATCTTATAATACAAATACTATTTTTCGCTACTGATTAATTGACAGGAGGGAATGAATAAAGGATCACCCATTTCTTGTTCTTCAGATAAAAGCAGAATACAACACTACCAGAATGCATGAGTTACATAATCAGTTACCAATGATTTTACGCTAGTGTCAGTACATAAGCAGTTATGACAAATGAAAATCAGACCCTGACCTTCTCCATTAATATCATTTATAAAGGCCTTTCTAAGGAGACAATAGATCGCGCTACTCAAAAAGTTGTTTGCAGCTGTTGAAGTGAAATGCAGCACTTCAAAATGCAGGCTAAAGGAAGGCTTTTCATGGAATAATGCCTACAATTTGGATAATACCCAGTGCAGCTAGAACACTCCCTAAAATACAGAAATAGACCTGAAAGAGATTATTTTTACCATTCATGTTTGGCTGAATTAACCAACTTGTGTACTGTAATAACAAAAAAAAGAAAGGTTATTACAGGACACATTCACAGAGACTATACAAACAACTATAAATACGCCCTTTCAACTGCAAGTACCTAGCATTTAAATAATACATTAACATCACATTTATATACAGAGAGAAACAAAGCTTACTTTCTCAAGTAGTTTGATGACAATGTCCTCCATAAAGCTCTTATGCAAGATATTTGATCCATCCAACAAGCACAGAAATTTAACAGCACAAATCCGTACGTAGTGATCATCTCGGTTTGTACTGTAAGATAGTAATTTAGAAGACGTTTTGTTCAAAGGTAAATCCTAAATTAAAAAATATAAACAGTATCCTGAGCATTCCAGGATTCTGAGCACGCATATGATGCTCTCAATTGTGGCACAGACTGGGCCGTACAAGAAATCGACACTCATCTTTTAAGACGGATGCATTTTGTAATTTAGGTAATGCCAAATGAACTGTCAAATTCTGAAATGAACTGTAAACACTGTGAATAGGTTGGGAAATCTAGGAAGTGGAACTAGACAGCAAAAGAAAGTAAGTAACCCATTTCTCGTGAAGGACTGTGTAGACTTAGGGTCATGGTGTTGTCTATTGTAAGATGACGGAACATGGACATAATCCAAACCAGAATCCTGAAGTCTGGCCATCACTGCTGATGAAGAAAACTGATGACTTCCAGTTAACTTGCCACTGTTTCTACGTACAGATCTTTGATATCATATAAGTGCTCGAAACAATTTTCTACAGAAACAGCAGACTCATTAAAAGGTTTGGTAAGTACCGTGCCTACAACCAGTGCTGGAAAGTCAAGCTCCAAATGTGGCTGCACTAATTAAAGCCTATGTTTATTAATTGTCACATCTACAAAAACGAATTACATATCAGCACAGTATGATAATATATCTGCATCCTAATGTGCTACTTTTATGAGGTGAAAAATGAGGAAATAGTTATTTCAGTCCCCTTCAGGTTAATAGATCAGATATATTTTCTTGAAAATACTTATCTTTCTACATTTGGTATTTGAATTTTGAACATGATATGACATCACTGCCTTTTACTTATATTTAAAGTTACAGATACATCAGTATCCTTCCTAATGCTGTAACCAACATCAGCAGTAATTAAGACAATTCAGACTAAATATTGTAGATACATACCTCTCAGTAACAACATTTGCTGCACATTTTTCTCCAAGGCTTTCTACAAAGGCATGCACATCCTGAATAAGTCTTCTCAGAAGAAAAAAGACAAAGCAATGAAGTTTGCAGAAAAGCATAGAAAATAAATTTCTCAAAAAATTAAAAGAAAACAAAGAGCACAAAATTAGAACAAATAATCATGCACATGGATATGATGAATTTTTTTTTATACCTCTGATCTCTCCTAAATACAGTTCCGAAGACACAACCCTCGGTGATAAGTTCACAGTAATTCACAGCATTTAAGAAAGCATTTCTCACAGCACTTCTGTTGTCAAAAGTGGGAAGTATCCATGATTGACAACAATGACTAAGGACTACATTGAAGACTCCAGTTTTTGTAGTGGACATATCTATGAGCTTGAGTATTATCTGAAAAGAAGAAACTGGAGATTAAAAGTCTGATTTCCACAAAAGCTAGTATTACTAAAAACTACTGCAGTATTAACATATTTTTAACTAAAAGAGGAAAGGATTCAGGTTAGATGTTAGGAGAAAATTCTTTACTCAGAGGGGAACGAGGCTCCGGCACACACTGCCAGAGAAGCTGTGGGCGCCCCATCCCTGGAGGCATTCAAGACCAGGTTGAATGGGGCCCTGGGCAGCCTGAGCTGGTGGGGATAGCCCTGCTCACAGCACAGAGTTGGAACTGGGTGGGCTTTAAGGTCCCTTCCAACGCAAGCCATTCTGTCATTCTATTATTGCAGGTGTGATCCCCTCTTGCACCTGGGATTCCCTTAGGTTAATCTTGTCTTGAATTGATTTACAGTTCTCTGCTTATACTCACAGAGTAACAACTGGCCCAAGATGCTTATGTTAAAAAGAAGATAAAACAAGTGGTTATACAAATCTAAGTAGACTTTTCATGAGTCTCCTGGGAACGGCAACAAATTTACCTGGGCTTACTTTAGTGAGTACACAAAGCTGGTGCTTTCAAATCAATCCTTACCAATTCAGAAAAAAAGTTAAGCTGTTTTTTTCCCATATGTATCCACATCACTAACTCTCTTTAATGAGGATTGCACCCAATTTGAAGTTAACATCTGTATGTGAGAAATTCAGGAAATTTGTGTTTTAGCACAATTAATATTTGCATAATTACAAGATAAAAGGAAAAAAAGCAGCAGAAGAAATGAAGTCTAGAACCATAGTACTTTGGGCACCTCTTTAGAAGGCCTTCTGTGTTTTATATAGCAATATTTCCTTTTTGGCTCAAAAGCATCCCCTCATACCACCTCCCCCTAATTATTATGAAAAGTCAGTGCACCGTGGCAAACAAAATTACACTTCTGTAGCCAATCAGTATCAGGTAGTTCCATTTTTTCCCTGTCTCTATCTAAAACTGAATAGCCACTGCACAAGGGATCAATGGCAAAAAAGACTGCCAAGGTGTGGGATAAGAATATATGTAAGTAAACACTTGCTTGGGAACTTTATCTTCATTTTCTTATGAAGGGGCAGAAGGTACCTCAACCAGATGCCCTTTGCTGAATACAGGAGATCTTCATTACCTCCTGATGCCTGTTGCCAAGGTATGCCCCACTGCAGACAATGGGATAGCTGTCATAGAGACTGAAGACTCAACATCGGCAAAATAAACCTTACATAATCACAACATCTGAAACACTAACGCTCAAGATGGTAATTCTTAATATTAAAGAAAAAAGAACAACAACAAAAAAGAAAAGTAAGCTCGCTACAGCTCAGTTGCCACATACAGCTGCCAAATATTCAGTAAAAGACAAATCTAACAAATTTCTAGAACTTAAAGAGATATTTCACCTATCTTTGTATACACATCTCATTCTGGCTTGGGTTCACATTAAGACTACAAATGCAAAGCATTATTTACTGCTTAAGACAGTAACAGCAATGTTCATTTCAAGAAAGAGAGCTGAAAATAAAGCTTATACATTATTTATTGTTTACAAATACAAGTCTGGCATCAGGACAGTTCAAGGCGGAACTGCAACCTGATCTAGTGTAACTTCTGTGTTAAGTGAAAAGCAACAAAAGACAACACTACTAAGCACACATATATATGAGTAACTAACTTATGAAGTATTAAAGCTCTGGTAAATGTCTTTACAGTCATTGTGAACTGCTTTGTGCAAACATTTTTTTCATGTCCAGAGGAAAAGTAATAAAAAAAAAAACCCAACACATGAAATGTTATTTAGGAAACAAATATTCTATGCCCTCCCAAGATGAATCAACATCCCAGTACTGAATACAGGGAATCAAAACGAAAGAAAAACCACTGTGACAAAGGAAAAGACTTCTGAGGCACAGGAAACTATGTGCACCTTACAAAAAGTAGTAACTTTTGTCAGTGCAGGTGGCAAATCTTGAATAAAAAAATTCAGAGAAAGTGCATAATATAACACAGAGAGCAAAAAAAAACACGTTTTACTGAACGTATATAATGTATATATGAAACACTTTTTTTTTTCTCTGTGTTACAAGAACAAACAATAGATATGTAAAGTCTTTCATTTGTAAGGCTTTACTCTGATACTGCTCAAGCTGCCAAACACTAAAAGCTAACAATATTTTAAAAATACACACTGATCTTCTGTTTGTATTGCACTGCAGATACCCTTCAATTGTTTGCCATTACCATCAATAGTAGAAGGGAAAAAGCTGACTGAGCATGAAGGTTTCACAGACTTCTCCTTTCACAAAGAATAGAGCTAACGCTGCTTTTTGCTTCAAGTTCCATTTGTTTACCCTCAACCTAATTCTCAGATCTTGATCTCCTATCAAACTAGTTTCTTGTTGAAAATGAAAAAATCACCACAAACGCTAAAGGGAAAATGAAAAGTAAAATACATTTTCAGATCCAGATAAATGTTACGTTCAGTTCTCACAAAAGGGTTCTTAAACTGACCTCTTTTATCTTGGCATACGCTTGGCCCTTTGCGCTTGCAGCAACAGCTAGAACCTCGGTATCAAAGATGAACCGAACAAAAGCTTTCAGATTGGACCAAAATATTAGCTGTGTATTGCTCAAACAGGATATGATTTTCCAAGCCAAACTGAATGCTTCTACGCAGAGAGACTCCAGTGAGTTCAGAAGCTGAGGACAAAGAGAAGCTAGATGCGTTAAATTTGACAAAGCAAACACACCTAAGAATATCTTATAACAGTTGTTTCATTTTTACCTTGGGAACAAGGACTTTCATGCAGTCAAACACAGGTAAAACTTGGTCTGAAGGAAGAATAGTTAGGGCTTCCAATGCAGACTCTAGAATTTCTCTTGACCTTTCAGCGGTTGACAATGACAGTTCTGAAGTTCCTTCTTCATACTCTTGAGCCAACATTGGAAATTTATTTAAAACAAAACGCAGGCAAATCCAGTGGTCACGTACATAGCGTGCAACAATTTTTCCCCATCCCTGAGATGACGTTTCCTCACATAAGCTGTAAAAAAATACACCTTCTTAAATACGTGTTATATTTAATCATTGTGCACATTCCTATCTACTATGAACATCTTTACTGTACATCCTATACTTAAGACACTCAAATTTATACAGGTTCAAAGGGAGACTGGGCAAAAACATGAAGAGAAATCCAAAAACAAAGCTTTCTAAACACAGAAAAACCAGTTCTGAGTTCAGGCAGTCTCATTAGTCATAAACTTCTGGAAGAGTATTCAGTGGAAACATCACTGTATGCTTTCTGTACTTTTACGGTCCTCGAGTATTTGCTTTTTGACCATGCAACTTGCTCTGGACTTCCCTCCCTTTCCCAACAGTAAATAATTTCTTTTTAAACTGACTTGTGTACATGCTATGGATTTGTGCAGCATACAGATATGTAAGATGGCCTAAATATCAGCAACATTCAAAGCTAGTTCTGGTTACATAGTACTAGAAAAGTTAAATACTTCAACAGCACTGAACAGAGTTAGAGAACTTCTGGTCTGAAATACTAGGGCTGTTTTAATGCTCTAGAACCAAACAAAGACAGAACAACAACTGAAGGAAACATTTGTGCTCAAAATTCTTCATTTTTACCTGGTACAAAGTTATCAAAGAAAAAAAAAAGAAAAAAACCAGCATCTTAATCACCGCTTCAATCCCTACTCAAATTTATTCTGGACTACTACTTAACCCGTATCACAGACGTACCCACTTTTTTCTTCAATGTAAGATGGCTTCTTTAACACCTCATTAAATTGGGAAAAGGCAACAAATCTCTTGAGAGCATCCACAGAAGGCAGATCTTCAAGGTGTGCTTCAGGTTTCCGATCCACTATCTCACAAACTACCGTGAGCGAGGCTATGCTAGTTACTTTTTTAATTTGTTCTTTCAGCTCCAGCTCCTAATAAGACCAAATTAAACATAAACAATCAAACACGTGCCCATTTCTTCTCTAATAAGACACAAATAACCAACTGATACATATAATAAGGAAATAAAATGTCTTAAGGAAAAAAACCATCAGTAAGCATATAGTTTCCTAATATTATTAAAAGCTCAGTGTTGTTTAAATATCTCCAAAATACTAACAGCTGTTCAGCCTGTTTCAACCTGAACTGAAACTGTACTATATGAGCAATTCTATATGAGCAACTGGAGAAATCATCATGACAGTATAACTCTCATTGAATTAAAAAAAAATTTGTAGAGGCCCCACCGAACACTGACTGAATCAGAGAATGTTTACTTTGAAACTAATGGAGTAAGTATATAATTCATATTCACAAAGTAAAAAAGTTAAGTTCTGTTCTTTCTTAGAAAAGTAAACCTAGTGAATCCAATCCTTACAATCTTTACTGGGCTATTAACCATTCCTGATGAATAATTAAATCCAGAAAATAGCAAAGATTAAAACTAGTACTTGCTGGGCAATACAGTCTCCTCCTTTTATATGATAATAATGTTTCTTTACCTTTTGAAAACGTATTTCAGATATATTAGCCCAATTAAATACAGCTATAAGACAAGGAACAACACATCAAAAGTCAAATGAAGGCTGAATTCTAGATTCTTTCTCACTGCATGTTCAAGCTAATGCTAAGACATGCAAAAGGCATTTTCATCTGGATATAACTTCCCAGGTAAAACCAGTACATATCTGACGAAAAATCTTTTGAATACATACAGCCCATTATAGTCGACTACAGTTTCACTTTAGTTGCGCCAACTTTTTTAAAAAGCAATGTAAAAAACCAAAACTATTAAAAATCTTAGCTACAAATATTTTATATTGACATTATGCTGCCAACTAATTAGACACATTGGGAATTACATCCATACACAGACATGTTATTTTGTCTTATAGATATGATTATAACTCCATGTACTTATATTAATCAATAACTGTCTCATTTACTTTGAATCAATTTTTTACTGCTCTAAGTAATACTGAATTACCTCTGCAGAATTTGTCTCCCGAAAATTATGAATAGAGGCACTAGTCAGAGATGAGATGAAATTCTTGACAGTTGGTAACTTTTTTGAGCTGAGTTGCAAGCACAAATGCACAATCTCTGGAATTAAAGCTAAGTATAAATCACAACGATCCAGGTCACCGACCTGCGAATGAGGGTACAAAAGGTAAACTAAAGCATTAAGAGAAGGAACCAAACTGAGAAAATAAAACTAATGTCAGCAATGACAGCAGAAAGAAAACAACAGCAGTCACTGCAGTTGAACAATCTTTCCTTTATTATTATTTTTAGACTCAAGGAACTGTACGACAAACAAAAAATCCTTTAGTTTTAAGAGTAGCACCTTTGCAATTTCACCACCTTTCAGACTTCGAAATTCTTCTGATTCAACTCTAACGCTTGCTTTGATGCAATACAGCTTTCCTTATCCTTCTTCTGTCCCATTCTCATTCTGGGGACTGCCTATCAACCTTACTTACTTTCTTGGCATTTTCCTTTCTCAGAAAGAGTATGAAAAGTAAAAAGGGAAAGCAGCCTGGAGCCCCAGGCTTCTGCCCTTTATTTTCGCAGAAATGGGCAAAAGATTGTTGATACTGCTCTGTTCTCTTACAGACTTAACTTTTTTTCATTTTACCAAACACAAGAAGTGATTCTGACTTCTATTATAATTTCTGCACATTTTTCCATATAAACTCCTCCATGAATTCGACATCAGCTTTCTATTCTAAGCTCACTTTTAAAACGATTCTTAACTGTGCCCATTAAAAAAAAATTACAAAAGCGTTCCTAAGCAAATTGTCTTATTAGGCATTAATAAATTTGATATGAAAACTCAGACACTGGTAAATCAAATTACCAAGCAAAACCATACCAAAGGAAGCCTCAAAACAATTACTTACCGTACTTAACTCATTTGTAGTAAGCCGCCGGAGTATAAATGCAAGAACACTCTCCACTGGTGTCATTAGAGATTTCCAGATAAAAAACAATACCTCATCTGTGTGAAAAGCAGAACAGACGTATTAGCACAAAGAAATACACTTTCTTAAATAAATTACACCATTCAGATTTAAGTTACAGTGCTGATGTTATAAACTAGTAAGTATTCAAATACCTGAGAACCCTTTCTATGCTCCTTAGCGACACAAACCACAGAGCCCCAAGAATCAAGCCAGGTGATGTTCTTTCCTCAGATTTAACAGGAATTAGGTAACAAAACAAAAAACAAACATCCACAGGAAACCCAAAGACCAAAGTGCCATTTTCCAGTTTTTAAATGCACATTCATTTTAGTTCCATTCCTGTGCACGAACACCTTATTGGTGAACTTACTCCTTAATAAGGAACAAAGTTTCATGCAGCTATCCCCTTCTAATACACACAGAAGTTAAAATGGCCTGGGTTTTGTTTATTTTTAAATTGTTTAGAGGTATTGAGATTTGTGTAGAGACCAATCCTAAAAGATTTTGATCTCCTGGCTTAACATCACAAAAGCTTATTACATAAAACACAATACTTTCTCTAAGAAAAGGCTGGACTGCACAATATACTGCATATTACAGCATTTCACAAACAAAAAGACACAAGTTTATTGCACAAAGGAAATAGGTGCCTCTGGTAAAACATACTTATCCACAAATACACTTAGATCTGAGCTTCAGGGGTGAGGGCTAGCTGCCACTGAAAGCCAAATAAATATCAATATGCACATGCAGCTAGAACCCTCTGCGCAACCATCCTGTTCTGAAGACAGAAGTCATTAGTTTCTGTATTTAGGAGAGTTACCCAGAGGTTACTTCTGTTGACTTTTTTTTTTTTTGGTGCTGACCTTGAGTTACATTTAATGCAGCAACATTCTTGCAGATCTTCCAGAAGGTAAAAGCATTAACAGGATGCATTTCCAGAAGTTCCAAATCAATACTGTGCTTACCTTCAATGTTCTATATTGAAATAGCTTATTGGGCTGCATTTCTAATGCTTTATTTGTATAGAACAAGCAGGTTAAACATCACATTATTAACATTTCATCACTTTTTCTCAAAGAGATTTAAGCTTCAAACCATTATAAAGCATTCTGCAATTAAAATCAGAAAGTCTTCAGATGAACATTTAATACAGCAAAAATCTATTTCACTGTCAGTGGCTCTCTAACACTACTAAAAACAATAAATAGCAAACAGTGCTTGAAGTACTTAAGTCTGCATAGACAGTAAGACCTCTGGAAAAATGCTGCTGCTTTCAGGGATATGCCTATCCCCATTATGGTAATTCCTAAATAAATAACATTCAAATCGTTATTATGTTTGTTTCACAAGCTTATAAAATCCCTTTCTTCTTCCCTCCCATTTCCTCTTGTTCCCATGACTGGACTGCTCACCTCGTTTTTAATCAACACAGCAGCAAAACTTCTGTATTCTACAGCATTACATCCCACCCCCCAACACAGCCAGTTCTCAGCTCAGGAAACAAGATTTAATACTTGGTTCTCCTGCGCAAGATGGAAAAACATGAAAATATTGTAGGAAATGATGTAAGAAAAGCAATCCTTGTTTATCTTAACACAAAAATATATCACAAGTCCAACTCAAAAGGCTCCTAATCTATGGGGGCATTGAAAAGGATGCAAACACCATGATGCTCATCCTTGCAATAGCTTAAGAACTCTGGCAGCAGAATATGAAATATTAAGTTGGGCATCTAAATTTTCAAGGCAGAAGCGACTGATTGCATCTACCTCAGCAAGCACAGAGGTAGATAAAGAAATGATTTACAGAACAGAATACTAAAAAACAAGAATTGTAAAAGTTCACAAAATTGGCACTCAACATTTCAAATAGCTGCTTTTTTTGGGGGTCAACCATGGAAACAGTATGTCTACCAGCATCACTTTATGTGCTCAAGGAAGGCTCCACCTGAACCTGGGGTAACTAAGCAGGCTAGGCTGAGTTTCTATACTCATTTACTTTTAAACTGTCTAAACGATCTGTGAAATCCACAGACTGGCAAAGAACAGGCCTACAGATACTTGCAACATGGGCACATTCTCCACATTTTAGATAACTGCAGATCTAATTTAATGGATAACAAGTGCTTTTTGAGAAAGGTTCCACATTCTTGATTTCCAGTCCTTGGGGCATCTCCAGAAGAACCTCTGTAGGACTGGACCTAGTTTCATAGAGGATACGTCAGATTCTCACATTTATCACTTCTAGGCTTGTATTAATTTAACAATAGCCTTAAAACATGAAGTACCTTAGTTTTAGTTAAACTGTAATTAATATAAGACACAGTATACTGAAGATATCACTAACCATCTTGTGTATTGGAACATTTTAACGAACGGGTCTGCAATAACTTCAAGAGAAGCTGTAGGCTTTTATCTGTTTTCAGTGTTGGTATGTAAGCATTACTGCCAAGTTTCATCAAGACATCCAGAAGAGGGTTCAAGAAAGCCTCTAGTTCAATCCATTTTATGTTGCTTTTTCCACTACACAAAAACAAAAATTAAAAAGAAAGTCTTCTTCAGAGTATCTGCCTTAAGTGCTGAAGTCACTTACGGAAACAAATAGCCCACAGGTTTCCATGTCACTTAAGTATCCATGGAAATGTTACCCGGTATGTTTGCAGTTGGACAAGGTCTATGAGCTGTCAAGCTGACCCAAAGTCGACAGGGAAAAATGGACGACTCCCTGATTTGATTAGGCTTCTATCAGACCCTTTGGGTGTAGAGGGATGACAAAAAAGGAGAGAGAAAAGTAAGACAAGGTAGTTCATACTTACCTGGATTTATTCCTCATCTGTTCCACATCAGCAGCCAACAGAATCATTGTTGCAACAAGCTTAGCTTCAAACCAGTCAGGCATAAAGCAATTTTCTCCTGATTAAAGATATTTTAAGGTTTCCACAGCATTTAGAAAACAGCATCACAGTAATTTAAACTATTGAAAGAACAGCAACTAGTGTTAACAAGATTTTCTGCACTCCTTTTTCTACATACAAACTCAAGAGCAAGTGTTTTTTTCTCTACACTTCACAGAAGTGGATTCCATTTGCCTCTATGCCAAAATCAATTTTAGACAATGTGTTGTAGTAGCAGACTCACAACACACTTATCTACTGCTTTTAAGAAAATGTTGCATATTCAATGAAGTTAAACAAGAACATAATCTGATAATGCTTCCTCAGAAACATCAGCTGCTGTTATAACTTCTAGCTAGTTAAAATAAGAACTAAAACTATAATATCAAAAGGAAATGAAAAATATTTAACTGAACTTTCCTTATTGAACACTTAACTACACTTACGAATAACTTCTTAAATAGTACATAAGATGACTTCAGGGTTTTTGGCTTTGGAAATTCAGAAAGCAAAACAAACTCTGGAGGTCCAGTTCAAGCAGCTGGATATGGCCTTATCCCCCTTTTTAGCCCTCTCCTTCATAGAGCTGCTTATAAACTAGAATTCATTCAACTAAACATCAAGATACAACAAACGCCCCTTTTAAAAAGTGAAACTGATGTAGGCCATGGAATTACAGATAATATAGATAAAGTCCTAAAACATTTCAGGCAGCAGAGAAGATCTGCTAAATCTTTTAGCAAAGGGTTTACCCCAGAAAACCGATCAACAAAACTTATTAACAGCTTCATTGTCTTATGATTAGGCATTAAGTTTCCCAGGCTGTGTAAAGCTTCTGAAGCTGTTCATCATAAGCAAATTCTGACCTAGTTTTTATGTCTTCTATAGGCAAGTATCAATTAAGTGAGTGTCACACAAAAGGTAGACAAGCATTCAAAACTGGTCAATTTGACACTCATTTCCATGTATCTGAAAGAAAACTATAAAATGAAGTTATAATAATTCAAACCGTGGTAGTGAAGAAAGAAGTCCCTTCAGAATTCACCTGCTTAACTATACACAGTACAAATAACCCTCCTTGGTAAAAATGTGTCTGCTGCTGGAAGGTATGTAACGAGCTGCATAACCATGCAAATCCTCTCTCCATAAATATATTACGTCATTTTACAAAGCTTTGCTGACAAATGCTATAGATTTTCTTTCAAGACTACCAGACTGATATCTATCCAGATTTGTGTTTTCCTCTGCCACCATACTCCAGCATTTTCATGTATCCCCAGAAAAGTAACAGAAGAAATCTAATATACTAGCACCGCTACAGCAATAAAATTGAGTATTAAGGTTTAATTTTCAATTAATACTGCAGGACTATTTCTTACGATGCAAAAGTGAGATTAGAAAAATAAAGTTTGTATTTAAGAATGATAAACGCCACAACCCCGGTAGAATTTGGGTAAGTACAATATAATCAGGTTAATAACTTCTCTAAAAACCAAAGTGTGTTCTTATACTTTTTAAATTGTCTTCAAAACCATTCTATATTAATAAATATTTAACTTACTTTCAGATGCAGGTGTCTTAACGTACTCTCCCACAAGACTGCGCACATACAGACATAGTGATGATATCTCCTGATGCTCAAAATCAGAGCATACAGACTTTCCAAAGCATCTGTCATTCTCTTGCAGCCAACTGCAAAGCTAAATTAAAACCAGTATGTTGCTATTTAACTCTTATCTGCCAACTCTGTGCTGACATCACCAAGATGACAGCAGTCTGTTAAAGCACTGAAATACGAACTGTTACATCAACAAATGCACACCACGAGAGGCATACACCAAAGCTCTGGGGAGGCTTAGCAGGCTACTATACACATAGAAATAGAGTCATTCAGAGCAGCTAAAAACAAGATTATTGGTACTGATACAAGGAGAAAAAAACAACTCTGAAATACAAGTAATGTTGGTAAAAATTCCCGTACCCCAGAAGGGGCTTCTAATCATCAAATGTTATCTAACAAGAACTGCACTGCTGTTCTATGTGTAAAAAAAAATAAAATCAATGGAATAGAACTAATTGTACAGCACACATAACAAAACAACACTGCAAAAGCCTTCTACTGCTGCACAACCAACCAAAGCTATGGCTACTTATTCAGCTGGTTCCAATATATCCTACATAGAAAACAATTTCTTCTTGGAGTATTTTTTCATAACAACTTGCATCTTATCAAGACACACACCTAGAAATTTAAAATTCACAATCTCACTCTACATGCTAGGCATAGTTTTCCCTTTGAGACATCCCTGTTATTCCTGCTTCCATTTTGTTTGCATACAACATGCAAATCAGAGGCAGTTCATACATTTTTTGGCCCACATACTGGCCCATTCAGGGACTCGCACATTATCTCCAACAGTACTCTAAGAACTAAGAGAAAGGGTAAACATACAACATTCTAGAAGCCTATCACTCTTTAATTTGTTCCATCAAATGAAATTTTACAAGAGAAAGTTAAGGGGAAAGGAGAAAAATAAAGTAGTCACAAAGAAGATAAAAATGTATATAATATTACACAGAAATAATTGCCTGTAGAGTCTGATGACCAAGAACAGCTTCAGCTGCGGATGCTACACCCACATGGTATTCTTAATAAAAGCAGAGAGAAAGTCCAAGTCATGGCTCTGTGGATTCCACCATAGGATTCCCCACTTTGCACATGCTACTTCATGATACCAATTTAGAAGAGAGCACAGATCCCTGATGGGAGAGGTTACTTGCAGCGATTTTAGTCGCTACAATAATGGCAAACAATGTAGAAGAGTAGGGCTGCACTGACACAGAAGTCTCTTAAAGGACCAGTGTTTGGGGACCAAAAAGCTGAGTAAGAACTGATTCTGATTTGCATTTCAGTATGTTTACATGCAAGAACTGCAATACTAGATATTCTAGAGATTAACTCTAAGAACATGACCAATTGGTACATACAAGCTCTGAAGAAATTCAAAAAACATCCTGCCTCAAGAGTTTTTTTCTTCACGCAGAAGTTCTCAATTCTGCAGAAGAAAGAAGTCATCTTCTCCTCTCCTCCCATTACCTTCAACAGCTGTGATGATACAGCTTAGAATTCCATAGTTTTGAATCTCCTGATTTTTTTTAATGGTTAACATTAACCTCTCTATGGCATTAAAAGAAAACCATAGCTTTCAAGTGAAACCCTTAGGACTCCACATCCAGAAATCTCAGAATATGCCAATGCAAATGTTGCTACCTAGTTAAATATACATAAGCAGTAATTAATCATGCATTTCTATAGGTATTAAAAAGTGTTTGGTGAACATAAAAATAGCTTTGGTTCTCACCTCCATCCATAACGCAGTATCTCTCCTCAGGGACTCCTCTGGTCTAAGGGACAAAAGAAAGCTGGCAACCTCTGGAAGGGACACTTTCTCCTGAAAAAATGAATGAAAATTGTATATTATGTTGACAACTATTCTCTGTGTAACATCTACCTGAGGATTCAGGAAGTTGCTATCATCTGACAAATGTTGCAAAAGAAGAAAGTGGCCTATCCCTTCCACTGAACAGACTCATTTTTGGCTCTTAGGGATCAACCTTATCAAGGAATATAACTGAGTTCCTCCAAGCATTAAAATCATACAGCAGTTTGAGTTGGAAGGGACCTTATAGATTATCTAGCTTCAACTCCTATCTTCCTGAAATCTACCTGAAAATTAATGAATGGCTAAAAGAACTGTGCTATTCATTATTAACACCTTTTAAATTAATGACAGTCACTGTTAAGTACTGTTTCTCTAGTTCAGAAAAAACAATTATGTTCAACATGGAAGCTCATAATTGAAGGGTAATGCTTAGAGTCCACTCATCTAAGAAAGCATATTATAAACAACCAAAACATAAATAATCTGTCTACTGAATAAAGTTCTTGCTAGTTCAACATTTACAGCAGCTTTATCATTCTGATATTAATATTTTTATTCTTTCATTAATACTTCTATTCCTATGTATTTAGGAACTAAATATTCATAACTGTTAAAACCACAGTTTATGTAGTCTACGCTATGATAGGATATTGTTTTATAACTAGTGCATGAAAATCCTACAAGAAAATATCAACTAATAAACGTAATGAAAAAAATCTAATCTTATGAAAACTAAACTTAACAGAAGCATACGCAAGAACTTGCACTATTTTTTTATGATAAGGGTAGTGAAGCACCGGAACAGGTTTCCCAGAGAGGAGGCAGATGTCCTGACCCTGGAAACATTCAAGGTCAGGCTGCACAGGACTCTGAGCAACCTGATCGAACTGCAGATATTCCTGTTCACTGCAGGAGAATTGGAATAGATGACTTTTAAAAGAAATCCCTTCCAACTCAAATGATTTTATGACTTTCAAGAAGTTGCAAAAAAAATTGCAAATCCAGTAAAACCAACTGTTCTGTGTCCTGTCTAGGAATCTTGTAACACTCTGTTTAACCAACAGAAGCACTGGTGTATTTCTACTACACCAGGAAGAAAAAAAAAAAAGCAAAACAAAAACAAAACCTCACCACATCTGTCAAATGCATGGCTGTCTGAAGAAGATAGCACTGAGCAGCTCCACGCAACAAAATTTGATGTGTGATCATGGTACATTGCAGGACATCTCTGCAAAGAGGAAAAATATGTACTATAGAATAAAACACTGAGGAAGTTCAGAAGTGTGTTATATTTGCTAATTACTATTTTCAATATATTTAGATTGTATTTAGCAAACACATTCTACTAGATATAACACAATCATTGTACGTTGTCTGATTTGGGAAACGTGGAACAAAGAATCTCTAAGATCACATCAGTTCAAACTGATAATTAAAGGTTTGCATTTATTAATCTACTGGAGACAGAAAATAAATACACCATCAAGTTCTTAAACTAGCAGTGAAGAAACTGAAGGAAATCCTCACTGCTCTCATCAGCAGACATGTCCTTACTTCATTCTTTGTAAATTACTTTTAATCAATACTCCTTAGGCTACAAATCAAGTTTCATTTCAAAGTTTAAACTCACTTAAACTGAAGTAATTGTTGACTTTTAACAGCTCTTGAAAGTGAACAAAAGCACTTAGCAAGCATCAGTAGAGTTAAGTGTGTACTAAGAACTTTAGCTAGCCTTTTATTTACAGGCTATTCAGATTTCAATTTTGTGGGCTGCACTTATGTAGTCTCACCTACCATTAAACAAGGTTTTAAAGTAGTTAGAAGAACAAATCAGCTAGGAAGTGTAGAAGATTAAGGAAAAACAATGCCAAAAAAGAAGCGATGGCAATTGACTGAAAACAATGACTTTTTTTTCATTTTTATTTTGTTTAAGTCACACTGCAATATGTATACTTAGTTCATCAATTGCATTCTTCTGTGAATTAGACATAAAAGAGATGGAACTTTCCATTCTCATGGACAACCAAATCATCCCAGAAGCAAGAGATGAATTAAATTCTGGATCTCTAGATGTTCAGTACATATCCTTACAAGAAGTCTGTAAGAACACAACGTAGTACATATTTTACCTTAAAGCATGAAGTCCATCAGTGCCCAGTACTTTACATGCAGGGATGTAAGCCAGAGCCATAGAAAGAAACAAAATGGGAACAGCACACCAATGCCGATTTGTCATCTTCCGAATAAACTTTAACAGGAAACTGCCTTAAAATATAAGTAAACAAAATAAATTCAGGGTGATTTCCTGCTCTCAAATGCATTTAGATGAGAAGGACTCAGAGGGAGAACATGAGCATCTCAGAAATCCTCCTGCATCTAACTTCACAATGAAAGAACCCTTATTCAACTTCTGCTTTCACACTTTGGTTCTTTTGAACACTTAACTACACAGATTGCAACTAGAAAGGTCTGGCAGACTGTTTGCTTTGATAACTCAACCTAACAAGCCAAAAAACCCACACTGCAGAATGTCACAGTTCTAAAGATTTTGAATAGCATTGCATTACCTAAACTGTCAAAGAAAAGAATATGCAAAAAGCTATAAATATTCAGAACTAAAGTTTGTCTTTTTTTTTTTCTTTTAAACAAAATAAAGTAAGTGTGCTTCAGTTTTCCTTAAAACAGTTTTGTAGCTTGCTACACCAACGTCCCTCAAAGTCTCTGCAGAATTCACTCTTTCCTGGAAACTCCACTGTCAAAATGAGAACTACTACTTTTTTCCTCTCAAGCAATGTGGAAAAACTGTGGTAAATGCATACAAAGGATATGGAAAATGGGTCTGTAGTTTTTATTTGACTTCTTTATTTAAAAGGAAAAAGAAAAAAAAAGATAAGAGGTGAAACTGAAACATACCTTTTTCTTCTTCTGGGAGAAGCATCAGATAAGTAGCCAAAAATTTCTGCAGCCTCATTCCCAAAGGAGGACAGGCTCCCATTAACTGACTTGGTGTCCTGTTGGGTTTTAAATAGAAAATACACAACTGTCATGTTAGCAGCTACGAATAGGATTGACCCTAAACAAAAGTAAAGCACAGCTCAGAGGTAAATTCACTGCAGAGACTGTTCTAACAGACCACAGAGAAGGAGTGCACCACCCTGCTCCCTCCACTTTGCCCAGCGTTTCAACACCATCTGGCAAATACAGAGAGGATGAGGAAGGTCACCAAAATACCAATCTCCCTGGCCACCTCCAAGCACATAGTATGGTATCAACACAAGCGTTCAAGCACAGCCTCGCCTCTAGTTACTCAAGGCTGGGATCATCCAGTGTTAATACCATATTAAGAAATGGCACTATGGATTCAACATTGTGCCTGCACACATGGTACGCTACAACCCTTTGGGAGTGCAGGTTACCAAGGCCCACGTAACAAGGTCAGGAAATTCTCCAAACAACTTGCAGTGCGGATGTGAATGGTCCAATCTGGAGAACAACGAAGACAAATTACCTCCACAAGGGCACGAGAGAGAAGGGACTTACCTCCTGAACAGATCATAAAGTCAGCATAAACAAAAATACTGACCAGTACAAAAGGTTTTAAGAAAAGATGCAAGAAACTTTCCATGAGAGAAACAGAGATAAGGCATATACAAAGCCTCAAAATCCTGCCCACCAAGGACTAGCACAAGGCAATCATGAAATTCTGCAGTTTTCTCTCATACAGCTTGGCATTAACCCAAACAGTTTTGTATATTCCCAGTAAAGTCAAACACGTACTTCTCCTCTACTTTCAGAAATATCCCAACATATGTTTCACCAGAAGTACAGAAGCTAAGACTGTCATGTATTAACCCAGCGCCATTTTATATCACTAGCTGACCGTTCTTTACCCAAGTCATTCCATCTGGCAAAAAGTGCTTTCAGCATGTTATTTCCCATTCTCAGTGCTCACCCTGCAACTAACACAAAGAATTTAAGGCCACCAGTATACTGAACGTATAGCGTCTTGAAGCCCCCCTCCAACTTTCATCTGTTTTTTACATATTTACATCAAGGGAGGTCACTGTCATCTCCTCACCTCAAATAATCTGCTGTACTTTGGAAAAAAAAATTATCAGTTATGAATTTGCAACACCTTCTGAACGTGCAATAAGAAAAATAAACGATAGCCATTTCAGTCATTTATCACGTCTCACTTGATTTCCAGGTGTTAACTGGGACCTTATGGCAACCCTATGTTGCTGAAATTGAACCTGTTCATCTTCCAGCCACCCATCTTTCCTGAGAAATTCTTTACCCACAAGTTTAGTAAACACTATTTATTTATTAATGTGTTTTTCTTTATCCAAGATTTTGCTAATGTGCTCAAATGAGTATTATTAGAATATAATTCCAATAACCACTACATTTAATACTCAGTGGCTTACCTACTATAAAGGGAACCTTCTGAGAGGGCATCCATTAATGGTCCAATAACGAACTGATAAAAGAAGAACAGCAGCGGCTAAATGTACATTTGCAAGGCACTGATAGATACAGACAAACTAGGATTACTTCATTTCATTTTAGGAGAGTCAGAATCCTAAAGCAGGAGATGCTGTGCACAGACTTGACTAAGTTCACTTTTTATTCTGTTCAGCCAGTTAATACCGATCAATAATTTTGGAGAGGTTCAGAGTCTGTGGAAATCTGAAGCATCAACCCTTCTCCTGCTAATTTAATTTCCAATAAAAGTTTCAATAAATCGTTAACTTTAATTAGAGAACATTAGCTTGAAATGTGAATGAATGACTGCACACAAAAATGCACTCCCTTCTAGCCAAGCCATTTACCAAGTGGTATTACATTTGACACCACTTACAATTATTGTTGTCATTCACACAGCTAATTAAGAGGGTATTTATACAGAATGTATTAATTCTAATGCTACTGAAGCAACTGGTGTTATGATATACTACAAGTTAGAACATCTGCCTGATCTGGCAAGTAATACCAAGCCTCTTACCTCTGAAAAACCAAGCGAATTTGGAAGCTGCTTTGTTTCATAAAGCTCCAAAAAATGAAGAACTCCTTCCTTTGTCAGTGTTTTATTCTCACTCTCAAACATTCTTTTATAGATGCACATGTGCCATGATGGGTGAAACAACCAACAACCTGTTACATAAGCAAATTCTTCTAAATTAACATCGAAATGACAGTGACGGACTAACATACTCCTTATGCAACTCCATGTTTTAAGGAAATTTATTAAACACACGACACACTGACATTCTGGATAACACACAATGGATTTCAAAAAGACTATTACAGCTACTGGATTTATAAAAATGCCCCACTAAATCCCAGCACAAAAAATGTATTAGCATGATTTTCAAAATTTACTCCAAGCTTTAGCAGTCACAAATGAAAATGACTACAAAACAGAAAAAGCAAGTCCTTTTTACTGCAAGTCTTCTTGTCCAAACACTGTACTTGCCTGCAACACTTTCTTATTTGCCATCCATCTACTTTAGAAATCTGGGAACTTTAACTTCCAACACCTCGCACTAATTAGATTAGCTCCATTTTGTCCTGTAGCAAATCCTATTGCATCATTCACCACGCTGTCTCAGTGCTCCTTTTATTCCTTCTCTTTCTTCTTCCACTGATGCTTTCTTTTCCCCTTTCTCTTTCTACAGAGTTGTACAGATGACTTGTAAGATCTACCCTAAGAATCCCCAACTTTTTGTTTTCACACTAGCTCAAGTAAAACAATATACAGTGGGGAAGGACCTTAGGACCTTTTAATTAGGTTTAGTGGCATGAGGAGTTAATACGCAATTTTGTCATATGGTAGGATTTCTTGTTGCATCACAGAGCAGAAAAGCACTGCCTGGAAAACTTAGTAACGAGCTGCTATTACAACATCAAAGAAAAAAAGTGAGACTTAATTGCCTAGCATTTCAGAGATGTTTCAGAAAATGATGCCTTACCTTCTTTTCCTGATATAGCAAGCTCATATATACTGTTTAGTTTTGGTAATACTGGCTTTATGACATGGATCTGAAATGTAAATCAGATGCAACATAAATAGTCTGTTTATTACTCAAACCTAAGAACCAGCACTTAGTCATGGGCTGGAATTTACTATCAATACATTAACACAGCAATTGACAGTATAAACAATAGCTGTGCAACTTATCCCAGGACTCGTACATTGCACTGAATTACAGTCTGCCACTTTAGAGGAACTGATACATCCACGCTACTATATCATCAAAACAAGACTTCCCAATAAACATCTATTCTATTTACCAAATTATAATGTGAAGGTTTCAAATATAAGAGCACAATACTCTAAAGATAAACACTGTGATAAATACTATTTCACTCAGTTACAAGACACTAATAAATAATGTAAAATAAGTCAGCTACAAAGAGGTGGTCACAACTGACTATTGCCGTAACTTCACACAACTGCAGAGGCCCCAACAGCACTCTTTCTATCCAGGACACTGGACTCTAAGTCAAGATCAAAATTATTTCTGACCAAGTTCACAAAGTGCTTTACTACAGAGATGTAGTGCTCTCTACTGAAAAGAGGTTACTGAGTGCAGTAGTCTGACGTACACTACAAAACAGATTAGCCATGGTCCTGAAAGAAGTTACATTCCAGGTTTCCCTTTCTTAGTTCAATCTGCTGCTTAAATCAGATTTCAAAGATAGAGGAAAACTCTGAATTTATTCCAAGTGAATTACACTTGCTGCATTCCAGATCTTTAGAATTCAAAATAAAAAGAGCTCCGTTAACATTCAGACACTTTCAATCAAACATTTCACTAAAAAAAATATCAAAACAAAACCAAAGAAAACCTATACTATATGCGCCAGAAGTACATACTACATACAAACTACAGCAAGCACAGGTTCTGAGGCGCCCTCACCTGGTTTCCTTCCAAAGTTTCCATGATCAAAATGTAAGTTTCCCAGAACTGCAGGAGTTTGTCATTCTCCTCAGCAGACCACCAAAACAGACTTGATTCTAAAAGCAACAAAAACATGCATTCAGGCACAGCTCCTCCAGCATCCACCCCACACAAGATTAAACACAACATCCTAGGATGGAAAGAGAGCCTTTCCTCACCCCAGCTTCTACATAACTAAGTTTTCAATGAGCGAGGCTGCCACAACAAACTGCAAGCCCCCAAGCTTTTAATTAAGGTTTTAACTCCCATGTGACTAGCAGGACATATGTAAGTGGCCCTGCAGGCTGTGAGCAAGATGATGAAGCAGGACATAGCATGCCTCAGAGCAAAGTCAGCATCCCGAGAAGTATTAGAGGGCTACAAAAACGATCCAGGGGATGGAACACCTCCACTGCAAGGACAGGCTGAGAGAGCTGGGGCTGTTCTGCCTGGAGAAGGCTACAGGGAGACCTGAGAGCAGTCCTTCAGTATCTAAAGGGAGCTGTAAGAAGGTTCTGTTCTGACAGGAAAAAGGGAAATGGTTTCAAACTACAAGAAGGGAGACCTGAGTTGGATATAAGAAGTTTTACAATAAGGGTGGTGAGGCACTGGAACAGGTTGTCCACAGAGGTGGTGGATGCCCCGTCCCTGGAGGCATCCAAGGTCAGGCTGGATGGGGCTCCGAGCACCCTGACCTTGCTATAGGTGTCCCTGCTCACTGCAGGGCAGTTGGACTAGCAGACGCTGAACGCGGCACGGGGTCGTACCGTCTCGGCCGTCCGGAGGGCAGCGCAGGCAGACGGCCTGTCCGCCGCTGAGGTCCACGGCGCGCTTCAGCAGGTAGCGGGCCCTCTTCCTGCACAGCCCGTCCCGCTCGGTCAGCCCCTCCTGCACCAGCCGCCCGAAGCGGCCCCCCTCCCGCCGCAAACGGGCCGACAGCGCCGGCGGGGGGGGGGGCGGCGCAGGGGGGGCCGCCGAGG
>JANHGO010000027.1:40324424-40351986 GCA_024606505.1 Aquila spilogaster | reverse complement strand
GTTTGGTTTTAGATGGTGTCAGTTCTGTCATCGAGTGAGAGCGTTTTCCCATCGAGGGAGATTGTTTAGTCCAAGAGAGAGCATGTTTTGTTTGGCTGCCTGCATCCCTAGCCCCTTGTGTGTTCCCACGGGCTGAGCAGAGGAAGGCCTAACGTGTCTTGGGTGTCAGCGCCGCGTTTGAGGCGGTGAACTTCCTTCATTGTGTGTCTTGGAAACCCTCGTTACGCTTCACGCACCTTGCAACACAAGGCGGAGCAGCAGTAATACACAAAATGCCCAGTGTTTTCTTCCATCTGTCGGGCTTGTTACCACTTAATGCCAATGTAAGTTGTTGAAACCAGTCTTCATTGTCATCGCAGCATCCCAGAAGTTTACCTGAATGCCCTGCGTCTGCCACAAAAAGAGACCGGAGGCGTTCCTGGGCGCTGGCTCCCTGCCATTAGCTCGTTACAAGGGTCCAGGCCACTGGCACTGCGGCCAGAGAGCAACTACCAAGCAGTTTAATGTACTAGTGCAGCCAAAGCGTAACCAAGAAAAGCAACCCGATTTCCAGTAAGTGTAAATTCACCATACAAGATTACAGTTCCCATGAAAAAAAATTTATAGAGATCAGCACATCAAAAATGGTGGCAAGCTACTCTCCCAGAAGACATGGTGACAGGCGAGGGCAAATCTGAAACCTTCCATTCCTGCGAAAGCAATGGACAGCAAATTCCCTGCGCAGCAGCACGGATACAAGATAGTTTCCAATGGGTATGGGAGCGGCTAAGCCGTAGTTGCTTAGGCAACTAATGAAAAAGAAAGAAAGACTGAAAGTTTTCAGTGTGAGCTGCCACTTGATCACTGTCTCCAAATCACATGAGTGCAGTCTCTCCTTTTCCTGGCTATCCATTTTCCCCAAATTTTATTAGAAATTTGGTATCTTTGAGAGTCTACCGATTGCAAAATGGCTGGAGCTCCTTATTAGAAATGGACCTGTAGTGTGACTATATATGTGATATATTCTAGCAAGAGAAGGTGGAAAGGAATTATTTTAAATCCGCTAGCGAACACAGTGTCCGTATGCCTTACCACTCTGCATGTTACATATAAAATATAGAATCGAGAAAAAGCTCAAGAAAACTGTTCAAACTGATGCATTTACTTAAATGTAAAGTGAAACCTAGTTCTTTGTTTCATATGCAGAAAAACGTTTTTCAGAGGACATGTATATTAGTAAATAGGATGCTTACAGCTGGAATCTCTTTCATGCCATAATACATTTTGTTTGCTTTTCCATTTGCTCTGACATCTTTAGCAATTCTTCCATTTGTTACTTATAGCACGCAGCCTGATGAATTGTGGGTGTTTCTTTCATCAGGCTTGAAAAAGTGCCAAGCAGGGTATCCCTTCTTTATTACAATCTTACTCTTCCCTTCCAGGCACCTGTAAGATGAAGCGCTAAAGGTCTGCACAACTAGTAATCAAAATGGAATAAAATACTAGGTGCTGTTTCTCCATTATTGTCTGAATTCTGCCTTGCCTTTATTTTTATCACAGTGGGGCGCCAAATCTAAAGACTTATTACATCAAGTTAAACATCAGCATTTAAATTTGGACTGTTTCACTGCAGATCTTCTTATCAGACCAAAAGAAGTAGGTGAGAAACTAAGCCCATGAGAGATCAGGCTGGGGAGCTTCTGAGTGGAACGTGATGCGGAAAGATAAAAAACAACAACAAAACCAAAAAACCCTGGAAAAGTGGATATGGAGTTAAGAGAGAGAAAAGGAGCAAGGAGCAGCATTTTGTAATTTTCAAATGGCAAGAGCCACAGCATTCACACCCTCACGCCGTACTCATTAAGTGTCCTCATGCTAGGACCCTAAATTTGTGCTTTCCAGCTCTACAGTTCCAACACTTACCCCTACCTCACCAAAGACCATGTCCCGTTCTGTTTTCTCCACTTTCCAAGCTTATCCCAACCCTTTCCTGCCTTCTTCCCAAGCCAGCCCTGCTCGCAGGCCCCCACTCTGCCAGCTGCAGCCACCTCTAGGATCCCAAAGCCCTTTCAGCTTAGGCTTACTGCACCAGCCTCAGCACTCAGAACATCCCACACCTGCCGATCTCTCATATTTAGAAGATATTCTGCACTCCTATTTAGAAGATATTCTGTATTCCCTGACCTATCCAGGTCCACTCCAACCTCAGCGTATGGGCTAGATGAAAGGTTGACATAGCTTGGGGTTTTTTTAGATAGGACAGCCTGCAGCTCCTTGCTTTATTTCTGCCATATGAGATATTCTCCCTCAATCAGACTAATCTGTTTTAGAAACCTAAGACTAAGAGGAATTACCTGGAACATCAAAACCAGTCCACCACAATAGCAGACAGCCCTGAAATAAATGGCCAGTCTGGACATGTCCACTTCACAGGCCACTACTATCTATAGGCCACAAAATACTTCCCAACTCCCCATAACAGATGTAGGACTTGCTACACACTCCTCTCCCCTAACCAGAGCCTCTCTGTGCCATTTAATACTGTTACTGAGCCTAGGGGAGGCAGGACAGAGATGAGAAGCACCTATTGTTGTTGATTCTTACCTGAACTTTGTAACAACACCTTTGCTGATGATTTGGGTTTCCAGCACATGACAACTAGCTGACCAAGTTGGCACTGATTTTACAACTCAGATACTTAACAATAATAGTGTATTGGTTTTCATCAGGACCCACAATGCTACACCAATTTAGCCATACAAGAAGACTGGGGCTCCTTCCTCACACCCCTAGTTAAAAAAATCAGTGCCTTAGTTAACCGTGTCCTCTTTTAGACAAACATGTACTTGTTCTGATTTAAATGTTTCCCCCTGTGATCACACAATTGGGCAATTCTGTACTAGGAACAATCTGTGGATGACCATTCCAGTGGTTGGTTTTATTGGAAAAGGATCACGGACAAAACTACAGTACAAACTACAGACAGTTAGTTATAAGTCTTGGAAATCCCCACTTACAATTTTGGAAGCATGTGTTATGCCGTTGCCACAAAGCCACTGCTAAACTGAGGCACCACATTAGATTATTAGAGCCCAGGCCAAGATGATGTCTCTAAAAAATTTTGTGTCAATGGTGGTTTTGCATCACGCAAAATACCTTTCTTCTCATGAAAACTCTTACAGTCCCATACTACCACCTCCACATTTACTGGTAATTCTGCACAGCTCATAAGGAGGAGGGCTTAGCTGACTCTGCAGCATGATTTTGTTTCCTTGCTGAAGTCCGTGGGAGTGTGTCTGCATAGCGTAAGATCTCTAGGAGGACCGGGTACATAACACAGCCTTTTCTCTCCTCTCCCACTGCGTGCGGGAGAAGTAGAAGGGAGATTTCTGAAAAAGAGTCATGCAGAAAATTTCCCACCACATCCCTATCCCACAATAAAATGGGAGAATGAAATGAAAAACACAGATGTGCTCCATACAATAAACCTTACCCGATAGTTAGGTATATTCACATCCTCTTCTAGATTTCCTAAGTGCTGTTGTGCAAAAAACCAGCAGCACACATAGCCTGTACATGAATCTCACTCCAAGGCAGCACATGCAGACAAGGGGACCGGATCCTATGGTAAAGGTTCATACCCAAGTACAGACATATATATATCTTCTAGGTTTAGTTGAAGCTGGACAAGATGGCTGGAAGTGGAAGGACTAGGAAGGGGTGGTTACTGAGAAACTTCTGCTCTCTGCCAGGGGATAAGGAAGAAGAGTTACAAGAGGTGAGAAAGGGAAAGAAGAAAGTCACCTCATCTTTGTCAGTTTGTCCTGAAGTCCTTGAACCCCCTTGCTAAGAAAGATAGAGGCAGAAGTGTTCAAACTGAAAGAGGAAATAATTGATAGGCAGCCAGGAAAGTTGATGACTACACTTCTATAAGGTGGCTGTGCTGTTATCTCCTAATCCTCTCATACTTGTTTCATTTGCCCCCCCACATTGCTTCTAATCCTTTCTTCTGGCTCTTTCACGTCACAATGCAAGTATGTCTTAATCGTTACCATTTTAAAATGAGATTCAGCTTGTCCCTCCAGCTATTGCCTTCTCTCCCTCCTCTTTCATTTCTGAACTTAACTGCTCACTTACAGTGAGCCTGGAGTTTGTCCTCTCCAGTTCCACTTCAGTGTTAATTTCAACACTTGCATTCCAGTCTGATTCTTATATGCCAGTCTTACTAACAGTATGTCTACTGTTATTATAATATATCAGCTATCACTGCTCACAAGCTACCTGTGGAGCTAGCTCCATGTTTCTATCCCAAAAGTCCATTGTGAAAGATGAACAAACCCTGTATCTTGCAAATTCTATCTGCATAATTTCCCCCAAACAGGCCCATTCCTATCTACCCACATACCTAAAATTATTGTCTGGGCTGTCATCGTATCACATCCACCTCCCCTTCCCTGGCTTAACAAAAGCAATCTTAACCATAATTAGATCTTGCTGTTGCAAAGATCTGTTTCTTAGCCTGCTGTTTCGACCTTGCCACCTCTCCCTTTACATCCCTCTGCTGGCTCCCTCTTCTGTGCTACATCAAACACATGCTGCTTCTTTTCCCTTTCCCTTTTCAGACCCATTAGTCTGTCCTTCCCCAGCCTCTTATCTAATACCACACTGACCTAGCCATGCTGCCAGTCTTAATTGTCCGTATATTAGACTTTCAAGTAAGACTTCATGCTTCGTGCTTTTTCTCATGCTAACTCCCACCTCGTTTTCCTCTTTTATACCCCAAACATCCCTTTGTTGTCACACTGACACAAATTTTAGGCAGCACATGATCTATGACCTTCTGTGGTCTACAGCCTTCTATGTGGACTGATATGCTGATCCCCTGTCTGTGCGTATCTTGTCATCTATCTGGGCTGCATATTTCCCCTGGTGACAATCAGTGCAGTACTATCTGTAGAGAATAAGGATAAAACTAATTGTCATAAATAAACAAATAAATAAATAAAATCAGAAACTGGCAATGTGTCAAGCAACAGAGAAGGAAAGCAGAAGTAGCCAAAGTTTTGCAACCGAGCTTTCATGAGGAGGAGAATAAAAGACAAATATAAAGGTGGCTCACAGAGATAACTGCTATGAGAGCTGAAGTTTTTGTAGCCTTTCATAAAACCGTAATTCCCCACATACAATCAGACTCGTTCAGACATTGAAACTCACGAAGAGTTGGTTCAGATCCAGCTCTAGCTCCAACTTTTTCAACCAGACCCACCTCCGGAGGACTCACAGAAACGAGACTAAAGCGTTCATAATCTCTGCAGAACAGAAGATGGTGCTGTTGCCACTGACATGTGCCTTCCCATTTTTTTTCTGGTGAAAAGAAAGCAAGTGACAGTGGAGAAAAAGAGAGGAGAGGAAAGTAAAAGGAAAGGTATAGGAAGAAAGGTAACTGCCATTTCCCGGATTTTTTATGTGAGAAATTTAGAAACTGAAAGAGACGAATGATAAATGCACAGAAAACCAAAAAGTCTATCTAAAAGAGAGACAAGGACTGGAATTTTCAAGAGGTGTTAGTACAGAGGGAGGTGTAAAAGCAATTGGGAGAAGTAGAGAGGCAGCACAGACCGTATGCTGGATGCAGTCTTCCCCATTTCCCTGAAGACACTATAAACTAGGCTCAGGAAGGTGCTGAATACTGTTAGTTCCCCATTGACTCCGTAAGGAGCTATTATTGATCATCAATACCTGGGAAGATCAGGCTCAGTGTGTCTCAAGCCAGGTGTTTGAAAAGAGAGACATCAAAACCCAGTGAGTGGGAATTTTCAAAAGATAGCTTGAAATAATTGGGTGGGGAAGGAGGAAGAACAGAATCAGGCAGGCAACGAGAAGCTGTCACTGCAGAGCAGGCCCTCTTGCACTGAACCATGGACTGCGCGCTTTCAGCATTATCAGGGCTGTGCTACATGGCTTCCTTTATCTGCACAGGAAAGAATAGCACAGGAAAGAAACAGTAAGGTATCTTTAGGACAGTACTGTTAGCATTGTGCTGTGAGATTACTCACATCTAGGTAGGAGATTCCAGCCTGAAATTCTTCTTTGACTGAGCAGGACAGCTGCATTCCCCAGAAACACTCTGATATTCCTGGGCTTTTTAGCACGTTTGCTTTAAAAATGAAGCCAGAGTTCTACTGTTGTAACACTGTAAACATTCTTCGTTCAGAAGCAGCATTTAAAGGCAGCTGATGAAAAGCAGTTTTGTCCAATTAAACATTCCTAATGATGGGAAGTTACGAATCTATACTATGTGGTCTGTCACTGTGAGCTGTAGAGGGGAAGTTAAGCTGGTAAATCTCTAGTTAGACTGAGTGCAGTGGAATGGTCAGGAAAAGATGAATTAGGAAAAAGAATTAGATCTAATCCTTTGCCATCTGTCTTTATTTTGCTAACCTACTTGACAGGACACTACTGAAATCTGCAGTCATTTTTTATCTGCTTCATGTAGCTGAAGAACATTTGCTGTACAGACTGGAATTAAAATGCTTCCCAGTAACAGTCAGCTTTCCCATTTGTTGACCCCATTTGCTTTCCTTTTTAACAAAAATTTAGGACTTTCCATTCAGCCATAGGCTGCACCATTCATTTTTGACCTCTCCCCCTCGCTAAGACTCAGAGCCGGGTGGTAAAGCTTAAATAGATTTTACCTTTGACTCTATGGGGAAGCAAAAGGGCTGTTAAAATGTACGTAATCCATGCTTCTCCAGCTTTCAGCCTGAAAAGCATATATAGATCTGGAAGAAATGTGACAATTGAGAGAATGTCCATATGGTATCACAGTTTCTCCATAACAGCTTTTGTCTATAAGCCTTCATTTAGCAAATCATGTAAACGCGAGCTTATCTCTAAGCACATGCCTGAGTTTTTTGCTGCCTCTGGATTTTAGTGTACAGCGGATTCTACTGATAATGAACCAGATAAGAGGATCTACTGTAGTGGGGAAAATACTCTGTAGCTTCTGCATGAAAATTTACCAGCTGCGACCCTGGGAGCCTTTAGCCTTTTTAAAGCTCTGGTGTTATTACTGGGAGTCCTACTACAGGAAGGCAGATAAAAAAAAAATTCCCAAATATAACGAAAGCAAACCACAAGGACCAACCCGGTTCTTGCTTACTTCTGTGGGAATAGAGCAAAATGCCACTTTATTTTGGGGAGGGAGGAAAGAAGGAAGGAAGAGAGGGCAGGAGGCAGGGAGGAAGCTTTCTCTTTATTTCCATCTCCTGGGTATTTTTCTTTGCAAATGTGAAGGTTTGCAACTCAGTTGTCTTTTCAGAATGCAAGGTATGAAGTACTTTGTAGCTCCTTGGCTTCAGAAAATACAGCATAGGTGAGTAGCTTTGCAAGGATGAGCTAAAGTTAATCTGCTGTCCCTTCTGGGAGCATAGAGGTAGCCCACTAGGTACAGAGAAGTTATCTTTGGTTTTCAGGTCGGTGGAGGAATTGGTCAGGCACTGGCAGAGAGCAAGGTTATTTCCTCACTGGGAAGTCAGGACATGAAAGGCCCAGACCACTGCTGCCTTCTGTCTCTCAGTCTTTTACATCAACTTAAAGAAAGGGAAAACAGGTTTAAAATATTCTCTTTCATCTTCCCTAGTACTTTAGGTTAAGCTGGTTTAACTAACCTCACAAGGAAAAAAGCAGGAGTCAGTCATGTCAAGATGTAATTTTCACATTTTGACTTGTGTATTTGACTTCAAAGAACTTCTTCCAAGTTTATTTTGAATTTCCCCTACTAAAAATAAAGACACAGAACAACTCATCAGTTTAGCTGAGAACAGCAGCTTTGAAAGCATTAGGCAAGAAGAAGCTGTAGTGTTTTGAAAACAGCTCCTAATGCTGTTGTCTTTAATGGGGATGGCTAATCTTCCCTGTTTTCTCATATTCCCAATGATTCTCTCAAAGTGGAAGCCTGCCAGTTATTCTGCAAAACTCCTGACTCATTCCGACATCACTTAGGGCCTTCTTAATTGATTGCAGGATATCTTCAAAGTCAGAGGAGGTCTCTTATTTGATGCTGTAAAAGGTTTTCCAAGAGGTTACAGTCTCTTCAGGTTTTGTAGTGTACTTTAAAGACAGTGGGATCAAAGGACAAACCCCCAGATCGGCTCATTTTTAGAAATACCTCACTTTTACAATTTCATTATAAAGGCAGTGGATGTTTTTTTAAAGTATTTTCAATTATTATTAATTAATTTACCTTGGTCTTGCAGGTCTACCTTGATTTCTCTTCTTGCTGTCCACACAGGAATACTAAAAAAGAGGCATTTATCATATTGTCACAACATTTCTTTTTTGCCTCACCCCTTAAATCGCAATCTCGTAAAAAATTATAATGGTAGTCTTTTACACATTTATGAGGTCTTCCATTAAAGTCCATTCAAAGCATTTTATAGACAGTAACGTAGGAAGCCTCAAAGCACACTGCCGAGGTATTTATTACCACATTTTTACACGCAGGAAAATGTACCACAATAATCACACAACTTGAAGACCACAATAATTAGTCATCAGGTTTTGGGCAATAGAAACACTTTAATGGAACCCAGCATTCAGAAGCTGAATCATTTTCTGAAAGTATGGCTCTCCTCTAGTAGCTGCCCAAAAATGGAGGCATCCAAAATAGCTCTCCATCTTTGAGAATTTTGACATTAAGATGTTTTTTTCGACCTCCACCTCCTGTCACTGCATCTAATTAGTTGTCTTTTTTAATTCAGTGTTGGATAATTCGTGAAACTTCCCACTGTAGAGGCATAACACTATATTATAAAAAAATTTGCTTTCTTCAAAAAAAAAGAGATGGCATTTTCCAGAAGCATTTGACCTTAGCCTAGACCCCTTCTGGTTTCCATTGAAATTACTATATATATGAATGCTGAGCAATGCTGTTTCTCTGGAGATCTTGTAGTCTTTTTCATGGGAAACCGGTTTTATAATACGTGCTCATATTGGAGTTACATTTGTAAGCCCACTCTAGAGATCTCTGACCACCTGTGCTTTAAAAAAAAAGTTGTTTACAGATCCTGGTGCATATTTTTCCTCACAAAAACATTTGGAAGACAAAAGCCAGAGAAAAAACTCCCAACTTTTGGTTAGCTCTGCAAGGAAGTTCTCAAACTATCGTAAAAGCCTGTTCTGGACTCAGCATCATTACCAGGCCAAAATGCATGGTCCTTCTTTACCTTTCTGATGAGATGGTCCCACATACCAAAAAGGTCCTGAACGTCCATGCTGATACATAGTTTTTGACACTAAATGCATACATGCTAACTAGTTCCATATTCTGGACTGTAAGGCATCCTAACATGTGCTGCTACTAAGAAAAACAAGTCTAAAAATAGAACTGAGCTGTGTGCATGTTTGACTTTGTGTGTGGAAGGGGAATTCAGCATTTCTCATCTCTTGATAATTTTGTGTAAATATACTCAGTTTATATTACATAAATACATTCCCCACCTAACCAGCATTGAGGCAGATTCATCCTGGACTCTTAAGAAAGGAAACATTTGTGTAGCTTCTAATTTGTGGATCACTGTTACTAAAATGTTGCAAGAGATACTTGGTTAGTCATGGCTTATGGTATGAAGTCCAAGCCAAAATCCTGTTCATATTGGTATGGAGTAATACGGAGTTAAGAAAGAGTCAGTTAGAGACAGGAAACAACCTACTTTTGTCAGTTAAATATTCTTTCACTTTACAAAGAAAAATAATCAAAAAATGAATTATTTTATACTCACAAAAAAAAAAAAAAAATTAAACCTTTCCTTTCTCCTAAAAAATACCCTCATGTCTGGCAATAAATTTGGTAAGATACAACATATTAGTAAGGATTAGCAATACTTCTTCATTCAGGACTTCATAAGTGACAAAATATACCTGAGAGATGAGAGAAAGGGAAAAGATTAAAATAGGTAATCATGTTCTTAAAAAAGAACATGACTTTTAACTCCTGCAATAACAAAGGAAACCCAGCAGATGGTGGAAGGAGACCACAGTGCTAAAGGAGCACTCTTGTCATTTTGTTCCACTTATGGACATTAGGCCTTAAAGGAAATTACTGTGTCATTATTCATAATGCGATGTGTTTAAAACAAAAATAGCCCAGAATTGTTTCAACTATGCATTTTGTGTCAAAAAATTTAGGTGAGATCGTGTAAGACTGATTTTGGCTAACATGGCAAATGTATTCTTTTTAACTGTGGAGCTGAGGCTTTGTTTTAAAGCCAATTGACATCAATGACAGTAAAAAATTACTTAACTAATAAAAATGCTGGTGGCTGCTTTTATTTAGTGTCTAATTTTTGTTGGGGAGGGAGTGTATTTTATTTGTCTTTCTTTTTTTTGGGGGGGGGGGTGTTTTTGTTTTGCAAGCATTTTTACTTATTGTTCAGCTGATAGCTGAAGATCATATCTGCGTTACCCAAAGATGTAACAAGAAGAAAAAGACATTACACTTTTCAGACCATATTTGCTCTCTGAGTGACAAGACCCTGCAGAGCTCCCTATCTGCAACAGCTTCCTGTCATGTGTGCCAGTGAAGACCAGGAATCCAGCAATATGTCTGCTCTAATCCTAAGAAATGTACAATTTGGGGCTGACATCTTGTTTTATCTGGTTCATTCTTTAAATATTCTCTCTCTCTAACTTCTATGCCTGGTTTATGCCATATCAAGATAGACATTAAACACCTGAGAGATGATCCAGATCAAAGGCACCCCGATTTTTCTCTGTAAAGGATCAACTATTATAAAAAAAAAAGTTACTGCGATTTGGGTGGCACTTTCAGTAATTAGAATGGGCTTCAGAAATACCAGGACAGAAATGCTGGCAATGGCGAACCCCTCTTTGCAGTGCTGTGCAGAAGCACTGGATGACAGGAGGTAGGTCTGGAGGGTTGGTATGACACACCTCTTCCGACTCATCATTTTGGCACCTAAATCTGCTGTGCCACAAGCACCCCAAGCACTCCTTGGCCTTAGCAGAAGGCCTGTAAAAATACATTCTCCAAATAGTTTTCTAACAACTAGGCTTATTTTATTCTAGCAGGCTGAAAATAAAACTGATGGGAGCTTAGGCCCTTTTTTGATTAGCCACCAGGTACATCACTCCTCCTGCCCTTTGCAGCAGGCAGGGAGCCCGACCGGCCACGGCTGCGCTCCCTGCTGTGCGGGGTCCCTGCTGCTCCCTGCCTCCTCGCTGCCTCCCACCCTGACTGCCTGCAGCTCAGCCTTTCAGTGCCGTGGGTTTATCCCTTTCTCTGTGCCTCCTGTGCTTCTCATCCAAAGTTTGCTAAGGTGACATTATCTTCTGCCTGAGTATCCAAGTCCATGACAAATCCCAGCTGGGCGCTTCAGTTTTGTAGCTTTGGTCCCATGTGAGACCACAGCATTAAACACCAATAGCACAACCCGTGTGAACCTTTAATGTACCATTGTACATGCTTAACATCTGTCTCATTTTATAGATAATGTACTGCTTTTCTTTTGCCTTTTTTTTCTATTCACTTCTTTTGGGAGCAAGGCTATTTTCCTCTGTGTCTGAAGGGGCTGTTCTTTCATGCCAGAGTAGCGTACAACTGGAATTGGGCTTGATGTTGCAGTCAGTGTATCGTTCACTCGTGATCACACATGACTGCATTCTGCTTGAGTTCTTCAGCAGTGTGTTTTCTGGGGTATTGCATCTATTCCCACAGTCACTGCTCTTTTTCTTCTGCTTCGATCTGTGCCCTGTCAATCAGGTCTGCAGTGTGCGTAATTCACTGCTATCTCTGTGTCTTCTGTGCACAGCAGGTTAATGTTTTTGAGGTTTCATGGAAATATGTGTTTACAAATGTCATATTACATGAGCAAGAACTTATCTGCTCAGGAAAATAGTTTGCATCCCAGAACATGATATGTCCGGAGGACATAGTCTGATAGGAATACTTTCTCCTGCTGGTCGTTCTGGGAGGTCTTTATTTCATCACTCACGGGAGGCTTTGGCTTTCACATGTTTCTTCTGTTTGTGATTCCTTTCATCGCTGCTAGTCACATTAATGATGCCATGCTCAAGTCATCAGAAGATGGAAGCAGACTGAGCCGGGCTTTTTGTGAGGTTGCTTCTCAATCAAGAACAGAGATGCTATGTATTTTCCCCGGGTTCTTCGGCATTAATAAAATTTCAGGCATTTTATGTGCTAATTTGGCTTTGCCATTTGGTGGCGATGCTGTGGTGGTGATCGAAGTGAGTGAATTTGAGGATGGATTGCAAGCAAACAGATCTGTGTTCCCACTGTATAGGATATTCTGCCTGCTGAAGTATTCATTGCTTTAAACTCATCCACTGACCAGAAGTCTGAGTAGCAGCCCAAATAGCCAGATTTGGGGTGGGGAGGCACATTCCTGTTCTCCCCATGGACAGTGGGAAGAGCAGTGTGTTTCCACTTCGTCTTTGCTGGTTGCCCTATACATGCCACAGCAGACCATCAGATGTTGGCTAGCCTCTGTCATATTTGGCCAACACAGAGTATTACTGGCTTCCTCTGCACAGACTGCAGCTCCAGAGAAGAACTAGGCAATTCCCAAAGAGAGTGTCCATTCCCCACAATCTGGGTATTGTGATTTCCTGTACATTCAACTTGTCTCAGTTGATCCAGTACTCTCGAAAATGGGGACATTTTCCCCTGCTTTCTGGCCTTTCCAATAGAAAAGAATGGAGGTCACCACATGATTTCATCTTGGATTTCTTCCACATCCTTTAAGTGGTGAACTTGGCTTGACTGAGGCTTTCTGTGTCTTTACATTGTTTCTGTCAGATTCACATTCAGCTGACTTATTTTGGGGCTCTGTACAGTGGCAGCTATAACCAAGTCAGCCTTTTTCTTCATTTTGGATACCTAAAACTTAGCATGAATGCTTCAGAGGCATGTGCTGAAGGTGATGTGGGGTTGCCAGCAGAAATCTAAAATGCTTGCCAATAGTTTATGATCACTCTCTGCTCAAGTGGTTTCCTATTCATGGTTACACTGACAACACCTTCCACTTGTAGATATTATTGAAAGATTTAGCTTTTCTGTTTGGATGCCTCTCTGTTCTGCTGGAGATACTGAAATCGAGCTATAGGTTAGCAAGTGGAACATGTTGTTTTCTAAGAGGTAGCACTCCTCATTAGCAATACATTATGCATCGGCCTCTTTATTAAAGGTGGGATAATTAAGTGTCTGCTCCTTCACACGTGTGATAGTTGCATCCTGTGATGATACCAGTAGTCCATATTGCATCTTTATTCAGGAGCTATATCAATGACTTGCACATATGTGAAAACTGTGGAAGAAAAGTTGTCAGATAGGTTACAAATCCCCTGGATGGAGACTGTGCATCTGAGAGTAGGAAGCTGCTGTATTGCTGTATATTGCTGAGGTTGGTCCCAGCCCTTGGGAGATCAACAGATGTCTCACACAGGTTACTGCAAACAATCCTCACACCATTATGGTTTTATTCAGCTCTAGATCTATTCCCTGACTCTTTCTAACTGACAGATGAAGATGGGATCATGATGTATCACAGCTTCTGCCACGATCTCTGCCTCCATCCCCAGAACATCAGCAGCCATTACACTGATCCCTCAGAGTCCGTTTAATACATCTTGCTGACAGCGCTGATGCTCTCCTACCTCACATCTGATCCCAGTGGTGCTCTCAACCATTTGCATCTGCTCTTTTCCTGGATGTGGTGAGGTACTTTCTTTCCTTATCCAACATTTCTTGTCAATACCCCGTGTACCATGAATATGTTTGTTCTCACCAAGCTGGATATTTCCTCACTTGCAGCCATTCAGTTGAACACTCTTTTAGCACTTGTTGAAGTTACTTCAGTTTTCAGAAAGGGGTAGGTTGTCTGGCTTCTCAGCATCCATACTGCTTATGTGACTTGTGGTAGCCCCTGACATTAGTTAAAGATGTCTTCCTTTTCCGTTCCCTCCACTGCTCCAATTATTTTTTCCTTTTATGCTGTAGTCACTCCTGGAGGCAGAAGTTGTAAAGATGGAAATAGATTAGGCAATTGTATGCCTGGAAGACATCCTCCCCTTCAAACACTTCTTGATATGCCTCCTAACAGCTTCGTTGCAGGGATGCTAGCGAATATTGCCAGATCAGCACATTTAATTTTTTTTTTTAATTTGTTCTGCTTGCATTGCCTGCATGAATTGTTTGCTTCAAACTTAGAGGCCCTGTGCGGTGACAAATTCACTGGGTGCAGCTGAAAGCAGAGGATTTGGTATTGCCAGCATCACCGATTCGACTTGCAATTTACTCTGCCTAACGGCTTGGGGTCATTGCATTGCTTTAATTCAGCTTTGCATGGTTATAATTCCTTTCCCTCCTTGGCATAGCTCTAAGGAAGCCTTTGCAACCTAACACATTTAGTAATGTCCTACTGTCTCCCTAGCATTCATTCTCCTAAGTGCTGTTGCTGTCTCTTGGCACATAGCTCAGAGTTTTATTTTTGCCCATTTGCACCATATTAACGTCATTGCTGTGCAAACTTTCCTATCCTGTGCACATTTTTCTCACAGCATTGGTCTTCCCTGATGTTCTCTGCTTCATATTTATGCATTTGCTTTTGATATTATTTTATGCTTCTGAGTTCTGTGTTTTGACTTAACTGTGTCCACCCCACCTACGCTCTGCTTTTGACTGGGTGCTTTTGCAGCAGCTTTAGACACTCCTGTAGTTTACTAGCAGTGAGGACGACTTTTCTTGCAGCAGTCTCATTGCACTTTTTCCCCACTTATGAATCCACCACTAATTACTTCAGGTTTTAAGATTGCATACTCGCATGAGTCAGCCATTTTCTGCACAGTTTGGCAGCATACCAATCTATTGTTTCTCCGGCTTCTTGATTACACAACTGCGGGGCAGATACCTTCTCTATGTGTCATTTTTCTGAGGGCTGAAAAATGCTTCTGAGACATTTCTAGGATTTTGCATGGGGTTCTTCCAGTCTGCAGTTGGTATACATCCAGCTGCTGCAGAAACACGTGGGAGCCGTCGCCCAGTACAGCTAGCTGCATGAATGGGCTTATTTTGGCTCCTGTTTACCCAGCCCCATGGCAATGGGTTACATTTCCCATGTGACTCCAAGGAACGGCTAGCAGAGCTACTGCCGATACTTCCTCTTTCATTTTCTGCAGCTTTGGAACAGGAACCTGGTACGAACCCATGATGTCTTCTCTGTACTTCTGCGTTTTGGGGAAGTGTAGGGTTGTCTCTTTTTTTCCAGTCTTCATAGCTGCCTATGACCCATGCCCACCTAATCTCTTTTGCCGCCGTATCCGATGTCCACTCTGGCACTGAATATGAACCTGACCCAGAGAACCAGGGAGCCAATGCTGGTTGCTGGTCCCTATCTTCTCCCCTTTCCCTCCTCCTCTGGGAGTGCCACAGCATTCCTCTGCTTTCAAGCAGAGTCACCTGCTCTTGTGGAGCTCCCACAGCCAAAAGAAAATTGCCAGCTCTTCCTTCGTGGTGCTAGAGCAGGCACTAAACAGTCGACCAGGGAAGGACTGCTGTAATGGAGACTGTGGATTTTGTACAGGAGTCAAAGCAAGAGACAGCTGTGCAGCCTGAAAGACGATCAGAAGATAAAATGGCAAAGGCTGAATTTCTAAAGACATTCTAATGCCAATTAGAAGTCTGAAATCTTCCTGGCTTGACCTGCCCCAGAAATTCAGATCAAATCATGCACTGAGCTGTTCCCACAAAAGGAACTGGAAATTCAATAGGTCAGATTGTCAGCTAGAATAAGTCCACGGACTCCAGGGGAACTACTCCACTCTCTGCCATCAGAGAACCTGGCCCCGTGACCATGAGCTGCAGATTTTCCACATGGCTGTTTCCTTGGGACTTGCATCATCGCCCTGCACAACAAGGAGAGTCCAAGGTCCCGGTGTAGGAGGATTTTTAAGGAAGAAAAGCAAGAGACCCAAAAAAAGCTCAAGTTGTGCCTCCATAATACCACCTGGTTTAGTGGACTCGTGAATCGGTATCTTCCCACATCCTCAAGTGCCGTGTGATTGGTGCCAGATCTCAGTGCTGAGTTCTTCCACTCACACCAGAAATGGGGGACGTCAGGGACCCACAGAGCAGCAGCTGTGCTATGGCTTTGCTTCCAGCCAGTCCCACCCCATCTATGATGCAATACTCGCAGGATCAGGGTACAGACAAGGAATGCCTTAAAAGCATTAGTTTCCTTCACTGCTGTCTCCTGACCTGCTATTCATTAATATAGAAAGGAATATCTTGTATCTCAGTCTTACAGTGAGAAGCCAAATCATAAAATAACATGTAGGATTTCTAGGATGAGCAATGCCAATGGAAAGGAGTTTTAGAAATGCTGCCTGAAATTCCCAAAGCATGACATTCGCCCCTAGGCAGAGAGCCTGCAGACAGTTCTGTGCATCAATTAATAGGTGTTAAGTCACCCATTCAGCCTCACGTGTGCTGCTCCATCAGTGAGATTCAGCTAAAAATCACAGTTAGGAAGAAGAATTTCAGTGCTGCTATGAAGAAGAATGATCATTACCTAACACACCTCTCCTTGCAAAGGCATGAATTCAATGATTTACTAGTTCTTTCCGATTACTGACTACTGTGATCTTATATGCTGTATATCATATTAATAAAATAAGAGCTCTGGTGTGATCCCTTCCTGTCCCCTGCTGTTACCCTGAACCTTTTATGGGAGGACTGAAAATCTGAACTGTTTGTTTTAAAATTGTCAGGACAGCAGGGGGAAAAACTCTTAAAAATGAGCCACTAATTATTAATGTGAATGCTTTTCACACCCATCTCCTACTAACTATCTCAATGGAATGATTCAGTTGAACATCACGCAGTGAGAAGATCCATTTGTCATACTTCTTTAATTTTTTATCCATTTGTAAAGCATCCCAAAACCTAGCCAGCAATAAAACAGCAAAGAAATTGCCCAAGGCATCCTCTTAAAGAAGCAGTATGGGCTGGGTTCTGTTCTGCCACAGATTAGTCTAAATCGGTAGTTATTCCATGATGTCAGTGAAACTGAACTGCCGAAACGCAGAGGCGAATCTGGCCCCATGATCTAATTTCGTGATGAAATTGCTAGTGTAAATAATGACTGTTGCTGTTCAGCTTTTCCCCCCCACTCCCCAAAGTGCTTTAATGAATGATGAATTTTATGAATAAGCTTTAATGAATGACTGAATACATTTTAACAGCCAAACTAATAAGATTGTAAGTTAGAACACTTTCCTTCACTTTCCTCTCCTCCTATAGCCCCCTCTGCCTTCCTTTGCTTCCTTGAACCAGGGAATGGCCCCTTTAAACTGCCCGTCAATCACACATACAATTACCACATCCCAGCAGGGATTATCAAACTGGAAAAGTGGCCAGTTTTTAATTCCAGGAAAGACATGCCATATTTGTTTTAAACATCTAACTTACGCTCCAAAATGCAAGTGCTGAAACAGAACAAACCTTTAAGCATTTATTCCTTCCTCCCCCCTCCCCGCCCCGCCCCAAGATTAAAATCCATTCATTTCAATCAAGTCATTCAGAGGAAGGCTGTAAAATGAATGACATAATTAGCCACTTAATATAGTGCATATGGAATTTTAATTCCAGCTGAAAATCAGAGAGGCTTTTCTAAAGCTGTTCACTGGCAAAAAAAAATAGTGGTATTTGAAGACAGCCAACACTTTTCAGTTTAGTGCTACTTTTTTCTTTGGGTTCCCTAGTACTCTAAGCATTATCAAATAAACCTTCTTGACTTCCATCAGAAGGGGGCAAATATACCATTACAGATGGAAAAAGTCAGGAAGACAGTGAGACTAAGGACCCAGTTTTGCCAGGTTACAATGCAATCACAAAGAACAAAGGGACTGCTCCTCTTACTGAATACTATGGGAACCAGTTTTGGGACAGTTTTCTGAAGTGTCTTCCAAGGGGCTCAAGCACAACATTCAGAAATGGAGGCACCTCCAATCAGTCCGTACTTCTGAAAAGACAGTCGTGCACCCAAAGTCATATGAATAACAGGTATCTGATCCAGCAGCAGTTTTAACCAAACGCCTTCTGACCAAAGCAATGTGATTTTATGGGTGCAGCTTAAAAATTAATCAAAATAAACAAATAAAACACCCCTTACAGGGGAGCTAGAAGGCAACTGGGCAGTTTGCTATCTGATGAACTTGACTGTCTCTGCAACCAGTCCATCCTGTTCAATCCTGCTGGCCACTCATTTCTGTCCTGCTTGTATTGACATATTCTGCAGGCTTTTAACCATGTTACTGAGGTAACACTAAAAGATGACCCATTAGCTGGTTAGATTAAACAAGAGACACTAAACAGCAGATAATAGCCAAAGGGTAGGGAATGGGAACAAGTCAACATTACTCAAGGCATTAGAAAGATGTTCCGAAATGTAATCTCAGTGTTCATTTCATTGAGTCAATATACAGTCAACCCCCATTTGCACAAGCCTTGATCACATGAACTAACCATTTCTGGGGTAAAAAGCCACATTCCACCAGTGTGGATTTTGTGTAACGAAATACTCTCCCCCACACACCCTCCTCTCAGGCTTCGGGAGCGATTTCATTTACCTGCATTACTTTCACTGCGCACTGCTCGCTCTCAGATCCATATGCCCATACCACAGGGAATGCAGGAGGAAGTGCAATGGTTCTGCTGTGAAAAAAAGGCCCAAGAAAATGCTGGAGACAGAGGGAAAGGTTAAAAAAGCATGTGTTCAAAGTGTTGAAATCCCCTGGCATTGATCTACACCCCAGATTACCTCAATTGTACACTCTTCTTTCTTTTTTTTTTTGTTCTTTTTGTGAAAACCAAAACAACCATATTAAAAATATACTTATCAGTATAACCCTACATTATTTCTGTTCTTTTTTTGATTTGGTTTTTTTTTTTCTGAACTTTGTAAACCTGACTTACTCTTTATACTTCGGGTTGCATGTGGGAGTTTTTTTCTTATTTTGTTCCGAGAAAGAGACTGAGGAGGAACTTCCTGATCTAGACGAATGGAAACCTTTAAGGGTTCCCTCATACCACATCATGTCAATCCCATGCACTTTACTAGTTGTGTAACTCCAGTCACTGCGACATTATTCTCAGCCTAATCTGGCATACTTTGTCGATGGGGGAAAAATTAAAAGTGAACCTGCTCAACAAAGGAGCAGAAGGTCTTTATGGAGATCTGCAGCATCTAAACTCTAAAATGTCCTGGGGCCATTTTCCTGAAGAATTGTCCAAGCTGAACAGAAGGAGCACAAAGTCTTATATCACAACTGGCACACACATAGATGGAAGATGTGCGCCAAAATTTTGGCTTTTTTCTTCCATGTCCCATAGGCAGTACAAATCAAGTTGTTGGGTCTCTTGGGGAGAGGTACAGGCCTTGCAACGCCACTGGAAGCCCCTTCCCAAGACACTAGTGTAGGAACTTAGGCCAGCAGTTAAGAGCCACATGCTGATCTTTCACTTTGATTGCTACACAGGATTGGTTGGGAAAGAGAAGGGAACAGTCCGGTTTTTCCAGTATTCCAGCTCTCAGCCTCTTGGGGACTCGGTGCTGAGGCAAGAGCCACTGCTCTGATCCTTTGTGTAACCAGGCTGCTGGCCTCATGCCCCAACACCCTGTTAACCTCTGGAGCCCCACAGCCTCTCACCTACAGCGACAGGTCCTCAGCTGTTAAGCATCAGACCTCAAACTGAAATGCAAACGTTTTATTTTTAGATGTTTATAAAGGTCCCATCACAACATCCCTGGCCTCATATAATAATCAATAAAATACACCAGCAAAGGCCTGCAGACAGTTAAGTTGTCTCACTGCAGAGTTAAATAGTACAAGACCTCCAAAATCATACTTTCCAGCCTGAGCCAACACAGAGCCTGGCATCGTGCTCTGACGGTCAGCATATTTGGAAGCAAATGAGGGACCGCCACTGATGCCTGGCAGTCTTGGAAGTGTAATATTACAAAGACTTATAAAAATGCATCTCAGAATGTTTTCCTTCCATGCACCACTTTTTTTGTCCTTTAATTATTTGATGTTTTTAACTGCAGGAAACACCCCCCCCGCCCCCCCTGCCACCCTTGGAACAAGAGCAACTGTGCCACAGAGATCATAGTCCCTTTAAAGTTCATGTGGATACAAGATTGCTGTCCCATTTCTATCACAAACTGTGTCACTGCACATCTGGTCTGGCCGTGTCTGCTTTCTCCATGCCCTTTCCTGCTTAGGGATCACCTTGAGAGGATGTCGCCCTCCATCCAGCGGCTGGTGAGCAGCCACAGTGGCACCTGTCCAACGGAGAAAACTGATGAGCCATCATGTTTCCCCATCCAACACCAGCAGGGCCCTGGCTTGATTGTCCTCTTGAAAATTCTGCGTCCAGATGGAAATTCCCGCTTGGAGAAAACTCTCCAAAATGCATGTATCCATAGGACATTACTGGGCAAAAACAAGAAGGTGAGTCTGTTTATGTCTCTAAAGCCTGCCTCTGCACTAATTTGACTTCAGGCCTCGTTATTCCTGTTGTGCTCACTGCAATAGCTTACCACTGTCAACAGGAGGATTTATCAGGGCGGCCAAATGCTGACTGACTCAGCATAGTCAGAGCTTAAGAACTCCATGAGGATGGATGGACAGAAGTCGGCATGGAGGAGACCATCACCAGCATTCAGCCTGAAACGGCTGCAGGGGGAAGCTCTTCTACGAAATACAATATAGCATCAGGTGAATTTAAACTCCTTTTCCCAGCTACAACCTCTCCATCATTCTGGGCAAAGACTGGAGGCTGTTTCAGCCTAACTGGTATTGAGTACTCCCTGGCCCACTCTGTGAGATGCAAGAGACATGCACCATGGCAACATCAAGCTTCAACATGCTGCTTTCCCACAGTATTGAATCTTGAACTACTGACCATGCTTGCCACCTTTGGATCATGCTTCCTGAGAGGGTTAGACCCACAGACCTTCTCTGTTCCCCCTCCACATTACACACCCAGAGCAATCTCCTAATGTCCCTGCTCAAGGAGTCAACAAATAAAAAAAATTGTGGCATGTCTTCCACAATACACACACTTCTCATAATGGCAGATGTAGAGAAAAGCTGTAGAAAAGGTGGATGAGGTACTCTCTGCAGGCTGCCTAGCTGGGAGGACATTATTTCTGCATATTTTCCTGGGTTGCCATTTCAAACTTGATGCTTTGTGTGGGAATTGTCTCACCCTGCTTTAGATATCAACATCTGAGCCAGTCACCTTTCATATTCAATGAAGAGAAACAGGCATGTCTGGGGTGTGAATCATCTGATTTACTTTATACGTCTCCTTTAGACTAAGATGAATCACACCCAAGAAGTGCTTATTTTTCTCCATTGACTATAAAGGGAATCAAGATGAATACTCAGATACAGACATCTACATTTGGTCAGATGACTCTTACCCTGCACCTGCTGGGAAACAGCTTCAGGTAACATCCTCCGCACAGGCAATCACTACCCTGCCTCTGTCTGTCACTCACCCGTGCCATAGCCTAAAACCAGGACAGTTGTTCACTCATGGTCCCACCCCAAAATCTACTACTCACCCAAAGCCAGCACAGGGATCTGAACACCAGTCTTTGCTAGAAGAATCTACAGAAATTAATGGGGGAAATAATTGGGAAATGTATTACTATAATGAAGGAAACCTCAGAATGGAAGGGTAGAATTGGAGTAACATGCATGGAAGGAATTATCATTATCAATATAGAAGATGGGATCCCATTAAAAACACTTAGTTCAGGGTGGGGACTGGGGGGCATCCTCATTCCCATTGGCAACTGTAACACTAGGGATGACAAAAAAAGAAGAGTTATCAACTATCAGCAGCTTTTGAATTTTTCACAAAACCCAAGAAAAAAGGAAAAGGAAGTATCCATTCGGAGAACTCCTGCATTCATCCCCACAGGGCTCTGTGAAGGCAGGCATTGGTAAGGCTAATTCCTAGTGCATTCCCAGTGCTGGAGACCTGATGTGCACAGAGAGCAGGGAAGTGGCAGTGGCAGGTCGCCTGTTGGCACAGTGTTCCACTACAGCCTTCTACCTACACGAGGATGGCCATGTCAACCAGTGATCAATGGCCTGTCTCCCTACAGCAGATACCCATTTCAGTCCATAGCCATCAGCAGCCTGTGAATTCTGCTGCAGCCTAGCCCTAGTTCAGTTATATCTGCCCTACATTGTATTCTTATTTATCTGCTTTTGTTCGTATCATCAGCCATGTGCTGCTTATATGTAGCACGGGCAAGTTGGCTGAAAGATTTCATTGAGGATCATCTCATCTCATGAACGTGACACCCAGCACACGCTGTAGTTTTTCAGTGAAAGCAATTAGAAACATTACCTTGCTTGGGGTACATTCATTACCCACAATACCTTTTCCTTGACCTGTCAAGGCATTGTTATACACATCCTTTGTGGATGTCCTTAAGGTTCACAAATCTCCCTGCCTCCTGTTCCCATCCATGCCCTCAAAAGCACTCACTTGCCGTCAGAGGCGTCCAAAAATACAGCATACACTTCTCACGAGGCACGTACTAACCAGAAATAACTAGCGTTTCCATTCGGCGTGGCTATCTACCCTTTGGTCTTCCAAGCACTCACTATACCCACATTCTGCAGCTACGCAAGGGAACATTCATTAGCTCCTTTTCCTGGCCCAAGTCTCCAGCAAGAGGTTTCCTAAGTCGGGGCACAGGAGGACAAGCTGGGTTTCTGCGACTGACAGACGGAGTCATAGCAATGTTGATATCCATTAGCACAGACCTTTAAAATGTCCAGAACAAACATGAGTTTTGGTTAAAAACAAACAAAAAAGGTTTTTATAACACTGATGAAGTATTAAAAGATAGTTTTATTTTTACAAAGACAATTCGAAACATCTGGAATCTCAAATAAGTCTCTGTACACACTGTTTTAACCCAAGTTCCCTGATATTCATGGAATTTCCCTTGCACTTCACTCTGAGCGGAGCTGGCTGGCTGAGGTGAACCAGGCTTCTTTCCCGTGTTAGGAGAAACAGCTGGACACAGAACTTCTGCTTTGCGTGGACAAACAGATAGCCGATGAGCCATTTTTTAATGGGAACATTTGACTGAGCAGAGATCTGGAACAACAGGCCTGAGTTTCTAAATACCCTGGCATCACAAAAGGATGTGTGATACCCTTCTTCATGGGCCTGGCGTAGCTCCTCCTGTGCTACCACAGCGCCTGTCACCCTCTCCGTGCAACTTATGAGTTGACTCACCTGTAGATGACTCATTTCAAACTATACTCTGAAAACAAAAGGCAATATGCTCAGTGCTGGGTCTCTAGATATGCTAGTTACTGCCAGTGTTATCACTTTCTTTTCCATGAGAGAGGGAGACAAGTGAAGCCGAGGCAACGATGTCCTTCAAATTGCAACCTGAGGACCTGTGCTAACCATCAGAAAGCCACACCTTCCTAACTCAGTATTTCCTTGGGCTGCCGCTGACTTTCTCTGCTTACAGCAGCAGGAAGTTGCACCATATGACACCTGCCCAGAATATTGAGCATTTGGCTTAAAAAGCACAAAGTCATGGGGAAACGATTACTAACAGTAAGTCACCGTGGAATCCAGTCCCCAGGGGAGTACCTGCAGACAGCCTAGCAAATTGGTATGGATGTACTTTAGCTTGCCAGACCTGCATCCAGGGCTAATTTAATGGAGTATTGCTGTAGCACAAATAGAGGCAGGGATATTGCCTAGTCCTCCAGTGACCAGTTTCAGTGAGCTGTTTCAGAACAGCCTGGATCAGAACTACTCCAGTTAAGTTGGCATGCTTAGATCAGGTGAAAGAACATGATGTGACAAATCTGTGCCAACCTCTGAGGAGCGCTTGCTTCAGTCAGATTTAAAAGCTAGTCAGCATAGCCCCTGAAGCCTTTCATCCTGGCATCACACATGGAAAGGGGACATTAAAAGTGCAACTTATATGGGGCTTTGTAGATTGCTGTCGGTGTTGTGAGGGTACTCCTACGCCCACTGAGGTCAGTGGCGAGGTTCCCACTGCCTTCTCTGGGCGCACAGGCAGGGAGTGTTGAACTGCACCCAGCGACGGGGAGGAAGCACACTTGGAAAGCTGATAGGATGTGCAGGGCTCAAGGGCAAGCTGGCACCCACCTCCTACAGCTGCAGCTACTCGGTGACTGTAAGCAGTACTCTTGTGTGACAGAAGTTTCAGGGATTCAGATATCACCGGGATTTTCAAAGCCTAGCTCTCAGCGGTACAAAAGACCTCAACTTGCAGCTTTCTGGGACTAGGAGACAGTTCATTCACAGCACCATAAAAATTCAAACCTATTCAAGAGCTGACCTTCATTCAACTATCTATTTGAATAATGACACAAGCAGTCAGGGTAGAGCAATTGTGTTTTCAAGGCTCTTTTTCTGAAGGTTTTGCCATGTATTTAACTTTACCTCAGAAAATGCCCTTTGCAGCAGACAGGAGTCTTGTGTTGTATATAGAAATGCATGATAGCAATAGACAGAGGGGAGCCACAGGGCTGACAATAGGGAAGGGTCGGGGCTTTGAAGGAAGATTTGGGGCTCATCTCACTTGGTGAGAAATCTGGGGTCTATAGCAGATGAATGGAGGGAAGGAGGCAATCCTGGGAGGGATGAGTTACAAGGTCTGTCTCAGAGAAGGAACCTTTTCACTTCTCCTTGCTTTCCACACATGGCTGGCCCTGCTGTGGGGGCTTCTTCTCCCTCAGGGGGAACACAGAGGCAATCTCCTTCAAGAAGGCAACCACCACAGCCCTGAGCTGGCCTCTGCGGCAGCCGAGAGGCAAAAGCAGCTACAGCTGGGGTCAGTCTGGCTTCTGGCATCTGTGTCGAGCCCAGCTGCTCAGCCGGGGCCTTGCTCCTCTCTCTTGCCAGGCTGGTAACCTACAGCCAAATGTCCCTCCGTTTGGATGTCGGTACTCTCCACCTGCCTCCAGCATATGACCTTGTCCCAGTTTTGGATTACCCTCGTGAGTCACGTTTTTTCCCACCTCTGTCTTCCAGCCTACCCAGCGGAGCGGCAGCATGAGGACGAGGGTAGAACAACCACCCATCACTATCTGGCTCCAACCCCGATGAGCAGCAGGCTCTGGGGAAGCTGGGGTGCGGACCAAGAGGCTGGGCAATGCTTATCTCTATGTGGGATTCAGGTGTCACGGGGCTCAGGGGAAAGCCAGTTCTCCCGGCACGCCGAGACAGCGCAGGGCAAGGTTACTCCTGATGCAGGTTGACAGATCAGGGTGCTCAGGAATCCCTCTCCTGCCCTGCAGCGCTGGCCTGGCTGGGACCTCCTGCCTCCGCTTGGAGCCCAGCGAGCAGCTCCCTCCCCAGCGCTGCCTGCCTGCCCATTTCAGGCATACGGACACCTTCTGCGGCTTAAAGAAACAGCTCTCCATGGGGTGCTACGCGGGAGGCAAATTCCACCGCTGGGGTCAAATTCCTCAAGCAAGGAATCTGGAAGTCCTTCAGTACTGGATAAAGACTGCAAAATAACAGAGCTAGCAGTCCTCTCAGCAGAACTGAGTTTTAACCAGCAGAGCTGCTTTCTGCTTTGGCGGTCTTGGTCAGTGGATTGCGTGAAATGCGTACGACAGTGATAAATTATCGTGAACGCTTAGTAATGCTCCTTGACCAAAATTAAGTTACTCACAAAGTGATTTCTTAGAATGACTTCTTTGCTTGCTCTTCCCGAACTATTAAATTACAAGTCTGTGATTAATTACTACAGCAACTGCACAGCAAACTTAAAACTGTCACCTAAGAACAAAAGGTCTTTTAGATAGGGGATGTTTACTTTCAGCTGAAAGGGCACATGCTCAAATTTGGTCAAGTGTACCTTACTTGCATTTTAATTCTTCAAGTTGAAAATAGCAGCTGGCTGCGTAGAGAAGCAGAAAGGTGAAAATGTCATTGGATAAAACCTCCGACTATTTCTCACAACTGGCACTAACAAATGGTTTCCGGAAGCTAGAGGTCACTGCGCACACAGTCCTACAGCTTTCAGGCATTAACCTGAAGTTATTGTATGTAACTGGAATTCCTAAAGCAAGGTCAGATAGTTTATCCCAAATGTTAGCAAATTCCAACAACTAATCTAACACAGACTCTTTCATTCCCTCCAGTGGGATTCTTCGGAGGCAAAGGAGGAGTGGTTTTGAAGAGGGTTGCTGCTTCCTCAGTGCTTACAAACAGCAATCACGCTGCAGATGAGCTGCTTGCTTCACCCAGATCTGACTGTAACTGCCGTGACCCTCCCCCAAAAGGTATTAAGCCTGATCTACATAGGTATATAATTTTTTAATGCATAGAGGCAGCGGGAGACACTAGCTACTCTGTCACCTAAGTGTTTTTGGAAGAGGAAAAAGAGCTATTCAGCATTAAAGATTCAGGAATGTCTGTTGACATATTAAGGAAACAACCTCGGGGGACAGCTGACACGGCTCCAAGAAGCATTACCAAGGGAACAGTGACGCAAATGACTTCCATTTTTACAGGCTGGCAGCTCGCCAGGTTCCCTCGCCTGATGGCTGATGTAATGCTAATCCCTATCTGGGTTAGCGCTCAGATATCAACCACAGCAGCTCACTCTGCTGCAATCAATATAGCACACTTTTTATAGAAGAGCGTATAAAAAAAATTCTGCTCTAATCTACTAGGAATATGTACAGTAGAGTAATAGCAGGGGAAATCTAATGGCTAGCCTGGAGCTCACCCAGCGTGTGCTTTTGCAAGTGTGCACGTGTGTGCGCAGGCTTGTACACAAACCCATCTACACCTCGAATAATGGCAAGTCCAGGCGAGGGCCACACATTGCGAAGGGCTGGCTGTTCATCACGTACAAGAAGAGCCTTCCAATTCCCTTATTAAGTGATGTACCAGCAGAAGAAAACAAACAAAATGGGACTGGAAAATAAAATGGGCTATCGGTTATAGCATGGAATAAAATGGGGTTTTATGTAATAATGACAACATTTTGTACTTCTATGAGTACCTGAGGGCTCCGTGGGGATTAACGAAGCCTCACAGCAGCTCTAGAGGGTAGACAGCACCGAGGCAGAGCGAAGGGCTCACAGCAAGTCCCTAGCAGTCAAAACCCATCAGCCCCACAGCCAGTGTGTCAATTCCTTCGTAGCGGACACCAACACCAGTACCTTAAGACAAGAAATGAGCAGGAGAGGAATCCAGGGATCCTGAATGACCATGTAATTATCTGAGTAATAATTTGGCTTGCTCATAAGAGAAGAACTTTGAAATCCTGAGTAATGTCCAGTGAATATAGTTCTGGCTTTACACCTTCTACCATGGAAAGCCCTTCCAGTGCTTATCTGCACCCTAAAACCACTCTAGAGCGCTGGTTTCCTACTGACCGTCCAGCTTCCTGGATCATCACCCTACCTCCTGTAAGTGAGAACCACACACCAGTTTATTTCA
>JANHGO010000027.1:40266804-40324324 GCA_024606505.1 Aquila spilogaster | reverse complement strand
GCGCGGGTGCGGGCGGGGCCGGGGCGGGGCCCGGCGGGCGGTGCGCGCCGCTCCCGATGGCCGCGCCCCGTTGTGGTGGTAGAGGCGGCGCGGTGTCCCCGTGGGCTGGTGTCAGGGCGGCTTGGCGGTCGAGTCAATGGCAGCCGCCAACCTATCCCCACCATGCTCGCTACCCATATCCCTCATGGCCGCATCTCCACCTTTCTTGGACGCCTCCGCGGATGCTGACTCCACCACCTCCCTGGACAGCCTGTGCCAATGTCTCACTACTGAGAAGAAATGCTTCCTAATATCCAACCTGAACCTCCTCTGGTGCTACTTGAGCCCATTGCTTCTCGTCCTATTGCCGTTACTTGGCAGAAGAGGCCAACTCCATCTCACCACAACCTCCTTTCAGGGAGCTGTAGAGAGCAATGAGGTCTCCCCTGAGCCTCCTCTTCTCCAGACTGAGCAATCCCAGTTTCTTCAGCCGTTCCCCATAAGACTTGTGCTCCAGACCCTTCACAGCTTCGTTTTTCTTCTCTGGACACGCTCCATTATTGTCTGAATTCTACCTTGCCTTTATTTTTATCACAGTGGGTGCAAAATCTTATCAACTGAAACACAGCGTTTACATTTGAACTGTATTGTTGCAGATCATCAGATCAGACAAGTGGATGAGGAATTCAGCTGACGAGAGGTTAGATTAGGGGATATCTGAGTGTGATGCAGAAAGCTATAGGGCAAAAAAAGATCAGAAAGGTGGGCACGGAGTTAAGGGAAAGAAAGGAGCAGTAGGAGTCATGAAAAGAAAGATTCTCCCTTTCTGACTAGTGCTGAATACACCAGAGAGGCATTCATTAATATGTAACAATCAAGTTGGTACATAAATAGCAAAATTTATGCTTAGTATTAACAGTATGCTAACAACAGCAGCAGTAGTGGTCCCCAGGGAAGTGGCCACAGCCCCAAGCTGCTAGAGTTCAAGGAGCATTTGGACACAGGGTTTGGGTTTTGGGTGTTCCTGTGTGGAGGTGGGGGCTGGACTCAATGATCCTGGTGAGCCCCTTCCAAATTGAGAAATTCTGTGGTTCTCTGACAACCACCTTTCTGTTTTTCTTGATGAAAGTGGCTGTGATACAAAGGACAGGCTGACAAGCCCTAGGTGACCCCTACAACCTGGATAGACCTTCATCCTCATCATCATTTTCTTGTCCATCAAGTTCCAGAGTTCAGGCACACTCTGCAACCCTAGACCTGGGTGGACGCCCGTTCCCTGGGAGCTTTGGGCAGCCATGTTGGTTTCTGTGGCTGGAGAAGCCACAGGGGATACAGAGGACACAGCTTCCTGCTGGGTGCATGTCATGCCCAGAGCTCCTCGCGAGTGGGTACCATGTACATACCTTCTAAGTTTAGATTAAGTTGAACAAGATGGGTAGAAGTGAAAGCACTAGAAATGCACTAGAAAGCAGTAGTAAATGAGAAACTTCTGCTGTCTGCCAGGGGATAGGAAAAGGTGCTACAAGGGATGAGAGAGGCAAAGAAGAAAGCCATGTAAATCAGTTTGTTCTTTAGTCCTTGAACCCTTGGCTAAGAGGGATAGAGGCAGAAGTGTTCCAACTGGAAGAGAAAACAATGTCTAGCCAAGCAGGTGGTCAGATCATTTCTATAAGGTGGCTGTGCTTTTATGTCCTGATCCTCTCAATCCTGTACCATTTCCTCCTCTACATTGCTTCTAAACCTTTCTTCTGGCTCTTTGGTTTGCAGTGCAAGTATATTTTAATCTTTTCTCCTTCAAAATGAGATTCAGCCTGTTTCTTCAACTACCTCCTTCTCTCCCTCCTCCCTTTCATTTCTGAACTTCCTGTGTACAGTGAGTATGGAGTTTGTCTGCTCCAGTTCCATTTCAGACCCTCACTGACCACGTTTCCTACAGTCAGCAAGATTTGCTCTCACAAAAGTTTCCAGCTAAGGGAAATCTAGCATAGTATGCTCAGCAGTTGCATCATCCCCTTCTTTTAGTTATCCCTTGCTTTGTAACTCCACAAATATCCAGATTAACCTTTGACTTTATACTTTCCCATCGTCTTATCTAATGCCAAGACATCGGCTTTCACACTGACCTACCCAATGCTACCAGTCCTAATTGTCCATGTATTGGACTTCCAAGCAAGTACCTTCATGCTTCATGTTTTTATTCATGCTAAATACCACCTTGTTTTCCTGTCTCATTCCACAAATAAGGCTTTGTTTTAACACTGACACAAATTCTAGGCTATCTGTGTGAACTAATAAGGTGGTCCCCTGACTGTGCTTATCTTCTCATCCGTTTGGGCTGTGAATTTCCTAAGTCAAAAAAGATTGCCTCCTGCTCCCCTAAGGACAGTCAGTGCAGTAATATGGGTAGACAAGAAGGATAACACTAATCGCAAGAAGAAAAGAAAAAATCATCATCATAATCATAAACTGGCAATATATCAAGCCACAGGGAAGGAAAATGTAGTCTAAGTTTTGCAACTGAGTTTTTGTGAGGAGGATAATAAAAGGCAGATGAAAAGGATGCTCCAGGGATAAGTGGTATGAGAGCTGAAGCTTTTGTAGCCTTTCATACACCCACGCTTCCCCATCAGACTTGTTCAGACACTCAAGCTCATGAAGAGTTCAAGATCCAGCTGTAGATCCAAGAGTCTCAACCAGCCCCATCTCTGGAGGACTCAGGGAAGCGTGAGTGAAGGCTTCATAATCTCTGCAGACAGAAGATGGTGCTGTTGTCACTGACATGTGCCTTCCACTTTTTTTTTCTAGTGAAAAGCAAGAGACTGCAGAGGAAAAGAAAGGAGGGGAAAAAGAAAGGTGTAAGAACAAAGGTAACTGCCATTTCCGGTATTTTTAACTGGAGAAATTAAACTTAAAGAGAAGACTGATAAATGCAAAGAAAATCAAGAGAGTCACCTAAAAGAGAGAGCAGATCTGCAGTTTTCAAGAGGTATTAGAACAGAGGAAGATGTGAAAGAAATTAGGAGAGGCAGAGAAGCAACACAGACTGTATACTGGATCACGCCTTCCCCATTGCCTTCAAGACACCCTGAACTCTGATTTTCACAAATCTGTACTATGTGGTTTGTCACCGTGAGCTATAGAGGGGAGGTTAAGCTGGTAAATCTCTAGTTACACTGAGTGCAGTGGAATGGTCTGGAAAAGATGAATTAGGAGAAAGAATTAGATATAATCCTTTGCCATCTGTCTTTATTTTGCTAACCTGCTCAACAGGGCATTGCTGAAATCTGTACTCATTTTTTATCTGCTTCATGTAGCTGAAGATCATGTGCTGTACAGACTGGAATTAAAAAGCTTCCCAGTCACAGCCTGCTTTCCCATTTGTTGGCCCTGTTTGTTTCCTTTTTATTTCAAAAAAGTTTAGAACTTTCCATTCAGCTGTAGGCTACACCTTTCATTTTTGACCTCTCCCCTTTGCCAGGACTCAGAGCCAGATGGTAAAGCTTAAATAGATTTTACTGTTGGCTCAATGGGGAAGTAAAAGGGCTGTTAAAATGTGCAAAATCCATGCTTCTTCAGCCTTCAGCCTGAAAAGCATGTATAGATCTGGAAGAAGTGAGACAGTTGAGAAAATATCTATATGGCATCACGTTGTTTCACCTCAACAGCCTTTACCTACAGGTCTTCATCCAGCAAATCAGGTAAACATCAGATTATTTTAAGAACCAGTCTACTGCTGCCTTCCACCTCTGGCAGTCTTACATCATTGTAAAGCAAGCGAAAACGGGTTTAAAATATTCTTCCTCAGCTTCCATAGCACTTTAGATTACACTGGCTTAACTAATTTCACAAGGAAAAAGCAAAAGTCAGCTGTATCAAGATGTACTTTAAATATTTTGAATTGTACGTCTGACTTCTGAGAAGTTCTTCCAAGTTTATTCTGGATTTCCTATACTAAAAATAAAGACAAGGCAACTCATCAATTTAGCTGAGAACAGCAGCTTTGTGCTGCTTTGTTCTTGCATTAGGCAAGAAGCGCTAGTGTTTGGAAAACAGCTCCTAATGCTGTTGTCTTTAATGGGGGCGGCTAATCCTCCCTGCTTTCTCATATTCCCAGTGATTCTCTGTAAGGGGAAGCTTGCCAGTTATTCTGCTGAATTCCTGACTCACTCCAACATCATTTAGGGCCTTCTTAATTGATTGCAGGGTATCTTCAAAGTCAGAGAAGGGCTCTTGTTAGATGCTGTAAAAGCATTTCCAAGAGGTTACAGTCTCTTCAGTTTTTGCAACGTACTTTAAAGACAGTGGGATCAAAGGACAAATCCCAAGATCAGCTCATTTTTAGAAACACATCTCTTTTACAAACTCATTATAAAGACGGGATTTTGCTGTAGTTTTGAACTTGGCTTTGCAGGTCTAATTTTGGTCCTTTTCCTGCCCTATATACAGGAATAATAAAAAAGAGTCATTTGTCATATTGCCACAGCATTGCTTCACCCCTTAAATCCCAATCTTGTAAAAGCGGTGCTAGCGGCCTTCTACACATCTGTGAGGTCCTCCATCAGAGTTCATTCGAAGCATTTTATAGACAACAACACGGGAAGCCTCCGAGCACACTGCTGAGGCACTCGTTACCATGTTTTTACACTCGGGAAAACGTACCACAATAGTTATACAATTTGAAAACCAAAATAACTAGTCGTCGGCGTGTGGACAGTAGAAACATCGTCATGGGACACAGCATTCAGAAGCTGAATCGTTTTGTGAAAGCATGACTATCTTCCACCAGCTGCCCAAAAACGGAGGCATCCAAAATCACTGTCCATATTTGAGATTTTAATCTTCAGATGTTTCATTCCTCATACACCTCCTGCCAAGACGTCTAATCAGTTCTTTCTTTTTTAATTCAGTATCAAATAGTTCTTGGAAATTCCCACTGTAGAGTTGTAGCACTATATTGTAAAAAAAAAAATAAATAAAGCCTGCTTTCTTTAAAAAAAGAGAAAAAAGAAGAAGAAAGCAAAGATGGCATTTTCCAGAAGTGTTTAACCTTACCCCAGTTCCCTTCTGGTTTCCATTGAAATTACTACATAAATAAATGCTGAGCAGAGCTGTTTCTTTGGAGATCTCACAATCTTTTTTTGTGGGAAACCAATTTTATAATACACAGTCACGTTGGAGTTACATTTGTAAACCCACTCTAGAGATCTCTGACAGTTCTCTACCAGCTGTGCTTTAAAAAAATGTTTTTTACAGATCCCAGTACAGACTTGTCCATGGAAAAACATGATGAAAACAAAAGCCACAGAGAAAACGCCTGGCTTTTGGTTAGCTCTGCACGTAAGTCCTCAGGCGAGCTATAATAGTAACAGTCTACTCTAGACACAGCATCACTACCAGGCTGAAATCCATGTTTTTTCCATTCCTTTCTGATAGATTTTCTCCTGTACCAAAGCTGTCCTGACCACCAGTGTTGCTGCATGGCTTTTGACACTGAATGCATGAACACCAACCACTTCCATGTTCTGGACTGTAAGGCAGGCTAAAATATGCTGCTGATCTGAAAAACAAATCTAAAAATAGAGTTGGGATGTGTGCACGTGCAGATGTGTATGGAAGGGGAATTTAGCATTTCCCATCTCTTCATAATTCTGTGTAAAGCCAAAATCCTGTTCATGCCACCATGGAGTAGTAGAAACAGGAAAAGGTCACTTAGAGATAGGACACAACTTACTTTCATCTGCAAAATGCTCTTTTACATTAGAAAGAAAAATGCCAGTAGATTACTTTCTTATATTTGCAACAGCAGATTAAACTCTTCCTTTCTCTTAAAGAAAAAAAAAGAAAACTACAAACACAACAAAAAATCAAACAAAACCCTTTGTATCTGGCAATACTTTGGGTAAGATATGACGTTTCATTAAGACTCAGCAATATTTCTTCACTCTGCCATTCATTCAGGACCTCAGAAGTAGCAAAATAGACCTGAGAAAGGAGGGAGAGGAGGGAAAGGGAGAAGATTAAAATAAGTAATCATGCCCTTAAAATACAAATAAGTAAATTCTCTGAATGCTAACTCCTGCAAAAACACTGACAATCCAGCAGATGGTGGAAGGAGACCACAATGTGAAAGCAGCACTGGACATCTTGATGCTGTGAGCCCTTGCAGAAGTTAGTCGCTATTCATGATGCACTGTAGCTGTTCACAGCAAAACTAGGACCGGAACTGTTTATATTCAACATTTTGTGTCTAAAAACTTAGGTGAGAACATGTAAGACTTTGACTTAGGAAATACGATGATATGATTTGTAAGTGTGGAGCTCAGGCTTTGCTTGAAAGCCAGTTGACATCAGTGTCAGTACAAAATTACTGAACTAACAAACCTGCGGGTGGCTGCTTTCGTTCTCCATCTAGTAGTTGTGGAGGAGGGAGTGAATTTTGTCTTCTTTTATTTTTATGTCTTCATTTACTTATCGGCAAGCATTTTGATTCACTGTGCAGCTGGTAGCTGAAGACCATTCCTGCATTATCAAAAGCTGTATTGAGGGAAAAGACATTCCACTTTCCAGGTATTTCCTCCCTTAATGTGAGCCCCTGCAGAGCTCCTGTAGGAAGCAGCTTCCTGCCATGAGTGCAGTGACATCAGGGATCCAGGAATGTTTGCTGTAATCCCAAGAGATGCAAGCTGGGGGCCTGACATCTTGCTTTATCTGCTTCATTCTCTAAATGTCTCTCTAACTTCTGTGTCTTGCTTGTGGCATATCAAGATAGGCATAAAACACCTGAGAGATGATCCAGGTCAGAAGCATCCTGAATTTTCTGTATAAATGATCAACACTTGCAGAAACAGTACTACTGCAGAGTGCAGTTACAATTTTGGTGGCACTTTCAGTAATCAGAATGGGCTTCAGAAATGCCAGGACAGAACTGCAGGCACAGCGTGGCGCAGGAGGCACATTGGCAGCATGGTATGTCACACTACTTCCTACTTGCCCTTCTGGCACCTAAATCTGTCATCCCACAAGCACCCCAGCACTCCTTGGTCTTAGCAGAAGGCCCATAACAACATGTTCTCCAAATAGTTTTCAAACCACTGAGTTTATTTTATTACAGCAGGTTGAAAATTAAGCTGACGGGAACTTAGGCTCTTTTCAGATTGGAATCATGGAATCACTAAGGTTGGCAAAGACCACTAAGATCACCCAGTCCAATCGTCAGATGAGCAGACTTCCTGCCACTTTTCCTTGCGGACTTGCATCTCTTGTTGAGTGACTCAAAGTGGGCTTATTTTAGTCAGCATTTTTTGCAGACCTGGTGGTCAAAGCTAGTGGACACCCTCTGCTCAGGCCTGAAAAGCTAGCCACCAGCACACCATCTTTATGGTCTTCAGAGACGTAAAACTGTACATTCATATGCATTTACACAGAGTACCTGCAAGGTCTCCCATGATGGTTGGGTATGCCACTCATCCTGCCCTTTGCAGCAGGGAAGGAAAACTGATGTGCCAACCTACTATGTACAACTATACATGCTTAGAATCTGTCTCATTATGTAGATAATATATCGCTTTTTTCTCCTTTCACTTATTTTGGGAGCAAAGATATTTACCTCTATCTGAAGGAGCTGTCCTTTCATGCCCGAGGATGCACTGTCCCATGTACGTCTGGAAGGGGCTTGGTTCTGGAGCCAGTGTGTCATTCACATCTGTAATAGCACTGACAACTGCCTTTTGCTTTAGTTTTCCAGCAATGTGTGTTCCCAGGTGCTGCATCTATTCCCACAGTTACTGCTCTTTTTCTTCTGCTTTGATTTTTGCCCTGTCAACTCAGCAGAGTGCGTAATTCACTGCTGTCTTCATGTCTTCTGTTCACAGCAGGTTAATGTATTTGAGATTTCATGGAAATACGTGTTTGCAAATAATATATTACATGAGGAGGAATTTATCTATTGAAGAAAACAGTTTGCTTTGCAGAGCGTGATATGTCCAGAGGAAATAGTTTGACACAAACTGGAGGTCGTTCTGGGAGGTCTTTATTTCATCACTCAGAGGGGGCTTTGGCTTTCACTTCTTCTGTTTGCCTGTGATTCCTTTCATCGCTGCTAATCACATTATGATGCCAGTGCTCAGGATATCAGAAAATGTAACAGACTGAGCTGGGCTTTTTGTGAGACTATTTCTCCATTCACAGATAGGCTATATATTTTCTTCATGTTCTATGGCATTAATAAAATTTCAGGAATGTTAAGTGCTGATTTGGCTTTGCCATTTGGTGGCGATGCTGTGGTATAAATCCAAGGATGGACTGCAAGCAAACAGCTCTATATTCCCATGGCATGTGATATTCTGCCTGATACAGTACCTCATTGCTCTAAACTCCTCCACTCACCAGCAGTCTGAGTGGCAGCCCACAACAACTAGATCCAGAGCGAGGAGAGGCATTCCTGTACTCCCCTTGGACGGTGGGGAGAACCGTGTGTTTCCACTGCTCCTTTTGCTAGTTGTCCTATGCAACAGGTCATTAGATGTTGGATAGCTTCTGTCACATGTGGACAAGACAGAGTATCACTGGCTTTCTGCATGCAGACCAGCTCTAGAGAAGAGCTGGGCCACTCACAAAGAAATATCCATTCCCTGCAATCTGGGTATTATGTTTTCCTGTACATTCAGCCTGCCTCAATAGATCGATACTCTTGCAAACAGGTACATTTTCCCCTGTTTTCTGGCCTTCCAATAGAAGTGACCACATGATTCAATTCTGGATTTCTTCCAAATCCTTCAAGTGGTGAACTTGGCTTTACAGAGCCTTACCGTGCCTTTGTATTATTTCAGTCCAGCTTACATTCAGCTGCTGTATTTTTGGACTGTGTGCAGTGGCAGCTTTACCAATTCTAGACTTTTCCTTGGTTTTGGATACCTAAAACATAGCATGAATGCTCCAGAGGCTGCGCTGAAGGTGATATGGGGCTGCCAGAAGCAATCTAGAATGTTTACCAACAGTTTGCGATCGCTCTCTTCTTAAGTGATTTCCTATTTGTTGTCATACTGATGACATTTCCCACTTGTAGATACTATTGAAAGATTTAGCATTTCTGTTCGGGTATCTCTCCCTGTTCTGCTGGAGACGCTAACACTCAGATACAGGCTAGCAAGGGGAACCTGTCTTTTTCTAAAGGGTAGCACATCTCATTAGCAACAAGTTACATATCTGCCTCTTCATTAAAGGTGAGATAATTCTTTATCTGCTCTTTCACACCCATGATAGCTGCATCCTGTGAAAATTCCAGTTGTTGGTACTGCATCTTTGTTCAGGAGCTATATGTGAAAGCTGTGGGAGAAATGTTGTCAGATAAGATACAAATCCCAATAGACTCACGCTGGATGGATTCTGTGCATCTGAGAGTAGGAACTGGTCATGTTGCTCCAGACTGCTGAGGTCTGTCCCAGCCCTGGGGAGATCACCAGATGTCTCATACAAGGTATTGCCAATAATCCCAACACCATTATGGCTTTATTCAGCTTTAGATCTATTCCCTGACTCTTTCTAACTGACAGAGCAAGACGGAATCATGATGTATCACAGCTTCTGCCACACAATCTCTGCTTCCATGCCTAGAACATCAGCAGCCATTACACTGATCCCTCAGAGTCCTTTTAATACATCTTGCTGACAGCGCTGGTGCTCTCCCACCTCACATCTGATCCCAGCGGTGCTCTCAGCCATCTGTCCCTGCTCTTTTCTTGGATGTGGAGCGGTAGTTTCTTTCTTTACCCAACAACTCTTGTCAGTATCCACAGATATATTAATTCCTGTCAAGCCGACTCCTTCCTCACTTGTAGCCGCTCAGCTGCACGCTGTTGAAGTCCCTTCTGTCTTTGGAAATGAGGCAGGTTGCCTGGCCTCTCAGCAGCAGCCATACTGCTATGTGACTTCTGAAAGCCTCTCACATTAGGAAAGATGCCTTAATTTTCCATTCCCTCTACTGCTCCAATTATTTTTTTCCTTTAATGCTGTAGTTACTCCTGGAGGCACAAGTTATAAAGATGGAAATAGATGAAGGCAATTGTATGCCTGGAAGACATCCTCCGCTTCAAATACCTCTTGATATGTGTCTTAATAGTTTCATTACAGGGATGCTAGTGAATATTGCTAGCTCGGCATATTTTTATTTTTAATTTGTTCTGCTTACATTGACTGCATGAATTGTTTGCTTCAGACTTATAGCACCTGTGTGATGAGGAGTCTGCTGCGTGCCGCTTAAAGCAAAGGAGTTGGTGTTGCCAGCAACACTGATTTGACTTGCAATTTGCTCTGCCTAATGGCATGGAGACATCGCATTGCTTTAATTCAGCTTTGCAGGGTTATGATTCCTTTCCGTCTCTGACATAGTTCTAAGGAAGGCTTTGCAGCCTAACACATTTAGTAAAGTCCTGCTGACTCCCTAGCATTCATTCTCCTGACTGTGTGCTGCTACTGTCTCTTGGCACACAGCTCGGAGTTTTATTTTTGCCCTTTTGCACAGTATTAATGTCATCACCACACAAATTTTCTTACGCTGTGAACATTTTCCTAACAGCACCAAACCTCTTCTCCGATGTTCTCTGCTTCATATTTATGCATTTGTTTTTGATGGTATTTTATGCTTCTCTGTTCTACCTAACTATGCCTGCTCCACTTCTGCTCTGTTTTTGGCTGTGCCTTTGCAGCAGCTGTAGGCACACCTGTAATTTACCAGCAGTGAGGACAGCTTTTCTTTCAGCAGTCTCACTGCACTTTTTTTCCCACTCACGAGCCTACCACTGATTACTTCAGGTCTTAAGATTTCATACTGACATGAGTCAGCCATTTTCTGTGCAGTTTGGCAGCATACCAATCTATTGTTTCTCCAGCTTCCCTTGATTACACAACAGTGAGGCAGATACCTTCTGTATGTGTCATTTTTCTGAGGACTGGAAATGCTTCTGAGACACTTCTAGGATTTAGCATGGGGTTCTTCCAGTCTGCCATTGGTATATATCCAGATGGGAGCCAGCGCCAAGTACAGCTAGCAGCATGAATGGGCTGATTTGGGCTTCCTGTTTACCCAGACCCATGGCAATGCGCTAGATTTCCCACGTGACTCTAAAGAATGGCTAACAGAGCTATTGCTGATACTTCCTCTTTCATTTTCTGCAGCCTGGGACAAAAACCTGGGGGGAACTCATGATGTCTTCTGTGTACTTCTGCATTCTCAGGGAGTGTGGGGTAGTCTTATTTTTCCAGTCTTCGCAGCTGCCTATGTCATAATGCCCAGTTAATATTTTGTCACCATATTCAGTGTCCACACTGAGTGTGAACCTGTCCCAAAGAAGCCAGGGAGCTGAGCTTCTCTCCTTCCCTCTTTCTCTGGGAGCACTATGGTGGTGAGGAGTTCCCCCCGCTTTGAAGCAGAGATAGTTCCCCTTCTGGAGCTCACACAGCCCACCCCAGAAGGAATTTGCCAGCTTTTCTCTGGGGTATACCAAGGGGCTAGGGCAGGCTCTAAACAATTAATCAGGGAAGGACTGTGGCAATGGATACTGGGGATTTATGTGCAGGAGTCAGAGCAAGAGACAGCTGTGCAGCCTGAAAGATGATCAGAAGATAAAATGGCAGAGGCTGAATTTCGAAAGACATTCTAATGCCAATTAGAAGCCTGAAATCTTGCTGGCTTGCCCTGCCCCAGTAATTCAGATCAAATCATGCACTGAGTTATTCCCACAAAAGGAACTGGGAATTCAATAGGTCAGATTTCTAGCTAGAATAACTCCACTCACTCTGTCATCAGAGAACATGGTCCCATGACTGTGAGCTGCAGATTTTCCACATGGCTATTTCCTTGGGACTTGCATCATCAACTCGCCCAACAAGGAGAGCCCAAGGTCCCACTGTAGGAGCATTTTTAAGGAAGCAAAGAGACCCCACAAAAGCTCAAGTTCAGGTCATGCCTCTGTCATACCCCCTGGTTTAGTAGACTTCTGGAGCAGTACCTTCACACATCCTCAAAGGCCCTGTGGTTGGTGCCACATCTTAGCGCCACCTCCCTCAATTCACATCAGGAATGGGGAAAGTCAAGGACCCACAGAGCAGCTGTGCCAAGACTTTGCTTCTGCTCAGGGCCACTCTCTCTCTGATGTAACACTTACTGTATCAGGGCACAAGTAAAGAATGCCTTGAAAGCTGACTCCTGATCATCAGTATAGAAAGGAATATTCTCTCTCTGCAGTGAGGACCTCAGTCATAAAATAACATGAATTTTTTCTAGGACAAGTAATGCCACTGAAAAGGAGTTATAGAAATTCTGCCTGAAATCCCCAAAGCTTTCCACTTGCCCCTAGGCAGAGAGCCCCCAGGCAATTCTGTGCAGCAGCTAATAGGTGTTAAATCACTCATCCAGCCGCATGTGTGCTGCTCCATCAGTGAAATTCAACTGAAAATCACAGTTTGGAAGAAGAATTTCAGTGCTGCTATGAAGAAGAATGATCATTACCTAACGGAATTCTCTTTGCAAAGGCACGAATTCAATGATTTACTAGTTCTTTCCCATTACTGACTACTGTGATATTATACATCGTATATCACATGAACAAAATAAGAGCTTTGGTGTGTTCCTTCCCTGTCCCCTGCTGTCACCCTGAACCTTTTATGTGGTGACTGAACATTTAAACTGTTTGTTTTAAAATTGTCAGGATTGTAGGAAAAATAATATATTAAAAAAACCCTTAAAATGAGCTACTAATTATTAATGTGAATGCTTTTCACATCCAGTTCCTACTAACTATCTCAGTGGAATGATACAGTTGAACATTGCGCTGGGAAAAGATCCATTTGTCATACTTCTTTAATTTTTTATCCATTTTAAAGCATCCTGAAACCTAGCCAGCAATAAAGCAGCAAAGAAAGCGCCCAAGGCACCCTCTCAGAAAAGCGGTATGGGCTGGATTCTGCTCTGCCACAGATCAGTCTAAATCAGTATCCATTCCATGATGTCAGTGAAACTGAACTGCTGATGCCGAGAAGAATCCGGCCTCAAGATGCAACTCTGTGATGAAATTGTTAGAGTAAATAATGACTGTTGCTGTTTGGCTCTTTCTATTCCCCAAAAGTCCTTTAATGAATAATGAATTTTATGAATAAGCTTTAATGAATGACTGAATACATGTCAGTGGCCAAACGAGTGAGAACACTTTTCCCCACACTTTCCTCTTCTCTTATAGACCCACTGCCTTCTTTTGCTTCTTCAAAGCAGCAAATTGCCCCTTTAAACCATCTATCAGTCACACAGAAATACATACCACAAAAGTGGTAGACCAAGTGGTATACCAAATACATGCTACAAAAGTGGTCAGGTTATAGTTTCATGTTTGTTTTAAACACGCAACTTATGTTCTAAACTGCAAGTGCCGAAAAAGAACAAACTTCTGAGCATTTAATTCCTTCTTTTTTTCCTCCCTTAGATTAAAATCCATTTGTTTCAATCAAGCCGTTCAGAGAAAAGCTGTAAAATGAACGACACAATTAACCACTTAATATAACGCATATGGAACTTTACTTCGAGCTGAAAATCACAGAGGCTTTTCTAAACCTGCTAACTGCCAAAAAAAAAGTAGTGGTATTTGAAGACAGCATTTCACTTTTTTGTTTGTAAAATAAAATTTCCTTCAGCTGATGTATTTGTCCTCTACTGAGGGAAGTCAAGAAGTCAGGAACACAGCGCGACCCAGTTTTGCAAGTTTACAATGCAATCACAAAGAGCTTAGTGTTTGCTCATCTTACTAAACACCATAGAAATCGGTTTTGGGGACAGTTTGTCCGAAATGTCTTCCAAGTGGCTCAAGCACAACGTTCAAAAGTGGAGGCACTTCCAATCAGGCAGTGCTTCTGAAAATACTTAGTCACGCACCCAAAGTCATATGAATAACATGCACCTGGTCCAGCAGCAGTTTTAACCAAGTGCCTTATGACCAAAGCAATGGGATTTTATGGGCGCGGCTTAAAAATTAATCCCAACAAACAAATAAAACGCCCCTTACAGGAGAGTTAGAAGGCAAGCGGGCAGTTTGCTATCTGATGAACTTGACTGTCTCTGTAACCAGTCCCTCCTGTTCAGTCCTGCTGGCCACCCGTTCCTGTTCTGCTTGTGTTGACATTCTCTGCAGGTTTTTAACCATGTTATTGAGTCAGGTAACACTAAAAACCGACCCATTAGCCAGTTAGATTAAACAAGAAACACAAAACAGCAGATAATAGCCAAAGGGTAGGGAATGTGAACAAGTCAACATTACTCAAGGGGATAGCAAGATGTTCCAAAATGTAATCTCAGTGTTCGTTTAGCTAAGTAAATACTCAGTCAGCCCCCATTTGCACAAGCCTTGATCACATGAAGTAATCATTTCCGGGGAAAAAAGCCACATTCCACCAGCATGGATTTTCTGTAATGAAATACTCTCCCCCAGACACGTTCTTCCCAAGGCTTCCGTAGTGATTTCATTTACCTGCATTTCTTTTACTTCCCCTTCATTTCTCTCAGATCCATATGCTCTTATCACAGGGAACGCAGCAGGAAACGCCATGGTTTTGTCATGAGAAGAAGCCCCAAGAAAATGCTGGAGAAAGATGGAAAGGTTAACGAAACATGTGCTTACTGTGTTGAAATCCCCTGGCATTAGACTACACCCCAGATTTCTGCAACGGTACTCTCTTCTTCTTTTTTCTTTTTTTGTCCTTTTTGTGAGAACCAAAACAACCATATTAAAATATGCTTACTGCTATAAATTTGTTTTCTTTTCTGCATTTTTTTTTCTTTTTTTTCCCCCTTTTTTCAAGGACTGGACTGAACTTTACAAATCTGATTTGCTTTTTATGCCATGGTTTAACACGTGGGAGGTTTTTTCCATTTCTGGTTTCTCACTTTGTACTGAGTGAGGGGGTGAGGAGGAACTCCCTGATCTGGACTAATGGAAACCTTTGAGGGTTCCCTTATACCACACTATGTTAATCACATGCACTTTACTAGTTGCACAACTCCAGTCCCTGTGACACTGTTGTCATCTGCATCAGGCCTACCTAGTCAGAGGGGAAGAATTAAAGGTGAACACTCTCAGCAAAGCAATAGCAGGTCTTTGTGGAGATCGGGAGCATCTAAACTCTGAAATGTTTTTGGGCCACTTTCCTGAAGAATTGTCTGAGTGGGGCAGAAGAAGTAAAGTCTTGTAGCTCTAGTGGCACACTCAAGATGGAATTTGTGCCCCACAATTTTGGCTCTTACTTCCATGCCCCATAAGCAACGTGGATCGGCAGAGTTGAGGGCTATTCAGGGGAGAGGTACAGACCTTGCGACACCACTGAAGCCCCTCTGCAGGGCACTGGTGCAGCAGCTTAGGCCAGCAGTTCAGAGTCACATGCCAATCTTTCACTGTGATTGCTACAGAGGATTGATTGGGAAAGAGAGGGGAGCAGTCCAGTTTTTCCAGTATTCCAGCTCTTGGCTTCTTGGGGACTTGGTGTTGAGGCAAGAGCCACTGCTCTGATCCTTTGTGTAACCACAGTGCTGGCCTTGTGCTCAGTGTCCTGTTAACCCCTCAAGCCCTTCACACTGCAGGTCTCCAGTACAGTCCTCAGCTGCTGGGCATCAGATCCCAGCGTTAAATGCAAGCATTTTATGTCCAGTTGTTTATAGATGTCCAATCTCAACATCCTGGCTTCGTACAATAATTGACAAAATACACCAGCAGAGGCCTGCACACAGTTAAACAAGATTCACTACAGAGTTAAACTCTATAAGACCTCTAAAATCATCATTTCTTATTTGAGCCAGCACGGAGCCTGGCATCGAGCTCTGACAGTCAGCATATTTGAAAGCAAATGAGGGATCTGCCACTGATGTCTGGCAGTCTTGGAAGTGTAATATTACAAAGACTCATAAAAGCACATCTCAGAGTGTCTTGCTTCCATGCACCACTTTTTTTTTTTCCCCTTCAGTTATTTGATGTCTTGACTGCAGGAAACATCCCACCCGCTCGCCCCTCCCTGGAACAAGAGCAACTGTGTCGCAGAGATCACACTCCCTTCAAGGTTCATCTGCTTACAACGTTGCTGTCTCCCTTCCATCACACTGCACATCTGGGCTGACACTGCCTCCTTTCTGTGTGCCCTTCCCCGCTCAGGGATCACCTTGGCAGGATGCTGCCCTCCATCCAGCACTGGTGAGCAGCCGTAATGGCACCGGTCCAAGAGGAGGAACTGATGAGCCATCATGTTTCCCATCCAGTAGCAGCAGGGCCCTGGCTTGATTGCCCTCTTGAAAATGCTGGGGCCAGATGGAAATTCCCACTTGGAGAAAACTCTCCAAAATGCACGTATCCATTGGATGTTACTGGGCAAAAACAAATAGAGGAGTCTGTTTATGTCTCTAAAGCCTGGCCCTGCTCTAACTTGACTTCAGGCCTAGTTATTCCTGTTGTGCTTACTGCAATAGGTTACCACTGTCAACAGGAGGATTTATCGGGGCAGCCAAGAACCGCCTGACTCAGCACGGTCAGGGCTTAACAGCTCCATGAGAAAGGACAGAGGGAAATCAGCACAGAGGACTGCATCACAATCGTTCATTCCGAGGCAGTTGCGGAAGAAGCTCCTACAAAATAAAATACAGCATCTGGGGAATTTAAACTCCCCGTCCCAGCTAAAACCACTCTGTCATTCTGGACAAAGTTGGAGGCTGTCTAAGCCTGGCTGGTGTTTGACACTCCCTGACCAGGTCTGCAAGGTGCAGGAGACGTGCAACACGGCAATACTGGGCATTAACATACTCTTTTTGCATAGTACTGACCACACTTCTACCTCTGCAGCACGCTTCCTGAGTGGGTTAGACCCACGGACCTTCTCTTCTCCCCTCCACATTACAAACCTGCTGCAATCTCCTCATCTCCCTGCACGAGGTCAGCAAAATGAGGATTGAAAAACAAAAAAGCACCTTGTGGCATGCATTCCTCAGTACACATGCTTCTCATAATGGCAGGGGTAGAGAAAAGCCGCAGAAAAGGTATCTGAGTTACTCTCTCCTTCCTGCCTAGCTGATAGGGGCTGACATTTCAAACATGATTCTTTGAGTGGGATTTGTCTCACCCTGCTTTAGAGATCTGCATCTGAGCCAGTCACCCTTCATATTCAATGAAGAGAAATAGGCATGTCTGGGATGTGAATCATCCGATTGCTTTATACATCTCCTTTAGACTAAGATGAATCACACTCCAGAAGTGCTTATTTTTCTCCGTTGACTATAAAGGGAACCAAGATGAATACTCAGATACAGACTCCTGCGTTTGGTCAGATGACTCTTACTCTGCACCTTCTGGGAAAAAGCTCCAGGTAACATCCTCCGCAGGAGGATTTGCTGGAAGAATCTGCAGGAATGACTAGGCTATGTACAACTATTGAAAGAAACCCCAGAAAGGAAGGGTGTTGTACTGCATCTGGTAACAGAAGGGTAAGATTGGAAGAATATGCATAGTAAGAATTATCATTGTTGACAAAGAAAACACTAATTTTGTGGGAGAGGCCATCCTCTTTTCTATTGGCATTTGTAACACCAGGGACCAAAATAGCAGAAGAAAGATCAAATACCAGCAGCTTTTGAATTTTTTGCAAAACACAAGAAAAAGAGGAAAAGGAAGCATCCATCTGGAGAACTGAATTCACTGCAGCAGGGGTCTGTGCAGGCAGGTACTGGTAGGGCTGATTCCTGGCACGTTCCCAACAGCAGAGCGTTGATGTGCAGAATGCAGGGCAGCGGCAGTGGCACACCGCCTGTTGGCACAGTGCTCCACTGCAGCCATCCTCTACCCACACTACACCAGGACAGCCACGATTAATGGCCTTTCTCCCTACAGCACACACCCATTTAAACCCATTGCTGCCAGCAGCCTGCAAGTTCTCCTGAAGTCCAACCCTGACTCAGTTCTACCCGACTTACACTCATATGGTATCTGTATTCATCTCCTTTTGTAGATAGCTACATGCTACTTATATTTATTGCAGGCAAGTTGGCTGTAAGATTTCACTGAGGATTGGCTCGCTTCATGAATGTGACACTAGGTGCATACAGTGGTTGTTCAGTGAAATCAATTAGAATCATTATCTTGCCTGTGATACACTCCCTACCCACAACAGCACTCCTCATGACACCTCCCTGACACTGCTTCTTTGACCAATCCAGACATTTTCAGTAGACATCCTTTGTAGTTGTCCTTAAAGGTCAGAAATCTCCCTGCCTCCTGCTCCCGTCCATGCCTGCAACAGTACTCACTTGCCCTCAGAGGTGTCCAAAAATACAGCACACACTTCTCACATGAGGCACGTACTAGCCAGAAATAGCTAGTGTTTCCATCAGGCATGGCTATCTACCCTTTGGTCTTCCAAGTATCCACTATACCCGCAGCTACGCGAGGGAACATTCACTTGCTCCTTTTTCTGGCCCAAGTATCCAGCAAGAGATTTCTTAAGTCCAGGCACGGGAGGACAAGCTGGATTTCTGAGCATGACAGTGGAAATCATAGTACTGTTGCTCTCTACTAGCACAGACCAATAAAACATCCAGGACAAACATGACTCTTGGTTAAAAACAAACAAAACGGATCTTTGTAACGTTGATGAAATATTAAAAGTTCATTTTATTTTTACAAAGCTAATTCAAAACATCTGGAATCTCAAATGAGTCTCTGTATGCGACGTTTCAATCCAGGTTCCGTGACATTCATGGAATTTCCCCTGCACTTTACTTCTAACTGAGCTGCCTGGCTGAAGGGAACCAGGCTTTTTTCCCCTGTTAGGAGAAACAGCTGGACACTGAATTTCTGCTTTGTGTGGACAAACGTTAGTAGCCTAGGAGCCATTTTTAATGTGAGTGCTCAGCTGCGCAGCCAACCCAAAACCAGGCTCAATTCCTAAATACTCTGGCATCACGAAAGGACATACAGTACCCTTCTTCCCAGGCCTGGCATAGCTCTCCTGTACTACTCTGGCACCTGTCACCGCTGCGGAACTTAGGAGTTGACTCACCTGGAGATGACTTGTTTCAAACCGTGCTTTGAAACAAAAGGCAACGTGCCTGGCGCTGGGGCTCCAGTAAACAAGTTACCCCTCTGCAGCCACTTTATTTTCCATGAGAGAAGGAGATGGGTGAAGCTGAGGCAGCTCCGTCTTTCAGATGTCAGCCTGAGGACCTGTGCTAACCGTCACAAAGCCACACCTTCCCAACTCAGTATTTCCGTGGGCCGCATCTAACTTTCTCTGCTTGCAGCAGCAGAAAGTTGCACCGTATGACACCTGCCTGGAATACCAAGCATTTGGCTTAAAAAGCACAGAGTCATGGGAAAACAATGACTAACACCGAGTCACCGTGGAGTGCAGTCCCAAGGGGAGAACCTGCAGACAGCTGCACAAATCAGTATGGATGTACGTTAGTTTGCCAGAGCTGCATCCAGTGCTAATTTAATGAAATATTGCTGCGGTACAAATAGGGGCAGGAATATTGTCCTCCAACAACTGGTTTCAGTGAGCTGTTTCAGACCACCCTTGTTCAAAACTGCTCCAGCTGAGCTGGCACGCTTAGATCCGGGGAAAAACAAGATTTGACAGATCGGTGCCAACTTCTGAGGAAGGCTTACTTCCAACAGTCAGTCTTCAAGCCTGGTCAGCATAGCTCCTGAAGCCTTTCTCTGTTATTCTGACCCAGGCATGGAGAGAGGACATCAAAAACGCAGCTTACACAGACGGGGCTTTGTAGATTGCTGTGTGCTTTGAGGCCCACTCCCACGCTGGCTGAGGTTGGTGGTAAGGTTCCTGCCACCTTCTCTGAGAGCACGGGCAGCAGGTGTCCACCTGCCCCCAGGGACAGGGAGGAAGCAGAGGAAGCTGATGGGAAGAGCACAGCTCAGGAGCAACTCTGCACCCACCTTGCACAGCTGTACTCCTCAGTGGCTGCACACACTCCTCTTGTGTGGCAGAAGTTTCAGGGACTCAGACATCACTGGGATTCTTCAAAGCCTCCCTCTGCAGTACAAAAGACCTCATCTTGCAAGCTTTCTGGGACTAGGAGACAGCTCATTCACAGCACCATCAAAATTCAAGCCTATTCAAGAGCTGACCTTCATTCAGCTATCTATCTGAATAATAACACAGGCAATCAGGATAGAGCAATTACGTTTTCCAGGCTCTGTTTCTGAAGGTTTTGCCATGTATTTAACTCAGAAAATGCCCTCTGCCGCAGACAGAAATACTGCGTTAAATATAGAAACGCATGATAGCGGCAGACTGAGAGGAGCCACGGGGCTGACAATAGAGAAGAGCCCGGGCTATGAGGGGAAATCTAGGGCTTGTCTCTCTGGGTGAGAGACCTAGGGTCTGCAGCAGATAAACCGGGGGAAGGAGATGGTCCTGGGAGTGGGATGCTCCTCAGAGAAGGAAACATCTCCCTTCCCCTCCCCATGCCACTGGCCCTGCTGCAGGGCTTCCCCTCCTGCATGGAGACACTCTCCCTCACCAAGGCAGCCATAACCCTGCAACCTCCCTTCCACACCGACCTTTTGAGCAGCCCAGAGGCAAAAGCATCTCCAGCTGAGGATAGCCCTGCCTCGGGCACCTGTGTTCACAGCATCAAGCCCAGCTCCTCAGCTGGGGCTCGTTCCTCTCTGTTTCCAGGCGGGTAACACACAGCCAAATGCCCCTGGGTCTGGAAGCCAGCATTCTCCACCTGCCTCCAGCACATGACCCTGTGCCAGTTTTGGATTACCTCCGTCTGTTACATTTTTTCCACCTCCCTCTCCCGGGGCAGGCGGAGGCGGCACAAGGACAAGCGTAGCGCAGGTGTCCAGCCGTGCCTGGCTCTGGCGCTGAGGAACAGCGGGGGCCAGGGAAGCTGGCACTTGGACCAAGCGGCTGAGCTGTGTCTGTTGCTGTGCAAGGCTCGGGGGCTCTCTAGCAAGCACCCCAGGGCTGTGGGGGACAAGGCTGCTCCGCTGGGTGTCTCCCTCTCTCCTCAGCCCAGTGGTGAGGGCCCCACGCTCCCCCAGATAAGGCAGAACTGAGTCACCGGTCTAGGGTCTATCTAGAGCAAAGCCAGCACTGCCAGCTGGAGCCCTGCCAGGTGGAGCCCTACGCACAGGCAGGCACGTGGCTCAGGCAGGAGCCTCGGTGTCCCTTCACAAATGTACGTACATGGGCGGATGCGAGAGCTCGGCTCGCAGCCTGAAGGCCGGCGCTGCTAATTTGGGTTGTTACATAGGTTTGCTCAGGAACCCTTCTCCTGCCCCTCAGCTCTGACGCAGCTGCAGGCAGAGATCTCCTGGCTGTGCTGGGACCCCGCGCACCTCCCACCCCATTCCCCCCCCCGCTGCTGGAGCTTCAGGCGCGCTGATGCCTTCTGCAGCCCAAGGAAACAGCTCTCTGTGGGGTGCCGCGCAGGAGGCGAATTCCACCACTGGGATCAAATTCCTCAAGCAAGAAATTTGGAAGTCCTTCAGCGCTGGAGAAAGAGTGCAAAATAGCAGTGCTTGCAGTGCATGGCAGAGCGGGGCTTTAACCGGCAGCGCTTCCATCTGTTCTGACCGTCGTGGCCGGGGTTGGTGAAATGACAGCGATAAATTCTCAGGAGCGCTCAGTAACACTCCTTGACCAAAACCGAGTTACTCACAAAGTGATTTCTTAGAATGACGTCTCCTCTTGCTCTTCCCGAGGTATTAAATTACACTGCTGTGATTAATTACTACAGCAACTGCGAGGCAAACTTGAAATCGTCACCTAAGAACAAAAGGTCTTTGAGATAGGGGATGTTTACTTCTAGCCCAAAGGGCACACGTTCACATTTGGTAAACTGTACGTTGCTCGCATTTAGATTCCTCAGGCAGAAATAGCAGCTGGCTGCACGGAGAAGCAGAAAGGTGAAAATGTCATTGGAGAAAACCTCCAAGTATTTCTCACAATTGGCACTAACAAATGGCTTCCGGAAGCTAGAGGTCACTGCACACACAGTCCTGGAGCTTTCAGGCATTAACCTGAAGCTATTGCATTTAACTTGCATTCCTAAAGCAAGGTCAGATGGTTTCCCCCCAAACGTTAGCAAATTCCAACAAGTAATCTAACGCAGACGCTTCCATTCGCTCCAGTGGGATGCTTTGGAGGCAAAAAAGGAGTGGTTTCGAGCAGGGCTGCCGCTTTCCCAGTGCGCACAAACTGCAATCGCGCTGCAGATGGGCTTTTTGCTTCCCCCAGAACCGACCGTAAATTCCGTGGCCCTCCCCCAAGAGGTATTAAGCCCGGTCTACAGAGACGGATAATTTTTTAATGCACCAGGCAGCGGGAGACACTAGCTGCTCTGTCACCTAAGTGTTTTTGGAAGAGGAAAAAGAGCTATTCAGCATTAAAGATTCAGGAATGTCTGTTGACATATTAAGGAAACAACCTCGGGGGACAGCTGACATGGCTCCAAGAAGCATTACCAAGGGAACAGTGACGCAAATGCCTTCCATTTTTACAGGCTGGCAGCTCGCCAGGTTCCCTCGCCTGATGTCTGATGTAATGCTAATCCCTATCTGGGTTAGCGCTCGGATATCAACCACAGCAGCTCACTCTGCTGCAATCAATACGGCACACTTTTTATAGAAGAGCATATAAAAAAAAATCTGCTCTAATCTACCAGGAATATGTACAGTAGAGAAATAGCAGGGGAAATCTAATGGCTAACCTGGAACTCACCCCGAGTGCGCTTCTATGGGTGTACACGTGCACACAGGGTTCTGCACAGACCCATGTACGCCCTGAAGCGCAGTGAGTCCAAGCAAGTGCCACGCGCTGTGAAGGGCTGGGTGTTCACCGGGGGAAGAAGAGCCTTCCAGTTGCTCCACTGAGTGATACGCAAGCAAAATGGGGGTGGAAAATAAAATGGGCTATTGGCAATAGTATGGAATAAAATGTTTCTTTGTGTACTAAGGATGACATGTTGCAATCCTCTATGAGTTCCCAAGGGCTCCATGGGGATTGACAAAGTCTCACAAGTCAAACAGGAGAGCCCAGATACACGGCGCCAAGGCTGGGTGAAGGACTCCCAGTCAGGCATGGCATTCAGCAGTCAAAACACGTCAGCTCCAGAGTCAGCGTGACAATTTGTCATAGCGGACACCAACACCAGCACCTTGGGAAAAGAAATGTGCAGGGGAGTATCCAGGAAAGGAATACAGGGATCCTGAATTACTGTGTAATTATCTAAGCAGTAATTTGGCTTGCTTAGAGGAGAAGAATGATGAAATCTTGAGTAACCTTCACTGAGTATAGTCTCAGATTTACACCATATGTCAGAGAAAGCACTTCCAGTCCTTATCTGCACCCTAAAACCACTCCAGGGCACTGCTTTGCTACTTACTGATAGTGCAGCCTATGGGGTCACCAGCCTTGCAGCTTACTGGGTCACCGGCCTGCATCCTGTGAGCAGTAACCCCACACCACTTTATTTCCCATGATGTTGGTATCCTAACTGTGAAAGCTGCTAAGCATGTTCTTGACCCCAAGAAAATTTTGAGGTGAACATTGTGGGTAATAAAATAGCTGAATTCCACCCTGTGTCTGATGCCCAGTGAGGCTGGCACCTTTGCAAGCCAATGCACCGCTTCCTTCCTCCCTCTTTTGTCAGATAAAATTTAAAGCGAGTTTTGGGAAAAGAGCACTTCAAAATAAAAGCTGTTTCAGTTCTATTTGCTCTTGTGTTAACTCCTGGCAGATGCAGAAAGAACACTGACCTCATCATTCAGGTTTTCCAGAGGGAGTCAGCTTCACAGAACAGCCTGAATGCTGGGTTGGTATTTTGGGTACTTACAGGAAAATCCATTTACAGGAAGATGAAAATGGCATCCCTCCCAGGCCACGCTCAGGGCAACCTTTGCACAGCAGTCAGAGTTGATTTGACCAGGTAACTGCTCCTACCTTACCAAGTAACCCCCTACTTTACCTCTGGCACCGAAACCAGAGGACATCAGTGTCCACCCTGTTAGTCCATAACTGCTCGAGCAGTCACATGGCATGAAGCTCCCCTGGGATGCTCACCATCACCAGGCCACAACCTCACACATCTGCCAGGCACTGCCTTGCATTCCTGCCTCCCTTTTGCCAGCAGCCGCCATGGCACGATGCTGCTTCTGCTCCCCACTCTGCACTTTATTCCTCACCAGCTGGGCCCTGTCCAGAGCAACAGTGGCTCTGAAGACAATGTCTGGCCTCATAACTTCTTACTTAATGGCTCCCCAGAAGCCATGACCCCTTGCTTTCACCCTCCTCACACAGGCACACACTGTTGCCTGGTCTGATATTAACTCTTCTCCCTCAGCCCAACATTAGCACAGCTCTCGGCTTGCTTGCTGGCTCCTTCAGCCTCCACACCTCCTCACTGGGTTCAGTATGCACCTACAGAGGCATTCCCACTGCAGCGCTTTGGCAATCTCCAACCTTACCCACCCCATAGTCCTTCAGTCGCGTGCAGTTTCGGCAGCGTTCCTGATGGAGCCATGAGCAGTACGCCTGAGCTAACTAACCCCTCGCCTTGGAGAATTTCCATTCTCTGATGCTGACAAAAAAAGTGTTCTCCACTGTAATGCAATGCTTTTAATGACCAAGTAATTGCCTTTAGTTTTCAAAAAGAATACGCTCAGCGCAGATGGATGGTCTTGTTATAGCAGCCTCGTGAAACAGGCCAGTAGAGAACGTTAAAACAGTAATGTTACCCTCTCTCCGATTCATGAAGAGATGAAATGTTTGATGACCAAGGAGCCTCTATTCTTAAACAAAGGGCTCAGCTGGTTTTGCTCACTTTAGAATAAGCAAGAAAGAGGCATACAGCTTAAGATACATTTGCAAACACCATACGCATGGCAGTGCTCCAGACGTGTCTTCCCTTTGCGGCCCTTGCACACATGGCGGGGGGGAACCGCAGGCCCAGTTCTCCTCAATGGCAGTTAGCAGTGACCTCATGGAATTATGACACAGTGCCAATGGGAAAAGAAATCCAGTCCTTTCTATACAATCCATAGGGTATGTGCACAATTTGTAACATACGTGCTTATATTTCCTTAATATTTAATGAAATGCTTACGAGCAAACACATTTTTAAAACGTTGGTGTAATTACAGTTTGTTGTGCTTGAATTCTGAATGGAGAACAGTCTCCATTATTTTTTCCACATGCTCATACAACATTATATTGGAAGCATATTTTACTCAGTTAGACGTGTTGTGTGCTTCATAAACACTTTGCACAGTTGGAAACTTTAATGTTTAACAAAAATCCGATCGTCATCAATACAATGCAGAAAATCACCATTGCAGTCAATGGTCTGAGCTCTGACCATGGGGGCTGATCACCAGGGGCTCATTCCTGAGGACCCCAGCCAAAGGGATGTACTCTGAAACTGCACACAGCTCAGCTGGGTTCCTTGGGACTGCTGAAAGGTGGAATATCTTCTCCAGACAGCACATAGCCCAAGCAAAAAGTTAATGCTCTGGTCTAGGTGGAGTTATACTGTTAAATTTTAAAATACAAGATAGGTATCAGTCAGCGTCTGCACCCTGCAAGCTCCATTGCCCTTCTGGTGTGGTCCAGTAACCTCTGACAGTCCAGTTAATGTGACTCAGGCATTATCACACAATCTCTCATACTGAAACCACCCAATTTATTGGCCTGCTTCTAGAGTTATTCAAAGAACTCCCGAAAAATCATCATAGCGTCTTTCTGAAATGTTCATGCAAGGCTGCTGTTCATGAACTCTAGTGACCAATTAGTAAAACTAGGCCATTTTCAGGGCAAAATCCTTAGACAAAATCCACAGGAGTGAGTGGATGTCAGCTTCTCACTCTCAGAACAAACACGGTTCTGTGTTCTCAATGCAATGCATCCTTACCCAGGCCACTTCATGCAGCAGCTGGGGATTTCCACTTTTTCCTGTGCTTAAACACAATAAACCTTGGGTGTTGATTGGTCTCCATTTCCAAACCCTCTGATTCTGTTCCAAAACGAAAGCCCCCTCAGGTGCAAAATGGAATATGTGTGCTACGTGAAGAGCTGCAGTCAGAGGGTAGATGGATGCATTCGTGCTAGTTCCACAGTAATGTAAGGGTCAGAAATAAAACATTAGCAATCAAAAGCATTACAGGAACATTCCCTTTATTATGTATCATCCTAAATATACACCCATAAATATACATTGGCAGCTTGTGAGAGATACAAGCCTGTTCTTACGCTTTAATGCCTGATGACATCTTCATGTGACAGCAACACGGTTCCACAACATGCAGGAAACGCTGCTGATGTAAACAGGCATTTGGCAAAGGAAAAGTAAGCTTGCCTTTCTCTGAAGAATACTGAAACAGGAGCATTCTTTCATGAACTAATGGGAATGCAGCCCCTTTTATTCATAACAGCAACTGTGTGGCAATTGGTAAAAGTTTACCTCTCTGGTATTCAAGTTGAGCTCTCTTTTTTTATATGCTGTTGCCTGTCCCAGACACATGCTAGTCAGGGAGCGAGGTGAGGTGTGTGAATCCCCATAAGTTATGTGCAGAGCAGTGTCTGTGTTCCTCATCAGACGAAATGGCTACAGTCTGTGCAGGCTTCCTACTCCTTCCAGCCTGATGCTTTCAGAACAGGGGTCTATCCAACCCCACATGTGCTGCTGGATGGACACCCAGAATCTTCAGACTGCATAATGTGAGGACCACAGAGCACAGGAGTCCAATTTCTAAAGCTATTGAAGAAACTGCTGTAGCCTAGGGCACAGGGTCTGGGTTTGATTTCACACTCCCGCTCAAGCGTGAATTAGCTGGAGAGGGAGTTTTCTGTTTTGCTACAACTTTTGCTTCATGCAAAAGCAGAGGGACACTATCCTTGGTCTTAGCAGCATCCATCTGAAGGTGTATTTCCTTCTGTGAAAAGAGCCACCAAGGAAAATATTTAGCCTTGTACCTTTAATGAAGACTCAGCTAGCTGAGAGCTGGCCTAGTGACCAATATGTGCTTAGGGAAGTCAAAGAGAGCGACACTTCTTCATCCTACCTGCTAGGTCTTCTTTCTCCATTCTGCTGTGTGCAGCCGTATGGCTCTGACCATCAGAAGAGCCATGCACAGATCTGACCGGCTGGAATCGCTCCACCCCTGGGTCATTAATATTCAATTCTGGCTCTGTACTTAAGTGACACGATAGACATGAGAATTGAAAGCACAAAAACTACTAACCTCTGATCCTATCTCTGCAACAGAATCCCTTGGTGGCTTTAGGCGAGGTACTTAACATCTCCGCCTTAGTTTTCCATTTGCAGAAGGGGCCTGATAATACTCAGCCACCTACTCCACGGAGGAGTCGTGAGGATTCATTTCTTAATGTAAAGTGGCTTGAAGATGAAAACCTGCATGTAAGTGCCAAGTGGTATTACAGTTACCCAGGTTCAGCTTCAATTTTGGAGACTTGCTTTCCTTTCTAAAATGAGGGAAAGTATTCCCCTTAGTCTACCGAGATTTCTGTTCTGTGCTTTATTTCCTACAGAACAGGGAAGGAGGGTTGGGAGCGTGGAGAAAAACGTGCCCCCTTGGATCTCAATCTACCTTTCACATGCTCTCAGGAAATTGTTTTGAAAGTGCCCGATACTTGCTGCAATATGCTGCAGTCACAAGGCAAAAATTTTACTCTTTCGAGAATGCTTTATGAGCCCCAGGAATAACTCATCTCTAGCAGGGATGGTTAAGCATAATGTTGAGAGTCTACGATTTTCCCTAGAGGCAGAGAAATCATTCCAAGCTTTTCTTCAATTTGGTCATGAAACTTTAACAAGAAAATACCCAGGGCTGTTCTGGCACATCACTGGAATACGTACCTTAAGACCAAGCAGGGGGAGTGGTTTGATCCACCAAGTTGCTTCCTTCTATCTTCCATGAGCTAAATCTTTGAGTCGAAGCAACAGTTTGTGTATGGCAAACTATTTTCACAGCAATGCAGTCAACACGATGCTTGGTCAGCATCTTTAAGCAGGCTGGCATAGCTGCACTGGACAATAGCAGTGATAGAGAGCAGAGGAACTGGTTGTTCTAGCACTGGCTGCGCTGAGAGCACGAGTGCAGCAAACAAAGGGACTGGCCCAGTATTTGCAAATGCTAAGATTACTGGAAACAAAGGAAATAATTTTGTCACCCCAGAAAAAAAAATAATATGGTCTTTCACGATTGTTCTGAAAAAGCTCCCTTCCATAAACTGTCGCCACTCCTAAGAATTCAGAGCATGCAGCTAATGCCCATGGCTCTACTTCCAGCTTCATTAATAGGAGATTTTGGCACTGCAGGAGCACCTCCTTGTGCGTGCTGGATCCAGATCTGACCTAAGCACACAATTACGTTTCTGTTGAAATAGCCAGAGCACACAATGTGGTATTTATGCCAGTTTTGTGCTGACTGGCAGACAGACACTACCTGACTCGGTATGATGCCTGCCAGAATTTGTCAAACATATTTGAACCAGCGCGGTAAGTCTGCGCTAGCTCAGAGCTTGGCAGCACTTGGCTGTGATGTCCTGGCCCAGCACAGGGCACTCTATGTCAGACTTGTTATCCTGTGGAAACACAGTTTAAGACGCGCAGAATAGTCACACGCCTTGCTTATATCGATCAAACTGCCCTGCCCCTTTATTGTAAGATATTGTTAAGATACTGTTCAATTCCCATAGGCATAGCAGGGATTATATAATTCCAGAGAAAAGGGCTTCATGTTTCTAAGTGATGCAGTAATTGCCAGGTTCATCCGCTTCCTGAATTTAAAATGTTTAAAATGAAAGACACCGAGTTAATATAAGCAAAACATGGAAAGAAAAGAAGGGTCAGATGAGAACAGAAACCTACTGCCTGCTCCTGCTTTTTGGACTTCCCATTGAGTGGTGTGTGGAGCCAAGCCACCCTGCACTCCAAGTTGCTCCACTTTCAACAAATGTTGGTTAAGTCCTGCAGGATCAGAGCCAGCATTGGGATTCTGAGGCATCCTGGCAAGAGGAATCTGCTGGGATCCTCCCTTCCTCATCGTCCCTCCCAGGCAGAACAGAGTCATTTACAACAAAGTGGGTGGGAGGGCTCAGAAATCTTTGAGCCCTGACAGCTTACCCGGGCAACATCGAGGATGGCCACATGCACACTGGGGATGTCAGCATCTGAATTATTTTCTAGAAACAATTCCCTCTGAAGGGAGCAGTCCTTCAGACAAAGCCTTGTGACACATTCTGGTGATTTTTAGGCTATCTTCTCTTCCTTTTCATATAATTACTTTGTTATGGAACTCAATGATCAGCCAGAAGTGGTCAAAAGAACCACAGAAACAAAATGTCTCTTGGGACATTGCAACACAGTACTGAACCAGTAAGAAGAAACTTTACTAACTTAAGAGCATCACGAGTCTCTTTGCTTTACCTGCTTTCTCCCATGTCTCTCTCTTATTTGTCCTCTTTCCACCTCTGTTATATGTGTCTTCTCCATATCATTCTCTTCTCTCCTGGCCTGTACTCTCTCTTCTCAAAATAATTCTCTCCCCTTGTTCATTATGCTCCTTCTCTTGCTCCTTTTCTACTCACAGTGGTTTTACCTACTTCTCTCTTTTCTCATTAGCCATTCCCACTCATTCCTGGCATCCATCCTCCAAAATTTCTTTGCTCCTGCTTGTCAGTTCTCCCTCTCCACCCCAGTTCTTCCTGCCTGATGTTTTCTTTTCTTTGGTCTTTACCTCCCCGGGGAAATTAACTTCTCTTACTCCAAGACTTGCAACTTTCTCCTCCCCATTCTTGTAATAACAGCATCACAGAATGATTTGGGTTGGAAGGGACCTTAAAGATCATCACATTCCAACCCCACTGCCATTGGCAGGGACACCTTCCAGGTTGCCCAAAGCCCCATCCAACCTGTCTTTGAAATCCTTCCCTTACATACACTGTGAGTCATTCTCATCCTCTTTCACCTCATTGCCCTGGAAATTTTCTCTGTCCCTATCATATTAGCTACCCAGCAAGATGTCCCTCCCAAGCTTCGGATGTCACTACAGCCAGGGGAGCCACCATCATGGGAAGGACACTTAAAGACTAGGTTGAAAAGAAGCTCTGCTTGTGTGCAGACTAACTCACAGGGAGGTTATTAGTTGTGCGTATCAAAGAGTGGGTCAGCAGACAGGAAAATCCCCAGCTTATCAGTTTCTCCCTTAGAGAGCTATGGCTGTTCTGTCACTGCTGTTAATCTGCTGCTCTCTGAGTGCTCGGTGCCACACAGACAAAAGGCTGCTTGATACTCCTTCCCTTGCTCTTCTTAGTAGTGGGGAGGGTTGCTCTGGTCACAGGCACACAGCAGTAGAGCCAGATCCCCTCTTCCCCTTATGCTGGTATGCAGCTTGGAGGCAAGTCAGCTCTTTGGACGAGATGCTCTTTCCTGTGGCTGGAAGTTGCATCAGAAGTTCACCGCAGAGGACAGCTAAGACACCAGGCAGCGCCAGCCAGCGCCTGGCAGGGGGCTCTTGCACTCCTTTTGCGGGCCTCACCCAGGGACTTCCCCACCGTGCTGTGAGCTGGCCCACCGACAGGAGAGCCACACAGAGATGGAGTGCTGGAGCTGGACACTGGCCATGCAGAAATTGTGCACAGTGTGATGTTAAGTTGCTGTGCTGAATCCCCTCTGCTCATGACCAGTTTCCACGCTGAACGCTCTCTTCACCGAAAAAAAAAAGTCTATAAACTGGCTGGGCTAACTGCTTCCCAAGGGCACCATCACTAAGTCAACAACATTGTGGTACGAATATGTGTGTCCCATTGTTAGAGCGGGAGAGCCAGCGCTGACCGGGGTTTGTAAGGAACACCCACTAAGATCCCCAGATGCTGAGCAACCAAGTTTAAAGCTCCCAAGGCCAGTGCCTTGCAAGAGCAGGAGCCAAGTACAGTGGAGCAACAGACGAACGCTTGCTTTTCTGCTCCATATCCTTCCCAGTCCTTCTCCTAACCTAGAGGATTAGTGATTCTGGATGCAGAGCCTACATGCATGCAAATATACATGAAACCGGCAAACACTACCTCTATTAAACCCACAGCGGAGCTCGGGCCCTGACAGGACCCACCTCTGAGAGCTTTTCCAAGCCTCACAGGAAGGCCAATGCCACGGCAGAGCCAGAAACAGAGCCCAGACCTGCTGGCTCCACGCTGCAGGCCCCAGCGGCAACACCTCTTCCCTCTGCCACCGTGCTCTCCACGAGCTACGTTGGCCAGACCAAAAAAGACGTTCAAAATAAATAAAACCCACTTCTCGTGCCAAGCTTTAAGAAATATTTTCTTGTCACGGCGGGTTGTTTTTCTCCCGCTAGACGCTAGGCAGTCTCCACCGAGCGAGACAGCTTTCCTTTTCTTCTCCAGGAAACACAGTTGTCTCCCACATGTTGTACTTAATGTAGCTCAGGCTCATGTTTGAGGAAATTCCCCCTAATTCAGTGAAATCGTTAGCTTGGCAGTGGCGCTCTGGAAACGGGACCCAAGGATTGCATCGGATTTCTTTTCTTTTCTTTTTTTCTTCTTTTTTTTTTTTCCTTTTTAAAGCGCACAGGAGAGCTCGGGCTCAGAATGGGCTGCTGAGGAAGACAGACACTCATGTTACATATAAAGGATTTGGCAGGCCTCGACACAGAAATTTCCAGAAGTGTTTGCGTGGCAACAGCTCCATGCCAATCCACATTTTTCAGCTATCCTGGCCGGCTGCCCGGCCGACAAGAAAGTCTTGTATCTCCGCACAGCTCGCTGGCTTCCCTGAGGAGTTTCCATGCTGCATGGCAACGTTGGATAATCTTATTTGCGCGCCAGAAAAACTCCTGCTACTTACACTGTTACTAAATACCAGATGTGCTTAATAAAGAGTAAGTGGAGCCAAACCTAGGGTAATCACATAACCTATCATTAACATTTTCTAAAAACAAAAATGCAATTGGAACAGCAGATTACTGTTTTGCTTTGTTTGCTTTACGCCCTATTACTGGAACCCCTGGGGTGCTGGGAACAGAGCGCGGTAGGAGCAGACAGCTCTGGCACGGCTGATGACATTGTTTACAATCACACCCCTGCACATCTGAAACATGTGTGAGAAAGTAAGGGCTAAGCAGATTTCCTTTGCGCTCGGCGCAGAAGCCAGCAGGGAGGGAGGGCTGAGCAGGAAGTCTGCGCCGAGCAGGAAAGTGCCGGGGTCATGTTTCTCCGTCCTGTCCCACGGAGGAGGCTGGGGAAGGAGCGGCGGTGGTGGGGTCCGCTCCTTCACTGTGTTTGCACATCCCCAGTGGAGGTGTGGGCTTTGTTCCTCGGAGCTGAATGACAACACAGATCCTCCAAGCCCATTTAAAGCACATCTTTTCATGAGTCGGAGGCCTCGTCATTGCGCAGAGCATGTGCGTGTGTTTGTTGTGGATTTAAATGGATGGTGCACATGTGCAAATCTGACACTGACCAGGCCCTTGGGGGAAACGGTTTAGTCACGGCAATGTAAGCGAGCTCTGCTGGGATAGGCTCTTAAAGGAGAGACACAAACACTCAGCGATGTGTATGGCCCCCCTCTGCAGCCAGTCCCTCCTGCAGCTGTTCTGTGGTTGATATGCAGGAATGGAGTTAAACGACTAGAAAGGAAGTTTTTGTCTTTATTTTGGTGCCCGCTGCTATCCAGCTGGAGGAGAAGCCTGGCAAACAGGCACTCACTGGCTTCCCCCTGGGGCTGGTCACCCCTCATGTGTCTACGCGCTCAGTCTAGAGGGAAGGAAGACTCCTGGAATGGAGCAGAAGTCCAGACCAGGCCCATCATGTGTGCGAAGCTGGGGAGCAGTGAGTCACTGTGTCACACCACAGCGAGCAGCCATGGCTGCGTCCCTCTAGCCAACCCAAGGCAGCGGGAGTCACAGCCATGCAGGGCTGGAATATCTGATCCCAGGAGCCAGGCCAAGGGCAGGGTGTGAGGAGGTGACTGTGGGTGTCAGCCTGCCACAGCCCGGAGCTGGAGGGCGGCCACCTCCCAGTGCTCACATGGCTACCAGCGTGACTGGGCTCGGGCTTGCCTGCACTGCTGAGGAGGCTACAGGAGGCAGGGAATGCCGCTGCACACCCTCCTGCAGTGCCACCTTCAGCTCTGGAAGCTTTCCTGGCTGAGTGCAGTGCGGGCTGCTAAGCAGCCACCAAGTGAGGCAGCACAACTGGGGCACCCCTAGGTTGCTGAGGGAGCTGTGTGCAACCTGCAGGTCATAGGCACTCGCAGCAGGAGAGCAGCAGCGTCCTCCACCCACCCTGCAAGCACAGAACGATCAGCTTTCCCAAATTAAAAACATAGGAGAGCAGTGAAGTGGCCAGCAGCTCACTCCCTTGGTGTGCCCACTCCCTGTGATCCAGACAACCTGCTATCAGGGGAGCTGCTGCTTCAAGGAAGCCTCACCCCATCAGCTGTAGGCGGCACGTAGTACAGCCAGGAGGAAATTAGGTAGTGGCTCCCCGGCTCCGCATCACTGTTTCCACTTCAGGCTTTATAAGGATCTTCTCAAAGAGTCAGGAAACAGCACAGAGGAACAATTAATCCGCTGCATGGAGGCACTCCTTCCCCTCAGTGCTGCCTGGGGCTCTCAGCCCCTGTCCACCTCACCCTGCCAGCTGCCTCCTCTTGGCCTCCTAGAGGAGCCTGTGGACATGCACCAACAATGCCTGTCAGCTTCAAGGACCCAGGGCATGCCCCATCACACCTGCCCCTTCCACACTGCACTGCGCAGGGCATTAGGTTCAGTTTGCAGAAGAACCAACCAAGAGATGTTTTCCTGCAGCCGCTTCCAGGTGCCCAGAACACGTACTGTTCTTTGGAGTCTGGCTTGTTTGTTGTGTTTGAAGGGAGATCCATCAGTCGGTCCTGAAAATGAACACCTAACACTGTCCCCAGTTGGCAGCAGGAAGGACAGAGGTCTGCCAAGCAGTCACGAGGCGCTCCACAAACAATTTGCATCACCTCGCCACCTGCAAACAAAGCGCATTGCCATCAGGAGACTTCAGAATGCAAAGTGAGGATGTTTCCTCCGGCTTCAGTTCCCACAAGCCAGGCTCATAAAAGCTCAAGCTCTGCTGCTCGGGATTTTGGTAAAGGCTTTATTTCTTGAATTTAGAGCCTCTCTTTGCTGAAAGATGAGTCTTTTTAACCAGTTGCTGAAGTTTTTTGACTGTTGCTATCCAGTCACGTTACTCAAGAGCCATGAGGTCCCATGAGCACAACAGGGCCGACCCATGGGATAAGCCTAACCTGCCTGACAGGCAAATTTAACACAGAGCATCCTTCTCTTGAGCTTTACAGTAAGTTTGGATGCATGTGAGGTTTCTCTGTTTTGCTCTGTAGGGGCCAGACAGACTTAGGTTTTTGTACAGCATTTTACAGATCTGAAACGTGGGGCAGACCTTGACCTGAAGAGCTATCTCTAGAGACAAGACAATAAAAGAGATTGAACAGGGAAGCAGAGGAAACAGAAAATTCTGAAGAAGAAAAAAAAAAGGTTTGCAAATACCATCTTCACAACGTGATCTATGTGACGAGGGTTTTGAGATGAGTTTTGGGGGCTTTATTAGGAGAGAGGTAAGGAAGAGTCAGGGGAAGGGCAAGGGCAGGAAAGAGCAGGCAGATGAGATGAAGCTGAGAGGAAGAGAAAGGAGAAGACAATCCCCACAAGTCCCACTATATCTTATTCTGTTCTCCAGCAGCCAAGAGATAGGGGGTGGGGCACAAAATGTGCAGAAGAGTTACAGAAGGTGACCCTGCTTCATCACTGCAGTTCTCACACTGGTGAGCTAAAGCTGACCCCATTTTTCCCTTGTCACAGGGCTGCAATTTTTGTTTAAAAAACTTCTGCTAGTTCCCATCAATCACAGCCAAAGCTGGACAAGTGGGCAACACAATGTCAGGGAACAACTACAACCTAATGCACATGGGAAAGATCTGTGAGAGCTCTCCAACACATTGACAAGTTTTATCTTATCTGTTGCCAGGCGGGATAAAGAGCTGGAGGGACAGTGAAGGTCAATCAGGCACTTAGGAGAGCTTGGAACGAGGGAATAACTGATTATGCTGAAGGGCATCACATTTACAATTGAGGCTGAGCTCCAAAACCACACTATGGAGAAAGTAATCCGTTTCTCTGCCCCAGCCCCGCGTAAAAAGTCTCCCCACTTGCCACACCACAACCACGTTGGAAGCGACATTCCCCTTCGCTGAGCCCCCACCAGGTCCTGGATGCGAGAGGATGAGCAATAAGCTCATGAGTATTAAAAAGAAAAAGGCTTAGCACAAAGTGCTTCTGGGCACAGCTCTGCTGCCAGTATAAAGCATGATGAAAAGCATACTTTCTTTGATGAAGCCTCAGTCGAGTGGCGTATGGGTAAAGGTGAATCTAGTATATACTGTGTTTGTCTGATGGCAAACAGACCACTTGTGAAATCCATCTGACTGGCTGTTGTGAGAAAATCTTCACGAAACATCTGTGAGCTTTGAATCACCCCATTGTTGTCAGGATTTCAGATGGAAATTGTTCTGGAAGTGAGAGAATGGTGGGTCACTAGTGGCTTATTTCTTATGAAATGCTTTGGATTTAGGGACTTTGGGCATATGTCAATACTTTCCTCATTTGCAGATTCACATGAAGCAAAATGGTATATGAAGAAATATAACGGAGCAGTTTGTCTTTTGCTCAAGTAGTAAAGAACTGGGCTACAGCCATGTTATGAAACTATGCAAGATTTTGTAAAAAAACGTTTTGACCCCCTAGAACAGAACAGCCATGTTAGTGATGGTGATGAACAGCCCATGAGATGTGAGTGCTGGGGCCAAAGAAGATGTGCGCTGTGATTTGGCCCTGCAGAGAGACTCAGCACATCTGGCTTAGCCTCCCGGCTCTGCCGCTGACATCCTATAGCTTTATCTCTGTTGCTTTAGCAGAGAGATTCAAGAGCACCAGAACAAATTGGTTGTGTTTTCAGGGTTAGATAATCTGCTGAATGGCCCTTAAATCCTCCAGTGTGAAGCAGCAAGCGTAAGGTACCCTCTGCAGCGGTCAGCCTGGAGAGAGCCGCAGGGAGGATATGGAGCTGTGTCTGCTGAACACCCGTCTATCACCTCTGCTCATGAGCAAAGCTACACAGGTTATCTCCGAGGTCTCACTGGAGGGAAGAAAATAATGACAGCTTTCCTAATTGAGTCACCCTTCAGTGGGTTTCCCTCTCTGCCCAGGGCCACCTACCGGTGTCGGTGCCAGTCCAGCCTGCCCTGACTTCAGCTTTTCCTCCCTTCATTTCCTCAGCTGCTAATGATGCTGAAGGCATGGACAGGATGTGTGCCACAGGGCAACAGGGCTTGATTGCACCAGAATGAGAATCTCCAGGAGAGCACCTCCAGAAATAAGGAAAGGTGTGAAGTAACCTGGTGCTCACACAGTGCCAGCTATCAGGAGCACTGGGTGTTTGGAGATGGCAGCTAGCTGCTTCTGGCAGCTGCTTGCATGAACAGTATGGTTCTTTATTTTACAGCCTCTCTCAGATTTTCCTTGAGCACCCCACTGACACAGGGTGAATTCTGGGGAGCAGTCCCTCCTCCTTTTTCCTGGAACAGCAAACATCTGGCACTACTGAGATACCATCACCTCGTGGCACCGGCTGGCTGTATTCCTTAATGAGCTTTTATGTAACAACTTCACAGTGCTTTTCCAGGGAGGACAACAGTCTCGTCCATTACCTTGCCTCACATATTCCTCCATAGACGGACAGTTTATGCTGAAGCTCTAGAAAGAATTTCCTTCTGTGCTCTGTCCCCACCTTTCCTTGTTTAATTCCTCCCAAATGTCTCTCTGGTGCTTAACCTGCAGGTCACCCTGTTCACCAAAACCAAAGCAAAATGCTGGTTTGAATAAGCCTGAAGTGCACGGATGTCATTTCTGAACATTAGCAGGCTGCGTGATACTTCCAGCTGCATTTGATCCTATTTGCTGGAGCAGCCTGAACTTTCCAGGGGCAGGTTCTTCCTCCTGCTTCATTATTGTTCAAACCCACCAAGCAATGCCCGTGGAGCGGAAGCCTGAATGAGGTTGTTTAATGAGCAGGCCGAGTCATTCATCTGCTCCTTGTGGTCCTGCAGCAGGGCTGCAACACCCCCATCCCAGCTTTCCTTCAAGACACCCCTCCTCTTGGCATGAGGAAAGCAGCTGCTGCCGACATTGCTTGGGGCACAGCAGCCTCACTCGCAGCAGCCTCCTTTAAGCCTGCTCCTTACACTCGTGTTCGCGTTGGTGCTGAGCTGCTGCGGCAGCCATTCTGCTGCACCGTGGCAGGGAGGTGGCCTGGTGGGTGCAGCCACGGAGCACGCAGCCACGCTGTGACCCCGGCACCTGCTGGGTTTGGAAAGCACGCCATGCCTCGGGAGCTGCATGGAGCTGGCTTACACCCCGCGGCCGAATAAGGGCTCGAGCCTGCAGCTGGCGTCAAGCGGGCCGTGGAAATTCGGTGGAGCCCTGCCAGGCAACGGCAGCTGAAGCGCTGGCACCAGGAGCTATTTTTTATACATAAAACCAGCTATTTTTGCGCGACCTTTGGTTTTGCAGCAAAGCATGCGGGCTGCCTTTCCCCTGTCAAAGTACGAACGGATGATGTCTTTGCCGGACGCTCACATCGCAGAGGCGTTCGGGGCAGATAAGCGCCAGCATCTGTCATGGTGTCGTTTTTGCACTGCGCAGCAGCGTGGGAGCACTCCCTGTCCCCCTGCTCCCCGCCTGCTAAAAACAACTGAAACTAATTACATACCAGGAATACCAGCGACCCCGCAAAGCGGCTCTCCCTCCCTCGCTCCCTTTTTTCCCTTCCGCCTGATTCACCAGGGCCTTGGCTGCGCTCCAGGGCTGAGGAGGGTGGGGAGAGGCAGGAGGGCTCTGGAGGGCAGTGGCTGCCTCCTGCACTCATTTCCACTTCACAGCTGCTGCCGAGCTCTGCCACGGGGAGACGGATCCCAGAGGTGGGAGGGAGTGTGGCGGGGAGGGAGAGGATGAAAGCGGCAAAGAGCTGCATTTATGAGGCTGTTTTTCTTTCGGTGAAAAGAAGCATTTATCAGTGATTTCATGTATCATGTGAGAGGTGGCTTCCTGCCAATTTTCGAAGGATGCAAACAACCCGCTGACATCATACGCTAAATATAGAGCAGCTCCCGCTTTAGGTGGATAAATAATGCAGATGCACAAGCCTGGGTCTTCGGTTACACACTCATTAGGATCAGCCTGTCAGGTTCACACAAACGAGAGAACACCATCCAGCTCCAGTGTGGAGTGAGAGGTGAGGAACGCAAAACAACTGCAGACAATGGGTGATTAAGCAGATTTCCTTGTTCTCTGCTCCTTCTTACAGCTACGTTTCATGTCTGCAACACGCCACGCTGCAGCTTTTCCAGCACGGCTCTCCCACGTCCCTCCCTTTTCCTTGAAGCCAAGCCCTAACGACAGCCATGGGTGGGGAGAGGCTGAACAATGAGCGCAGCCAAAATGTGGAAACTTCCCCGGGCGCTTAGCGGGGGAAAAAAAACAGGAGAAAGAAAAAGGCGGAAAAAAAAAGGGCTCTGATCAGACTATGCAAGCAGTAAAACAGCAGCAGCTCGGTGGGAAACAGAAGTTTTCCATGCCCCGTTAGAGAGAGATTTTAATTAGGGTCTCCCCATGCCGAACACTCCGCTAGTGTCCTTGTGAGGCGCCCATCTTAACAACCGGACAAGCAAACCTGTGGCTGCCCCACGGCGCATTGCTTTAAGGTTTCAGAAAGCGCTCGAAGAAGGATTAGGATTCATAACAAAACCCCATCGATACTTTTCCCCTTCCCTTCCTTCAGATCAAAGGCGCTGTGCAGGAGGAAGAGTCCAGAGCCATTCCCACCCGGGGAGAAGGGAGACCCGAGAGCAGGAAACGCGAAGACAATGCGCCATAAAGCTGCCGCAAGGTGTTGGATCGATGACAACATCTGCATGATTCCTTCCCCTGGCAGCCAGGGATACAATAGAAGCTGTTCCTATGGAAACCAGCGCAAAAGCATCGGGCAGGAGGAAGAAGGCTGCAATTAAAGGTGGAAAAGCGAGAGAATATTTTTAGATCGCTTCGGAGGAACACTACAAAATGACATCACCCTATCTTGTTATTTGCACTGGGGCTATGTAACGTATTGCGGCGTCTGCCCCTGACCGTTAAATGGAAAAATGTTATTATGCGTGTGAATTATAAATACTGCGGTGAAACCCGAGGTCGGGAATTATTAGACATCACTGTTCTGTAATAAAGAAGAACATTTAATACACTGCGCTGCACGGATTCACTGCTCGATGCAAGAGGCATTGTGTCTAGGATTTTAATATTCCCAGAAAGTAATTATGAGTCATCCTTTTATTGTTATGAAGAAGCAAAGTGCAAATAATTTTACACATTTGATATCCCTCAGATCAATGAGTCTCTTGCACTGGAGAAACATGGCCTAATTTTCCGGAGTGCTGTGTGCCAATGTGCTCCAAGTGGATGTGGCAGTAGTTGTAGCTGCTCAGCACTGCCAAAAACTCACCCGTCCCTTTCACGTGTGAACATCTCATTCATTTCAGAAATACAAAGTGCACATTCCGCTGTCTGTATTCGGCTCCTTAGGTAGGGCCAGACTCCACCAAGAGTTAAGGACCTGTGGCATAAAGGCCTGAATCAAGGCGAGAAATTATTCTGACACGTTTGTGGCAGCTTTACTGAACTGGGGGTCCTTCCGCAGGAGCATACCTGAAATGAATCAGATTCCCCAACTAAGGCCCCACAAACACACATGTAGGTGCGGCAGCATCCATCCATGCCAGTTCCCAGTGTCAGCCCCGACAACGTGCAGGATTGACTCCGAACACGAACCCAGCCTGGCAGGCCGCTATCTTGCAGACAGTGCTCCCCACTGACAGGAGAGCCTCCAGCTTCAGAGGGAGGTGAAGCAAGCGGGGACTCGCCCGCCTCGCAGCAGGATGTGGGAGCCCAGCGCCCGCCGCACTCGAGAAGTGCAAATCGCTATTGGGGTCACACCACCGCCAGTAACGTGAGAAGGGTAAACCCAGAGGAATGCGCTTCTTGTGACTGCAGAGCTTCAAAACTGCTCTCTGCACCGGAATAATGATCAGCAAATGTCACACTCAGCTAGAGAGTGCGCTGTCACTGGAGATGGGCAGGGACTGAAATTCCCCACGCAGATATCCACCGACGCTGCCAAAATATCTGCGGGTGAGTGACAGGGCTTGCCCTAGCTTCTGCCCTGTGTGAAATGAAGCACGTGGTGCTCAGCCATTTGTTTTTGCACTCGGGACGAACCTCTGTGTCAGCAGGGAGGTGGGTCACCGCAGCCGCCCCGATGCCTAAGGAGCAGGCACAGGCCCAAGCAGCCCTGCACAGACCCACAGCAAGGCGTGGGCTGCCCTGATGGCTTTTCTCAGTGCTCCTCGTTGGTGGGCTAGGCACACCCCTGGCAGCGTGTCCTCACCTCCCCTTCCCTATCCCAGCAGTAAAAGGTACTGGTACAGCCTGACGGGGCAGTTGCCGGCTGGAGAAACAGCAGCACATAGCATAGAGAGGATGGTGGATGGATGGGCAAGCAGAAACGGGCAGGCAGAGATTGCTTAAAGCAAGGGCAAAAGGCAGCAAAGCCGGATTTTAATTTTCCCCCGTGCCATCATTATGTGCTGCTATTCTCCCAGTTTTAGCTCTCTCTTCCACACAGATCTGGCGCTGTAAATATATAATAGCGGTGCGTGTGCTACTTCTAGTCCATCTTTGAGCAGGGGTAGAAGAACATCAACCACCACCAAGTAGCTCAGGCTGCAGGGTCCCACAGAGCATATCCACAGAGCAGAACCCACAAAAGCGAGCAAATTGACACGAGCCTGAAATAACAAAACGTGAAAACATTTTTTGGTCTAAGCACGGCCTTTTAGCTCTAAGATTCCTGAGTAAGTTGCACCAAAATCTCCTGATTTAGCTGACTTGGTGACAGAGACAGCAGCCTTTTTATGGTAGGATTGACTAAACTGACCTATTGTGCACACTGGCTTCATTCAGCTTAACCTCATCCCCTCTTCCCAGTTAAGCTAATGCCCAGCACAACACTGGATAACTTTTCCTTTCTTCCTGTCTGCTCTTTTTTGCCACTTCTCTTTTTTTTTTATTTTTATTTTTTGAGGAAGGAGGTCGGGTTCTACATCTTACAATATTAGTGTTGGATATGGATGAAACATCATTTCATACAACTTATCATTTAATTCGTATTATATGTTAGCTTTGGCAGTGCCAGCATTGTAGTCATGCCAGTAGAGAGACTTTGATCTGAATGAGTGTAAGACTCAGCCAGGCTTGCAGTAGGGTTGCAGAAAATAATTTCCAATAGAAAGAAACACGTGTTTGGAGGAATGGACGTGCCGTCAGTGCCCTAAATAGCACGTTTTACAAGAGGTATGGCTTCTTTGCAAAACCGAGGACCATTTTAGGACAACACACAACCTGGGCCGAGGAGTCGCTTTCACGGCTGGAATTCACCGGACATTTTGGGCACTGTCCCAACCCGAATCACAGCAGCCGCTAACATGTATGGCTCAAGGCCCTGCAGAGATCGTCCAGGCCCTCTTGGCCTCCCCTTCCCTCTCTTCCTGTCTTCCCCAACTCGTATTTGTTTAACCTTTTAAAAATACCGTTGGTGACAGGGACAGCCCTCTGCCAGGGCATGCCTCTCTCGGCGGTTAGACGTGTTTTTCCTTCGGACCTAACCCAGGTCACTCTCACTGAGGAACAACTTACCTTCCTCTCTCTCTACCTGGAGACTAGTTGGTCTAACGGCAATCCTTACATATCTGACACGTTTCCAATCAGCCCTCATCCTCCACTCGTGCAGACTGGACAAACCAGTCCTTTTAACCTTTCACCGAGAGTCACCTCCTCCAGGTTGCCACTATTGCCCTCTCTCCTCCAGCCTCTCCCCCATTGGAGCAGTAGGCCTGCTTCTCCCAGGTGACAGTGATAGAACAAGAGCGAACGGCCTCAAGTTGCACCAAGGGGAGGTTTGGGTTGGATATCTGGAAAAATTTCTTCTCAGAAGGAGTGGTGCGGGATTGGAACAGACTGGCCAGGGAGGAGGTGGAGTCACCGTCCCTGGAGGTGTTCAGGAAATGTGTAGATGAGGCACTGAGGGACGTGGTTAGTGGCCATGGTGGAGATGGGCTGATGGTTGGACTAGGTGATCTTGGTGGTCTCTTCCAACCTTAATGATCTTAAGAACACTGCTGCTGTGTGTGGGAAGGCTGTACATCAGGCTTGCAGCTGGCAGACAGGCTGGGCTTGGCTTGGCTCTGCAGGGTTGCAGGAGCTTGGGCTAGCAGAAGTGTTTGCTGAGCGTGTCCGTGCAGCTTCAGCTCAAGCTTGCCAGGGACCCAGCTGAACAATTAGAGGAAATATCAGTGCAGTTGTGGGTTCTGCTTGCAGCACGCTCATAGCCCTTCCTTCTATGAATAAAATTAATCATTCTCACTGATTCTCTAATCAGCCCAATCCTCAGAGGTCTAAATTACACTGGCAGATGTATAATCAGGAAAGTTTTCCAAATTAACCTAAAAAAAAAGACCCAAAACCCAAGAACCCAATTAATCTCTCAATATTGGCTGAGCTAAGCAAAAAGTATCTGAATCAATGACAGCAGCAACTGTGCCTTGCAAAAGCCAAGGAAGACACCACCAGCAATGCAATTCCTGACGAGGATGTGGGCATGGCCACCAAGCCGTGTCACCCTTGCTACATGCAGCCTTGACCTGGCTGTCAGATGGAGCAGGATGCTGACATGGCAGCCTCTGTGTGGTTCCGTCCTCTCACTGCTTCTGTGGTTGAACTTCGGGAAGCACACATGCCCAGATCCATACTGCCAAGCATCATGGCCACCTTGTTTATACTCCCTAGAGGTCTGGATTGAAACAAGTGCACCGTTGTGTGCTGAATAACAAAGAAGAGGAGAGGAACCGAAGATTCATAATATCTTAGATTCAGTATTGAAGCCTTTAAAGGAAAACAATGAAGCAAAGCAGCAAAATTTGAGTTACAGATGTGCACGACCTGGCAGCGCAAGAAGAGTCAGGACAAGGCCCAGTCTGCTGCTTTGTGTACCCGCTGTTTTATAAGGTAGAACAAAAGCAAAATGGATTCCAGAAAACAATGGTAAATATTTGATGATATAATTATGTCCTATTAATGCAAGGTTCTTTATTTTTCAAATTAAATTTTCACGGGAATTCATCACCCATTTCTTTTTTATTATTTAGGCCATGAGAGTGTCACAGTTGTTTGTTTTGTATTTTCATAGCCATTTGATTAATATTAAATGTCTAAAACAAAAACTCCATTTATATTTTCGTTGTAATGGCCATGCAAAAATACTATGAATTCACAATGGTATTTATGGTGCGCATTAGTTCTTAGCACTCCTTTTGATATTTTTATTGCCGTGCAGGACGCACACAGTTCATTACGCATGAAGAATAGTTTAATTTCCAGGAGCTTTGCCACCATCTGTAAAACAAAGGGCACTCACAGCACTGCTGGGGCTCCCTTGCATTGCACTGCTGGCAGCCATTGGGAAGACAGACCTCAATCTGGGGACGGAGCAGCACGCTGCCTGTGCACCCTGTCCCAACAAGGCAGCTCCTGTCCTCCTGGCCTGCAAACATGTGCTATGGCCGAGCAGGAACTGGGGCGAGTGTTAACTACTGGTAATTATCCCGCAGGTCTGTGAGGCATCTTTCATGCCTGTTGGATGTGGTAATAAAACTAACCTTGTGTGTTTTGTAATTGCCCCGTGCAGAAAAGCTGCTTGTGGGTGCACAGGGAGGCTGCAGCCGGCACCGTGCATTGCTGTGGGTTTCGTGCTCTGAAGAGCCCTGGTGTGAGCCAGCTTCCGACAGCACAGGGAATGGCAGTGTGAATTCTGCAGCAGGTTGCTCAGGCAATTTCAAGTGCTCCAGGATTTTTGCAGTACTACAGAGGAGTACCGTGGTTTCTAATAAAATAAAAAGAACCAACAACAGAAGCAGGACAGAAAAAAATGAAAACCTCTCCCCAGCCCTCTGCCAAGCCACTGTGAAGTTAGCAATACCATGTGATGTTTCCAGATGCATCAAAAATGCCACAGCCATTACTGTGTGCAAGTAGGATGCTCGTCGCAAACCAGGTACCTACCAAGGCCCTATTTTCTGTTTGCCACACCAGCTTGGCATCCTGTGGAGAAAACAGCTTTGACATCTTCCTTACAGATGCTACATGCCACTGTGTCCCCTGGCAGCTGCGGACAGTGTGCAAACAGAGCACCTTCTTTCCATCTCTGGCTATGAAGGATCTTGCTGGCATGCTAAACAGGGAAGAAAACTGGATCCTATAATTTGCTAAATGTGCTGACAACAGCAGGAGATATGGGGCTGCAAAGGACAACATCCTGTCCCCAAGACAGCTTCCACCGCTGGAAGATTTCAGTGCCAGGCTTCCTGGGGAAGGCAGGGCGCAGCTTCCTTTGCCTGACTTCCTTGCAGGGTCTGTGAAGAAACTGCCTATCCCTTGGCTTTCTTGGGCTTTTATCAGACACAGTGGACTTCTGCCACATTGCTCACTCACATTTTCAGCAGCACAAGGTGAATGCAAAGCCTTGTCCCCATGTTCTGGTGGCTTCCTGTCTCTCTGGCAGTGCTGTGGCTGACTGGTCAAGGTAAGATTTAAGGCAAATGAAGATTTAAGCATGAAAGATGAGCAACAGCCTCCCTCCCTCTGCCTGCTCTCGGGAGCTCATCCCGATGTTCGCTTCACCTCCAGAGGCAGATCAGATGTGGCTTTCCAGTGAACTGAAACCTCTTGTTTTGGGTAATGTTTAGCAAAATATTTTCTTTCTTTCTGGAGGTGGTGATGGGGCAGACTGAACAGGCCTGCACTCATTTTCTTCCCTAGTTTGGGGTGTACAGGAGGCGGCAGAGGCACCCCCCAGATGGGCGCAGCCATATCCTGGACAGGGTTTCAACCTCCCAGCTCCTCGTTCACCCTCTGCTCTCTGGGCTGCCACTTCCCAGCATGGACCATATTTCATATCTACCTTTATGAAATAGACTGGGGACAAGGTATCAAAGAGGGAAGCTTGATTAATTTGGCTTGAAAGCAACAGCTGCCATGCAAAATAGATGGCTGTTTGGCCCTTGGGTCCCATCTTGTACCTCTGCAAACTTGAACCGGAGCCCATTTTCCTTGATTCAGAAACCATGCTTCCTCTGGCTGGGGGATTCAAAAAGGAATAGAGCTCTGGTATGGAAACCAGCAGTGTGAGCTCTGGATAACAGTTGAGTTATACTGTGCTTTGGGAAAACTGAAAAAAAATGTAACGGCTCCTTACAGAGCAGAAGAAAAGACACAGGCTCATTACCACCTGGTGTTAGGCAGTGCACACGGGGGATGCAGCCCACCGAGTCCCTTCGTCCCTGTGTCATTCACAAAGTGCAGAGCCTGGCTGTTTACTGAGCTGCTGCTATGCCAGGGCCACCGGGCAGCCTTCTCAAAGCTCTGCTTGCTTCTGGAAACTGAAATACCTGAGCTTCAAAACCATTACAGGAGAAGGTGCTTTACTTAGGGCTGAAATCAGAGCCAAAATCTATTCCTGGCAGTGGCTTGAAGGTCACACACACCAACAAAGAGCTCCTACCCTATCAGTACGTGCTGTCAGACAGATGCTGCTGTTGCTCTTTTCTGACAGTGACAGATTCTAGGCTCGGTCTGCCACCCTTTCATGGGTGTGTTTGTTTTCTCCTCCAGCCTGCATTGCTTTCCTAATCCTTGCCCCCAACTTGGGTGTCACCTGCTTCTGCCTTTCCCCAAGAAGATGCAGTTGGGCCTAGACAGTGCAGATCTCTACAGTAACAGCAAGCTCATTCCTGCCTACAGATTTGAGCAGTGAAGAGACAGCCACGCTGCTTTGCAAGGCTGCCTGAATAGCCTCAAGTGTTTGAATCCGCTGAGTCCTTCCCACACACATGCCTTTGCACCACTCATGAGAGGTTAGGGATGGCCCAGGAGGCCCCAAAGTTGAACCTGGTCAGGCAGCAAGCAGCCCTTGAGGTCCAGCCCCAAGCTGGGGTGCTGGAGGATAACTGGGGTGCTGCAGAGACATGTCCCAGCAGTGTCCTTTCTAGCTCTGCGTGCATATCATGGGTGCCATAGCTCTAAGCCATCATGGGTGGCTTAGGGGAGCACTGGCCTAGTTTGTGCAATCAGGGCCTGGATCCCTTCCTTAGATACACAGCAGATGCAATGAGATGAGGGTTATGAATGGCGGCCATGGGATGGGCAAGTCAATCAGAGGCAAACTGGGACTCTGGAAAGAGGAGCCTGACACTCTGCTGATCCCCATGGACTGAGATGTATTAAAGCAAACAGTTGCCTGTATTTATAACCTTCCCAACACCCCACTGTGCCCAAAGGAGAGGCAAGAGGAAGGATCACAAGACCCTCACTGCCTAGGGCTTGGGAAAGGAAGTCTCTGCAATGCAAATGCTGAACATCCCCCTGAGGTCGAGAATTTCCATGGTGTCACCGCTACTGTCACTCGCAGGAGGAGCACCCTGGTAGCCCATCCCTACTCCTGAGCCTGCAGGAAGGCTTCCCAGCAGCCCAGAGACAACCTGAGGGGACGCAGACTGAAGCCTGTCCCCTCGTCCCAGCTGCCCCCAGGTATGGCAAAGCTGAGTGGTGCATTATGAGTGTGGTCCTTTCTAGGGCCTGTGTTTGTGTTTACATTTAGGAGCTAGAGATGGTGCAGATGGCTAATGTGTTTGTTTGGTATTGTTCTTTCTAGCTGCCTAGAGCTGTTTCTGTACTTCTGTACTCATCATGGATACTGCATACACAGAATCTCAAGTGCCTCTTTCCCTTCCAGTGGAAAGCTTGCATGCATCAGTTGAAAAGTCGCAACTGCTGGGGAGGGTTGTTTCTGTCCTCTTGCCCATCCGTTGGTTGCAGAGGTTTCCGAGCACACCCCAAGAGCACAGATACCAGGCTGCATTTGATCACTGCATGTCAGTGCCCAGTTGCTGGAGGGTGTTCCCAGAAGGAGGCAAGGCTGCTTTCTGCAGTGCCCCTTGCCATGACTTGTAAAGACACAAACATGAAGGAGCCTGGAGGAGGCACCTCCTCCATCTCAGCACTGAATGACTCCTATTAGCACAATGCTCCAGATCCCTTGTAAGTCCTCCCAGAAAGGGAGAGTAAATATAGTTTGTCAAACAGTTATCTTTAGCACACTGTCTCGTCTGCCAGCAAAGATCTTTCTGCATGACCTCTTCCTAAGTCAGGGTGATGTCTGCTTGTTTGCTTACTCCCTTCTACCATGCTGAGCCCAGAGGGGAGCCTGGGCTCCCTGGGATGCAAGGCAGAGACCATGTCCTCTCCTGCCCTTACCACCAAGCACGGACAGACATGGGTGGGTTATTGACCTTCAAAACCAGTTTTCCCTTTTTTATTTTTTCTTAAAGGAAAGAATATCAGATGCAGGTTAACACAGAGGGGTGATGAAGAAAAAGAAGAGGGAAGCTGGCTCAGTTGGTGAGACTCTTTTTTTCTCCAGGAGCACCCTGAGCCCACACCTCTGCACCAGGCTCTCTGTAACCACAGAACAGAGATGGGAAAGAAGCAAAGGGAGGCTCTACAACAAGCTGAAGCCAACCCCATACCACACCACTGCTTGTCCTATCAGCCCTTCCCTTCCTTGGTCTGCTGGCCACCATTCCTCTTGTGCCACCCTCCTGCACACACATACACGTGGTTTTCCATCAGACCCAGTGGCTCGGCACTTATCAGGTAGGGGCTGCACCACAAAGCTGGATGCACACCATGCCTTGCCCAGTGCAAGCAAAGCCCAGCAACCTGACAGAGCATGCTGGGCATGGCAGCAGGCGGGGACATCCTGCCACACTAAAATCTGTATGTCCAAGCCACTACGTTTCAAACTAATTGTTTCCCTCCTTTTTTTTTTTTTTTTTAATAATCTCACTGGGGTCTCAACTCTCCTGGAAACTGCTGCAGGCGGTCAGTGTAATGCAAAGGCGGGCCAAGGTACAGAGAGAATGAAACAGAGGAAGCGAGGTGTTAATGGCCACAGCTGCTGCTGCAGGCATTGCGCTGCTCTGCTGGCCACGAGGCATCGTGTTGCAGCTCACTCCTCCTGCCACCCTCCCTGCAACACTGGGGAATTCTCCAAAAGAACAGCGCAGTTTCAGTGCTGTCTGCCAAACTGAGCAAACTGACTGAGCAAACCAAAAGAGCCAAGGTTCTTTTGTCAGGAGGCCCCTTGCTTCCTCCTGCACCACCAAGTAAAGCTCCTCCAAATCCTCAACAGCCAGATCCTCCATGAGCCTGTGGTGACTCTGACACCACCAGCGCCCAGGTGGTGAAGGAGGATGGGCCAAGCCCTGTGAGCTGGGCAGGGAGCAGCTGGTACCTGGGGGCCTGCGCTCTGCAGAAATGGCTATCGTGGCCCAGCAAAGGGGAGCGAGACGGCTCCTGGCTCAGCATCAGGCAGAGGAAAGCAGGAACAGATCTGTCTCCAGCGTCCTACAGGCTGCTGCAGAGGATTAAGCCCAACAAACTTCCCTCTGTGGGCAGTAATCAAGGATAGCTCCATTAAATGTGTATTTATAAGAAACCTATCGGCTGGTGGATGACAATAGCCAAATGAAAGTCAAGATCTGCATGCCAGGCACGCAGTACCTAACTGCTCATACTGGGTGGCCACCATGAGCACCTTACTCCAAATGGGTTGTGTGACGGTGGCATTGGATATGCTCCTTCCTCTGTTGGCAGCACCATCCTCACACGTCCAGTCCCAAGAAATGCTGTGCAGAAAAGGTGAAGCAGTGGCTCAGTAGGAACTCTGAGTCCTCCACCCATCAGCTCTGCAATTCTGTCTGTTCTTCTGAAGAGGAGCCAGCAGACACACAACACAGAGCAAGAAGCCCTTCAATGGCGACAGCAGGAGCCAGCATTTCATTGCACCCATCAGTCCCCCCTTGCCCCTCTCCTTCCTGGTTCTTCTGAACGCATATTCGTGAAAAGGTACAGAACAGAGAAACTTCTCCCTGCCCAGGCCCGGGGAGCTCCTTTGTCTCATCTACATGCACCAAGTACCCTGACAGGACCAACGTGTCTTCTGAATAATTTACAGTGTATAGAAATGATCATAACATAGACATCTGCTATGATTTAGTTAATTATGAATAAGTAATAAGGTAATGCTAGCAATACATTTAACTGAAAAACTATTTATAATGAAATGATTTCTTATAAATAATTAGAGCAAAACTGTGCATTGTAACTCATCATGCCTAATCCTCCCCACACTACCCGTTCTACATCCTATTTCTGGTGAAGCTTTAAAAGCATCTTTCTGACATTTCTTCTTGCAGTGAAGTGTATCTGGTACTCCCACAAGGCCTGAGGCACTGACAAGTCTCTAGCACTGGGAATAAAACTCATTGCCCTTTGTCTTTTTCACCTGCAAGAGGCCCTTGCTGGGTTGGTACTGGTACGTCTTCCTATGGATAAAACATAAGAGTGGTGTGGAATTCTCATATAGTAGCTGAAAACCTGTAATAAAATTAGGTTTGGTGAAGGAAGAGAAAGCCCTCTTCCAGCACAAGCAGCCATGCACAGCATTTGATAGGCCCAAATATAGCTCTGGAGCCACAAACTGAAGCCTCGGTGATCATCAGCAGGAGAGGCAGCACAACAGCGTCACTATGGAGCTGATCAGGAGAGAGCTGAAACCAGCCCTGAAGTTGTGCCTAGCAAGGAGGGTGATGGTGGCCAAAGCCTAGCCCTCTGAGATATCGTTTCCCTACAGGCATGTCTGAAGGTGCAAAAGTGATGCCATCCTTGTGCAGCACAGCAGCAGCTCTGCAGGGAGCCCAGGGGACGTCTGCAAAAAGAGTTACTGGTGCTGCTCTAGTGCCTATTGGATTGTTACTCATCAAAATCAGCACTAAAATTGGCACTCTTTGTAGAAAAGGAAAGGATCCACCCCAAAATGTTTAATGTCAGGAAACTTTTGTGATACAGGATGGAGAAATACGCACTACTGCTGCAGTTAAGAATGTCTCTGCTGGACAGATAGCACAGAGGCAGCCTAGCATGGCTGGCCCACACCTTTCAGTGGCTTGAGGGTCTGGTCTTGTTTAATATCTTCATCAATGACCTGGACAAAGGGATAGAGTCCAGAGTCCACTCTCAGCAAGTCTACTGATGATACAAAGCTAGGAGGAGTAGCTGACACACCAGAAGGCTGTGTTGCCATTTAGTGAGACCTGGACAGACTGGAGAGCTGGGCAGAGAGGAACCTGATGAGGTTCAACAAGGGCAAGTGCAGATTCCCACACCTGGGGAGGAAGAAGTGCACCCACCAGTACAGGTTAGGGGCTGATCTGCCGGAGCAGAGTTCTGCAGAGAAGGACCTGCATGTCCTCATGGACAACAGGTTGGCCATGAGCCAGCAGCATGTCCTTGTGGCAGAGAAGGCCAATGGTGTCTTGGGGTGCATTAAAAAGAGCATGGCCAGCAGGTCAAGGGAGGTGATCTCCCCCTTTACTCTGCCTTGGTGAGGCCACATTTTTAATACCGTGTCCAGTTCTGGGCTTCCCATATCAAGAAAGATAGAGAACTGCTGGAAAGAGTCCAGTAGAGGGCCAAGAAGATGATTAGGGGCCTGGAGCATCTCTCATGTGAGGAAAGGCTGAGCAACCTGGGACTTTCAGCCTGGAGAAGATAAGACTGAAAGGGCATCTTATCAATGTGCATAAATATCTGAAGGGTGAGTGTCAAGTGGATGAGGCCAGGCTCTTTTTGGTGATGCCCAGCAACAGGACAACAGGCAATAGGCACAAACTGGAACACAGGAAGTTCCGTACAAATATGAGAAAAAACTTCTTTACTGTGAGGGTGACGAAGGACTGGAATAAGCTGCCCAGGGAGGTTGTGGAGTCTTTTTCTCTGGAGTATTTAAATCCCACCAGGACACTTCTCTATGTGACCTACTTTAGGGAACCTACTTTAGCCAGGGCTGTTGGACTAGATGATCTCCAGAGGTCCCTTCCAGTCCCCAGGATTCTATGACTCTTGGAGGCCCACACAAAGCCAGCAGGTCGCTGAGTTTTAAAGATGGCCGAGGGGTAGTGAACTGACTGCAGCATGCAGGAGGGCTGGTGTCTGGGATGTGGGAGGCAGGGAAATGATAAGTGATGGGGAGAGGAGCAGAAGTCGGGCCTTTGCTTTGGCAAGTTAACTTTAGCATGGTCAAAGAGGTCCACAAAAAAAGCCATAGCAGTCTGAATAAGCAGAACTGGTGAGATGAAGCAATTAGCTGGATTATAACAATATTGTAGAGGGTAAAAAGTAGTCAGTTCAGTTATGGACACAGGCTAGCTGTCTCTTCAGAGTAAAGGGAAGAACTTGAAAAAACACAAGGGCTCTCACAATATGAAAGAAATCATCAAAACAGCAATTTAAAAGCACAGCTAAATGCTGTTGCTTCATGCTGTTTATCATCATTTGTTTCCTATGGGAAAGCCAGAAGGCGCAGCCTACACATCTAAGCAGAAATTGTGAACAAATTAGTGTCCCTGGCGCCGCGCGTTAAAGCTCCAGCAGGGCCCATGTAGCCTACTTCTTCCAAGGTACAGGGAGGCAGAAGCCCATCACAGCTCCTGCACGAAGCGTGTTGCTGTGTGGCGTTAACAAAGATAGCATGGTGCTTTCTGCAAGAGAGCTCTCCTTTCATCTGTAATTTCTGAGGGCCGTTTTGCCCTAACTGTGCTCTCATAGGCAAAACTGGTTGGGCCCTGTTCAATACCACCACAAAATCACAGGCAAGCTAGTGGGTTTCTTTAATTATTACAGACCAAGTAGGTCTTAAATGTGCGACGGAAAAAGTGGTGCTTCTGGTGGGTTGGCCTCACTGCAATGCATGAAGCAGAAGCTGCAAAGGCATGAGTCAGTGCGCAGCAGCTGATTTATTTCCTGATTCTTCTGACATGAATGCTCCCACAAAAGTCTTTCATGGAGTAACCTCATTTCTGAGCTAACTGCTCACTGAGGAATGATGCATCTTAACAGGGAAAATTATTTGTTCCTACTGCTCAGCAGCAGCTGAGTTCAGTAAGTCAACAGAAATAAAAAGAGTTGTAAATAGTCTGGACAAAATTAAATGCCTCACTCCATTATGCAGTTATTGCTTAATATCTGTAAGTTCTCTTGCTACTAGAGGGTTGGAGAGTATGACGCTGCTATAAAAAAGGCTTGGAGAAAACCTGCTTCTCTGGAGGGAAAAAATGAAGTGAACCTATTTGTTTCAACTAAAACAAAAAACACTTGGGCCTCCTTCAGCTCTGAAAGATGAAAAACATAAAAGCACAAAACCATGGGAAGAAGAGGAGAATCCGGTTGACTCGGTCGTGCTCCTGAGCATGCAGGTGGCATCCCCAGGCCCCCATTACTAAGGAGAGCTCCCACACTCTGCGACACCCCATGCCCAGAGGCTCTCGGGCTCATCTCTGACTGCAGGGAATTGACCTGGTGAACCAGTAACCTCTTTCATCTCTGTTTACTCATCTTCTGTTTGTTTTCAAGTGGTTGCCAAAGGGAGAAAAAAAAAAAAAGGCATGAAGGGGGAGGTGTTTTGTAGTGGAAAATGGTAAAACAAAACACATACTTTGCATTCTTCCAGAGTCCATACTGAGTGAACGGTGGCTACCCTCGTTTCCAATGGCAGAGGCTGAGGTCTCCTGTAAACCAGAGGCTCCCCCACGTTCCCCAGGGACAGCTCCAGTGCCCCACTACTCACCTCAGCGAGCTGAGAGCAACCGGGATCACACGGTGCAGGATGAGTTCTCCCCGCTGCCCTGCTACCCACGGGGTAGTGAGAAGTGATGGGCTGCTTGCAGGGCTTCCTGAGCTAACAGTGGTGGGAGGAAGAAGAGGAGGCTGTGGGAGGAAGCTGGTGTCAGCTGCTCCTAGCTCCATCTTGACCACTTGATGTATGGGGCTTCTACCTGACGCAGCGTGTGAGGTTTTGGCCTTTGCTCTGCTAGACCTATTACTACAAAAATGGCTCTTGAGCAGCAGAACAAGAAAGCAAATTTTAGTGAAGTGTGTGTGAAAATGTGTACTTATCACCCTGTCTGGTGGGCTCTGGTGCACCTATGTCAGCCAAGCAAGACAGCGGTATAGACCCTAGTACGCACTCTGGAGATTTGTAAATACCCTAATCAAGATGTCTTGTCTTTCTTCTTTCCCAAAAGCAAGACTTCATGAGCATTCATGAGCACCTAAGGTGCTGCGAACAATTCACACCTGAACCACCAGCCCAGGGCACACTGTGGTAGCTGCCCAAAGGCAGTGAAAGAGGTACCTTGGAGCCGTAGTGCAGCTGTGCCTCCATTCATCCACTGTGCAGCCCAACCTCAGCAGAGGAAAGGCTCCCAGGAACAAAGGACGGAAGGAAAGAAGGGTGACTCAGGAGTACTTGTGGTCCACGTGTCATCCATGGGACAGGGCCAGCCTTTGCACACAGGGCGCTGAGGGCTGCCCCACAGTACTCACTGGTGGCAGAAAATGAAGCTATACGCTGCCCAGATGCTCTTTCTGTTTTAGCTGCTGTGTTCAGGAAAAACACATGTTACGAGGGAATTTTTTTTTAACTGCCTCATTATCTCTAGGAGTGCAGACTTGAAGTTGTAGTTTATCTCTAAGAGGATAAACAAGCCAAGTCCACTTTGGGGAAGGGCTTTTTTATTATTATTTCTTAATTGCTCCAGCTGGAGCTAAATGCAAACACTTTGGAGGGGAAATACGCAATGCTCAGGGCTAAGCCTTCTCAAGCCTAATTGCTGGGCACCTCCCACCAGTGGTCCCACTCCAGAGGAGCTGAGACTGCAGCAGCCAGGACTATAACCGCCTCCATTCATGAGTTGGGCCACTTCTGGTGCCATGAAGTTATTCACAGTCCAATGCTTTCCCTTGGCTGACACTGCCTTCATGTGCCAGCTGCCCTGACCGCCCCACACCAGTGCATGCGGAGCTGGGTGCTGGGGGTGCCACCAAGGCAGCGGGTGCCATCAGGACTGGCCCAGGCACAGAGGGAAAGGATACAGGGGCTCTGTTGACATAATAAACCACTAGAGAGCACTCTCAAATGTATTTATACCCTTTTCCTAAGTGCTATTTCATAAAAACACACGGTTGCCATGGCCTGGTTTACAGCGCAGCTAAAAAAGGGAGCTCCAAAACAGGCCAGGTTTCCTGAGGCCACCACAAAGGCCATCAAAGCCACCATTGTGCTGCACCATCCCACCGGGCTCCATACTCCCTCTGCGCTTCAGCCTATCCACAAATAAATGACAGAAGAGGTATTTAAAAAAAATAAAATAAAATATTGCACTTAGCCGTAGCTTTTTCTGGTCTTACGTATATATTTTATAGGTATATATATGTGCATATATATATATATTTTAAAGCAGAAGAAGTGTTTAAAGCTCCCAACTTCCTTATATTTAGTGCCAGAAGTGAAGGGGGAGGGGGGGGGGAATAAATTGAAAATTACAAGATTAGTTCAGCAGCTGTAACTGAAAGCACTGTGCGTGCAGGTGAGCTGCCAGCAAAAAGTAAAGGAAAAGTATCTTTAAAAAAGATGCGATGTGGGTTAAAAAAATAAAGGAAGAAAAATCACTCACTCTTAAGTAAAACATTTTTAATACTACACAAATTACAGTATCGCCTTTTAAAAAGTCTGAAGAGTTAAGATTAACAGTAGCACTGTTTGCAGCCAAAGCACTTCAAAAAAAAAAAAAGAAGAAGAAAAAAAAGCCTGTAGCCCAGGAAATAGTGAAGCGGCGTAAATGGAGAATCCACTGGTGGTGTAATTCAGTAAAGGAACAGAAAGGAAAAAAGCAACACTGAATTAGAGAAAAATGAGATACAAGAAGGAAACCCCTCAGGTTTTACCTTGTTTCCTTTTGCAATCTTGCAGCTTTATGGTGACCGGGTGTAGAGAGGGGCCTGCAGGCCCACCAAGCCAGCACCGGTACCGGGCCCTCTCGCCATCCCCTCCACTCTAGGGGCTGCAGGAGCCAATGGGGAGGAGGGTGCTGACCTTAGGACCGGCCATGCCAGTGTCAGCAGGCCCTAAGGACGCCCTGTTTATCAGAGCTAGGCCGCACTGTCACTTAGAAGGGGACCCCTGAAGCGAGGTGTCGGTGTTTTGGTTTTGGTTTTAAAGTAGAGATATACCACCTTAATCAAAAACATGAGCTCCATACCACAGAGGTATCATGCCAAGCAACTCTGAAGAACTTGTTACCATCTATCAGCTCAAAATCCATTTTTTTTTTTAATAAAGTGCCTAAATACACATTTACACAGATCATAGTGGTTCCAAAGAATCCTTTACAGTTTATATATATATAGGAATATATATAGGTATATATATATATAATGTGCGTTTTCTTCAAATTGGCTAAATGTGTTTACATAGGACACCAATCTTGACTATAAGTTTTAAAGCGTAATATCGACTCAATGAATCTGTTCATCATGCAAGTCTTATCTAATATTACATTGACCTGTAATATGGAACACAATGTAGTGGGTGTGCTCATTAAACACTTCATAAAAAAATTACTGTGCGTGTGCAGTTCTGATCTTCAAATACTAATAATGACCATTTCTTTAGAGAAAAAAATAAAGTCTTCCAGAAAAGAGCTACTCTGCATTAAGTTGCGGTCTGAACATTATCACAATAAGAACAGTTGTCTCAAAAAGCACCCAAAATGTTTCAGATTTATGTCTGCTGAACAGATTTCTCCTCCTCCTTGGGCACCAAGTGCTCATTAGCCCATCCCAGGGCCGGGACAACCTCGCCACCCCTTTGCTCAGAAACAACCACTTATGACCCAGTTATAAACACCTCAACAGAAGGGCTCGTCCAGCTGCGGTGTTGCCAACGAACTATAAACAGCACAAAAACATCACTATAAGACTCAACTATTTCTAGTAACCAATGATTTATTGATTTTAGAAGTCTGCTTGGTGATGCAGAAGCACGATCAAAAGAAGTGGCTTTACAAAAGAGTTCTCCAAAGTAGCTTAAAAGTCAGGGCCGTGGCAATTACGTGAAGCCCTAATTGCTTTCATTTCAACCAGTTTATATTTTCATTTTCAAAGAATAGCAGTAGGTTTTGTTTCAAGCACACGTAATAAGGAAATTGCAGGTTTCCTCCACCCACATTTGGACTGTCACCGATATGCCCGCAGGCAATCTGGCAGAGCCTCAGACACTGCTGTCATTGTACCACACTGTACCTGCCACTACTTGGAAACACCGTGTCAGCGATAGCAACAATAGCAACAGCACCAGAGGTGACCGATAAGCAAATTCAAAAGTCCACCTGCACTATCTGAAAATTAAAAATTAGAAAGAAAAAATCAACAACAACAACAAACCAGCCTGTCTCCCACCTCCCCAGCATTGTCCAAAGACACAGAATCCAAACGCTGAAGGCCTTCAGAGATGGCAGCGCTACGTCGGTGCAGTCACCAATCGTGTCATTAGGTTGGCTATCACAATTCCACGTTAGAGTACGCAATTGGTGAACAGACGCAGTTTTGTAATCTTACAACCGATCACGTGAACTGCGGTCAACTCTGCCTTAAAAAAAAAAAAGGAAAAAAAAAAAACCAAACCAACAGAAACAAACCAACCCAGAAATCCCTAACTCAACAGCGCCTCTCCAACATCTCTCCACATCCTACTCCAAAGGCAACTTCCCTCGAGAAACACGGAGGAATTTTGGACTGGGTCCGGCACCGCCACACGAGGCGGACAGCCGCTCCCGGGAGGAGCCCCTCGTGCTCCCTGCGCCCGCCTGCCCCCAGCACCTCGTGCCACCAGCCCTACAGAAACAGGGGCCAGCAATAAGGAATCACAGACAGTAAGGCGATCTTTACAATGTCAGAAAGTGTATTTGGCATTAAAAAAAAAAGAAGAAGAGAAAAAAAAAAGGAAAAGGAAACAAGTGCATACAAATACAGCTAGAAGCATTTCTGTTTTGCCAAGTGCTCTAAAAAAAGCAGCGCAAGTCACAGCCTACATCGAACAGTAATTGTCACCAGGGAAGCACAACAAATAGTTGCTATAACAAAGGGGGACAAAAAAAGTGGGAGAGGGGAGGACGGGAGGAAAAGAAAGAGAATTAGAAGAAATGCCTTTATAATAAGTACATACCTTTCGTCTTCAAAAAATATAGAAACACAATGTATTCAAAAAAATCAAAATTATACAGCCATGTTTATGAAGTCTACATTTC
>JANHGO010000027.1:40255715-40266704 GCA_024606505.1 Aquila spilogaster | reverse complement strand
GACGAGGTGCCTCCTACAGCTCTCCTGATGGAAGTGGCACCATCCCCTTGCAATTCCCCCCTGTTGAAACACTCTGCCTCGGCCCTGCGCAGCCATTAGGCGCTTCCCCACCTCTCCCCGGTGGGGAAATGAGATGGAGAAGTCCAGCCACAAGCTGGTCCTTCATCCAGCACAGCTCAGCTCCAGCCAGCCATGTCTTGGTGGCCAGCCTTATTCGCAAGTGATTTCCCCACGGGTGTGCTATGCTAACTTTTCCTGAGGTGCAAATGCAGACGTGCAGCACAGACATGCCGGCACCCAGAAAAATCACTTAAGGAGCATATCCAGTGATTTAAATGAAGCTTGCTGCTTCAGCTCATTTCTTGGGCTTATTCTTTTCATTTCCTCAACTTTGAAGCAACTCCTGACTGTATCGCACCTTCCACGTGCCTGACCCAGTTACGCTCGCCCCGATTCCTGCCTCCACCAGCTCCCCGGTGGGCTTGGGGGTGACGGAGCACACCCCACTGCTGCAGTCCAGCCCCCCCCCCCATCCCGACATGATTTGAATCTCAGGATTCACAAAGCTCTTTCCCATTAGGACACTGTTAAGGAGACAGCACCAGTAATAAACGGCTTCAAGAAACTCTCCCAGCCCTTCCTATTTGTTATAAACCAGTGAGATGCCAGTACCAATGAGCAAAGTCTTAAAATATATGTAAGATTCTGCTTGGAAGCTTGATGGTTTTCTCTTGTTACTCACAAATAAGGATTGTATTTCCCAGGTAAGTGAACTTGAAACACTTTTCTAAAGTTAGTTTAAATGTGAATTCTCCAACAACATTTCTTGTTTGTTTTTCAGAAGGCCAATCAAGCTTGCAGTGACAACAAAACCCCCCTTCCCTTTACTTCAAGGGAAGCAAATACTGCAGAGAAAAGTCAGACCAGTGGATCAGTAACAGCTTCAAGTCCTTCACCCCTACAGATCTGCACTTCCTTCTGGTTACTCTGAAAAGCAGCCAGGAGATGCCCTGCGTGGAGCCAGGAGCCCTGCAATGCTGATGACAGGAACCAGCATTTCATTTCACTCATTGGCCACCCCCTGCCCTGTTCCTTCCCGGTTTTTCTAAAGACGTGCTTGTGAAAAAGTTGAGGATAGAGTAACTTCGCTCTGCTCAGGCCCAGATTGCTCCTTCGCCTTATCTGCACATACAAAGTACCCTGAAAGAACCAACATTTCTTCTGAATTATTTATAGTATATGGAAATGATAACAACATAGAAATCTGCTATGATTTAATTAATTATGAATAAGTAATAAGGTAATGCTAGCAATACATTTAACTGAAAAACCTATTTATAATGAAATGATTTCTTATAAATAATTAGAGCAAAACTGTGTGTGTTGTAACTCATCATTTACATTTAGGGCCTGATTCTTCCTGCACTTCTGGTGTAACTTTACCCACAGCGATGTTCCCGTGGAGCCGATGAAGTCAATGAGAAAGCTGTTGGCAGGATAGGATCCAGTTTAGGATTAGAAGGAGAATGGATTGCAAAAGAAGGTGGTCATTTTTTCTGTTTTGTTTTTTAAACCGACTAAGGGTCAGCAATTCAGTCCCTAAAAGACGAGCTTTGCTTTTTGCCTGGAGAGCAAATTCACCTTATTTTGCCTTTCTTAATCCCATTTTAAAAGCAAATGAAACCCAGGTGACACTAACTCTGTTTCACAAGTATTGCTTACCATTTGCCTAAACCACTCTTGCCTGACTCTGTGCAACAGCTCCCGGCAATGTGCACCTTAACTGATACACTTGTGGGTACCATGACAAAACCCAAAGTTTGGTTACTGAGATGTGATGGGAGGAGGGGCACCTGAAGGAGTGTGCCATGTACCATCTCAGCAAGAGGGATTAAATTCAGACTGCTGTCACCAGCCTGTCCCTGCTGCTAGCCTGGGCCTTAGTTCACAGGAATGATGGGCAAATTAGGCCAGCTAGCTTTCAGCTCCCACACTCAACAGGCAGAAGCAGGGATGGATGGCACCTAATTTAGCCTTTTTTTTTTTTTTTTTTTTTTAAAGTAGATTACCTCGCTACAGTCCTTTATCTCTGCTTTGAAATCAGGTTGGTTTTTAACTCTGGTCAAGTGCAAATTGCTTTGCAGAAGCAATACTGGGTTTTGGCTGTAAGCAGTAAACAGAAAGGATGCTTCATTACCGTCACCTTCTTGAAAAGGGACAAAATGAAAGAGGAACAGATGTTGCAGTCCTGCTTTCACTGACCTAAGTCGGGGTTTTGCTCAGGAGAGGAACTCAAGGCAAGCTGCAAAACACACATTTCACTCAGAGGCTCAGGCTGGTTCCACCTGCAACAACCTCAAATGCAGCCGGTAGCCCTCTTTCCCTTTTGCCTTTCTCATCCAAAAGAAGCCTGTTCCGGAGCTTGGTCACCATCGGGCAGTGCCAAAGCACCTCTTTGGAGCTGCTGAAGAAGAGCTTAAACGAGCCCTGAGGTCGCACTCCGTGAGAAGGGTCAATATGGCCAAACGCCAACCCTCTGGGACAGCCCCTTCCCCTATGGGCACCTCTGAAGGTGCTCCCCCACGGACGGCGCTGCCGGCAGCGGGGGTGATGGGGGAAGGACGAGGGGACGCCGGCAGGGCAGGTAACCCCGTCCCTCTGCGGCCAGGGAGCAGCTAAAAAGGGAGCCCGGAACCTTGCCTACGTCAACCAGACTTACTGGTGTTGCTCCAGCGCTTCGGGGACTGTTATCCATCAAAAGCAGCACTGAAATTGGCACTCTTCGCAGAAAAGGAAGGGATCCACCCCAAAGAGCTAAATGTCAGGAAACTTTTGTGACACAGGATGAAGAAACACATGCTACCGCTGCAGTTCAGAATGTTCCTGCTCAGAAGATAACCGGGAGGCAGCGTGGCCGGGCCAGGCTGGGCTGCCGGTCCGCACCTTCCACCAGCGCCAGGACCACACAAGACCTGCAGAGCCCTTGCTGCGAGTCCTCCCCGAGGGGTGGCCGGAGGCCAAATGACTAACCACCCAGCACGCACCGCCGTTCCCAGAAAGTCTCGCTACCTGGAAAGCCTCGCCTTTAAGAGGCAGATTTCAGGAAATAACCGAATTGTGGAAGAGAGGAGCAGAAGGCAGACCTGCACCTTCGCAAGTTAATTTTAACGTGGACAGACAAAGAGCTCTGGGCAAAGAGCCACAGTAATCCAAAGAAGCAGAACTGGTGAGGTAAAATAACCATCTGGATTATAAAAATATTAATAGGGGGTATAAAGTAGCTGGTTCAGTTATGGGCACAGGTTGCCTGTCTCTCCAAAGAAAAGCAGAGGGCTTACACAAATAGAAGGGCTCTCACAATATGAAAGTAATCATCAAAATAGCCATTAAAAAGCACAGCTAAAAATCATTGCTTCGTGCTGTTTATCATAATTTGTTTCCTCTGGGAAAGCCAGAAGGCGCAGCTTAGATGTCTAAGCAGAAATTCTGAACTAATTAAAGTCCCTGGAATGACAAGTTAAAGCCCCAGCGGGGCCCATCCAGCCCCCTTCTTCCCAGGTGCAGGGAAGCCGATACCCAGTGCCACTACTGCATGAAGTGTTTGTTGCCCAGAGTTAATAAAGATAGCACGGTACTTTCTCTGAGGAAAAAACACCTTCCTTCTCTAATTTCTGAAAGGGAGGTTGCCCTAACTGTATTCTCATAGGGAAAATGGATTGAGCCGTATTCAATCATCACCATAAAATCACAGGGAACTTAGTGGTTTGTTTTTTTTAATTATTATTACAGTCCGAATAGGTCGGAAAGTGTGATGGAACAAGTGGTGCTTATGCTGGTTCTGCTTCATTGCAATGCATGAAGTAGAATCTGCAAAGGTATGAGTCAGTGTGCAGGAGCTGATTTGTTTCCTGATTTTTGTGAAGTGAAAGAAAGGTGATGCTCAGCACCACCTTCCCCTGCTCCCATTGAAGTCTTTCATATAGTACCCTAATTTGTGAGCTTTCTAACTATCAGCTGAGGGGTGATGCATTTTAAAAGAGAAAATTGTTTGTTCCTAGTGCTTAGCAGCAGCTGAATTAAGTAAGACCCCAAAAAAAAGAGTTGTAAATAGTCTGGACAAAAATAAATGCTTTATTGCATTATACAGTTGTTGCCTAATATCTGTAGGTCCTCTTAGTACTGAACAGTCAGAGAATATGACAAACCTATAAAAAAGGGTTGGGGAAAACCTGGATTTCTGGTGGAAAAAAAATTCAGGGAATCTATTTGAAAAAAAAAAAAAAAAATCAGGCCTCCTTCAGCTCATAAAGATGCAAAGAGAATTAAAAACCCAAAACCACAGGAAGGAGAAGGGGAAAGTCCAGCTTGCTTCCTTGTGGCCCCGGCCAAGTGGGTGGCAGGGTGAGGACCCCATCCGCAGCCGGGATGCTCCCGCAGCCCACCGCCTGCCCACTTCCCAGCCGCCAGCCAGCCGCTCCGGCCCGGCAGTGCAGGAACGGGAGGAGTTGTCTCTCGCTGCAAGGAAGCGACCTGGTGAACCAATAACCCCTTTCATCTCTGTTTACTCATCTTCTGTTTGTTTTCAAATGGTTGCCAAGAAAAAAAAGCATGAGGCATCTCTGTGGCGGGGCGGGGGGTGGGAATAAGCGTTTTGTAGTGGAAAAGGGTAAAAGAAAACAAATACTTGGCATTTTTGCAGTGAAGAGTGAACGCTCTCCTTCCCAGAGACAGCGGCTGAGGTCTCCCTGAAAATCAGAGGCTCCCCAGGGTTTTCCAGGGAAGCCACAGCCCTCTGCCGAGGAGGGCACCCTGCTGCCCTGGCACCTCGTGGCAAGCTCCCGGGCAAGGTGCCCCAGGACGGGATGGTGGCACCCGGGGCTGGGGACCACCGGGGCAAGAGGTGGCAGGTCGGGGTGGGGGGGCATAGAAGGGGATCCCGAGGTGGGTGCATGGCCGGGCACTGTGCAGTGCAGGGTGGGCTCTCACCCCTGCCCCGGCGCTGCATGGAGGTGGGAGCTAATGACCAGGGATGCTTCTTGCGGTGGAATCAAATGTGATGGAAGAAACACCTACTACAGCAGGAAGCTTTCGTGAACTTTTCCTGGCTTCTCCGTGAGTTTATTTTATAAGGGGCTTCCACTTGATGCAGCGTTTTGGGTTTTAGCATGTACTCTGCTATACCAATCTCTACAAAACTGGCTCTTGAGTGGCAGAAAGAAAAGCAAACTTAGGCGAAGCGTGTATAAAAATAACTGCAGAGTTGTCATCCCATCTTCAGTGCACCTCTGCCAACCAAGCAAGACAGCCACGTGGACCCTAACAGGCATTTAGGAGATTTCGATGGGAGACGTGTTTCTTCTTTCCCAGAAGGGAGGCTTCAGGAGGGTTCAGCCTTTCAGGGAGCTCAGCGATTCAAATGTGAACCCTGCACTTAGCGCTCAAAGCCCACAGCTTGCTCCAGAGGCTGCCCGAAGGCAGCGAAAGAGTTACCTCGGGAGCAACAGCCCCGGGTGATGAAGTGGATAAGCAGGCACTCCATTCATCTGCCTGACCTTGGGCTGTGGCAGAGGAAAGGCATCCCCGCTGCCCCTGGGAACAACGGCCAAGGGAAGGAGGGTGACTCCGGAGTCGGATCCCGCTGGGGAGGGCAGCTGGGCCGTACCGTGGTCCTGCTTGGAAGGCGGCGAGGGCCGCCCGCTGCAACCCACCCCCTGCAGAAAGTGAACCCATGTGTTGCCCAGGCCCACCTTCTGTTTCAAGAGTGGAAAAAAGTTCTGGGTTTTTGTTTTTTTACTTGCCTTCTTATCTCTGGGAGCACAGACTTGAAGGTGTAGTTTATACTGGGCTGGACTGGGACATGTGAACAAACAAGAGTCCACTTGGGGAAAGGTGGGTTTGTTGGGGTTTTTTTATTATTATTTTTCAAAAGCCACAGCCGGAGCTACCTAAACGCAAACGCTCCAGGAGGAGAAACATGAAATGCTGAGGGCTGAGCCTTTTTAAGCCTAATTATTGGAAGTGTCCCGTCTGTAGCCCTGTTGTGGTGAAACACGCGCTGAAGCGGTAGGAGCCAGGGCTACAAACGCCACAATTTACGACGAGCTCAGCTACTCCCGGTGCCATTGATTTCCCCGCAGTCCAACGTTTTCTCCTCCTGCCTGAGGATGGGCTGTGTTCGTGCGGGGACCGCACCTGGGCCGTAACACCCTGCGCTCCCCCCGGGGCGACCCGCGCCGCTTTGGGGAGCAAACCGGAGACGAGGAGCGGGTGCAAGCGGCTGGGCAGGTGCCAGCGAGCCGTCGCCCCGGGAGGGCGAGCAGGTGGCTGGGAGTCCCCGGAGCAGCGTCCCATCCCGTTGAGTCCCGCCGACAGCAGCTGCCCCACCGGCGGGATGGACGAGCAGGGCTTGGCCCGGGCGCAGAAGGAAAGGATCCAGGGGCTCTGTTGACATAACAAACCACTAGAGAGCACTCTCAAATGTATTTATACCCTTTGCCGAAGTGCTAGTTCATAAAAACACACGGTTGCCATGGCCTGGTTTACAGCACATCTAAAAAGAGAGCTCCCAAACATACCAGGTTTTCTGAGGCCACCGCAAAGGCGGTCAAAGCCTCCCTTGTGCGGCACCTTTCCCACCCCCCGGGACCCGGGCGCAGGGCAGCACCCGCCGGCTCCACGCACCCCCTCTTGCCCCACACTGCTGCCCGATTACAAATACGTGTCAGAAACAGTATTAAAAAAAAAATTGAAAAATACTGCACTTGGGCAACTATAGCTTTTTCCAGTTTTCTTTTTTTTATATACAAAAAAAATGCAAGAAGTATTTAAAGCTCCTAGTTTCCTTATACTTAGTTCCAGAAGTGAAGAAAAAAAAAAAAGTAAAAATGTCAACAGGTTAGTTCAGCAGCTATCAACAAAAGCACCATGCAGGTGATCAGCCAGGAAAAAAATATCTTTGAAAAAAAAGTGATGGAAGTGGGTTTGAAAAAAACAAATTAAAAAATCACACATTCTTCATTAAAACACTTTTAATACTACACAAGTTACAGTATCACCTTTTAAAAAGCTTAAAAAGGCATATTAACAGTAGCACTGTTTCAGCTAAAACACTTCAAAATAATAAAAAAAAAAAAAAAAAAGAAAAAAGCTTGTAGCCCAGCAAGTAGTAAACTGGTATAAAGGGAGAATCCACCAGAGCGTTATTGTAACTCAGTAAAGCAACCAAAAGGAAAAAAGCAACACTGAATGTGAGAAAAATGAGCTATGTATGAACACCCTCAGATTTTAATTTTTTTTCCCTTTTTTTTTGGTTTTGTTTGTTTGTTTTGTTTCCTTTTGCCATTCTTAAGTTCTACGGTGCAGGTTAGACTTGGCCAGGGTCTGGGGGCTGAGCACCAGCTGAGCGAGCGTAGCCTCCACGAGCCATTTCTTTTCCACCTACATTGTTCCCAGGCCACCGCCTGGCATCACTGGTGGGGAGTTTCCATCCTCTCCAGGAGTCCCAGAGCTGCGGGAGCGGGGCGGCCGGCGGGGAGGAGGAGGAGGAGGAGGAGGAGGAGGAAGAGGGTGCGCTTCCTCACGGCCCTCTCTGCCCAGTCCCGCCAACGTCCCTCAGCCCCAAAACAAGGGTATGCTTTGTCAGGAGCAGGTCTTGCCCTCGGCAGGCTGAGAGCTGGGCAACCTTGTAATGCAAAAGGGGGAGCCTTTTTAGGGAGGCTTTGGGGTTTCGGTTTTGCTTCTTTTTTAAGAGTAGAGATACCACCTTAATCAAAAACATGAGCTTCATCCCATGCGAGGTATTATGCCAAGCAACTTTGAAGAACTTGTTACCATCTATCAGCTCAAAATCCATTTTTTTTTAATAAAGTGCCTAAATACACATTTACACAGATCATAGTGGTTCCAAAGAATCCTTTACAGTTGGTTTTTTTATATATAGGTATATATATAGGTATATATATATATAATGTGCGTTTTCTTCAAATTGGCTAAATGTGTTTACATAAGACACCAATCTTGACTATAGGTATAAGTTTTAAAGCGTAATATTGACTCAATGAATTTGTTTATCATGCAAGTCTTATCTAATATTACATTGACCTGTAATATGGAACACAATGTAGTGGGTGTGCTCATTAAACACTTCATAAAAAATTACTGTGCATGTGCAGTTCTGATCTTCAAATACTAATCATGACCATTTCTCTTTTTTTTTTAAAAAGAAAAAAGAAAAGTAGTCTTCCAAAAAAGATCTACTCTGCATTAAATTGCAGTCTGAACATCATCACAATAAGAACAGTTGACTAAAAAGCACCCAAAATTCTTCAAATTATAGTCGGCTGAACAGATTTTTCCTCCTCCTCTTCCGATACTGAAAGTGTTTATTAGCCCGTCCCCGGGAAGGGACGACCTCGCCACCCTTTTGCTTAGAAACAACCGCTTATAACTGAGTTATAAACACCTCAACAGAAGGGCTCGTACAGCTGCAGCGTTGCCAACGAACTATAAACAGCACAAAAACATCACTATAAGACTCGAACTATTTCTAGTAACCAATGATTTATTGATTTTAGAAGTCTGCTTGGTGATGCAGAAGCGTGATCAAAAGAAGTGGCTTTACAAAAGAGTTCTCCAAAGTAGCTTAAAAGGCAGGGCCAGGGCCATTATGTGCAGCCCTAATTGCTTTCATTTCAACCAGTTTATATTTTCATTTTCAAAGAATAGCAGTAGGTTTGTTTCAAGCACACGTAATAAGGAAATTACAGGTTTCCTCCACCCACATTTGGGCTGTCACTGATATGCCCGCAGGCAATCTGGCAGAGCCTCAGTCACTGCTGTCACTGTACCACACCGTACCTGCCACTACTTGGAAATACCGGGTCAGCGATAGTAACAAACAGCAACAGCACTAGAGGTGACTGATAAGCAAACTCAAAGTCCACCTGCACTATCTGAAAATTAAAGTAAAATTAAAAAAAAACCAAAAAAAAACCAAAACCAAAAACCAGTCTCTCCCCCACCTCCCCAGCTTTGTCCAAAGACACAAAAGCCCCAGAAGTGACGCTGAAGACCTTCAAAGATGGCAGTGCTACGTTAGCGCCTTTGCCAATCGTATAATTAAGTTTGTTATCAAAATTCCACGTTATGGTATGTAATTGGTGAATAAATGCAGTTTTGTAATCTTACAACTGATCACGTGAACTGCGGTCAACTTTGCCTTAAGAAAGGAAAAAAAAAAAAAAACCAACCAAAACACACCAAACCAAAACCAAACCAACCCAGAAATCCCTAACTCAACAGCGCCTCTCGGACACCTCTCCACATCCTACTCCGGAGGCAACTTCCCTTGAGAAACACGGAGGAATTTGGGACTGGATCTGGCGGATCTGCCATCGCAACCCGAGCCGCGCGTTTCTGGGAGAAAGCCCTCCTGCTCCCTAAGCTCGCCTGGCCGGCGGGATGGCGAAGGGCATCCCCGCCTTGGCTAGCCACTCTTCTCCCCAACCGCCTCAGACCAAGCCTGCATGCGACCAGCTCTACAGGACAGGGGCCAGGAATAAGGAATCACAGACAGTAAGGCAATCTTTACAATGTCAGAAAGTGTATTTGGCATTTAAAAAAAAAAAAAGAAAAAAAAGAAAAAAAAAGAAACAAGTGCATACAAATACAGCTAGAAGCATTTCTGTTTTGCCAAGTGCTCTCTAAAAAAAGCAGCGCAAGTCACAGCCTACATTGAACAGTAACTGTCACCAGGGAAGCACAACAAATAGTTGCTATAACAAAAGGGAAAAAAAGGAAAGAAACAAAAAACAAAACGAAAAAAAAACCCAAAAGAAAAAAAAGAAAAAAAAGGAGAAGAATTAGAAGAAATGCCTTTATAATAAGTACATACCTTTTGTCTTCAAAAAATATAGAAACACAATGTATTCAAAAAAATCAAAATTATACAGCCATGTTTATGAAGTCTACATTTCCCTTGTCTTGGAGATATATATATATTTATATATATATATTTATAGATATGTACAGAATTCGAGCAGTTCGAGTTCAAGGTGACGTCGGGCGGCGAGAGCGGGCCAGTCACGAGTCCCTCTCCTTTTTCACTTTCACATCTCCGGCCAGGATGGTGGCGATCTCCCCCTGCATGAAGGCCCAGGGGACGTTGGAGCCGACCAGGGGACACTTCTCCCCGCTGGGACAATACACCTCCCCGCTGGCTCCCTGCTGCTTGATGCTCTGCCGGGAGCAGGGGAAGCAGAACTTGTGGGAGGGGACGGAGGGACACTGCACGAAGTGGGTGTCTTCCAGGCGCTCGTGGCAGAGGGTACAACACAACGGGACGCTGGCGGCGAGGGACGAGTCCGGCAGGCTGGCGGGGTGCACGGGCTCCAGCCCCCCCGCCGCGTTGGCCCCCTGGCCCGGCACCTCCCTGCCGGGGCCCAGCCTTCTTTGGTTCATGGCGGAGGGCGAGGGGGGGCTGCTGCTGTTCCTCCGCGTGGTGGAGTGGACCTGGTTGGCGTCTTTGGAGGCGTGGTTGCCCCCGGCATTGTCCGCCACCAAAATGAGGGCGGCCATGGGCGACTGGCCGTTCTGGGCCGCCTCGGGCGGCGTGGTCCGGTTGGAGTGGGGCGAGGCGGTGGGCGGCGGGGGCGACATGAAGGGGGTGGCCGTCAGCGGCAGCTTCATCCCTTCCGACGAGGTGGGCAGCCAGGGCTGCACCTCCCCGTTGATCTTCGGGGGGCCCGCCTCGCCCTCCGGCTCGGGGGAAGGCTTCCTCTTCCGGGCGGCCCGGGCCCCTGCAGAGGCAGAGGGGAGGAGGAGGAGGACGAGGAGGAGGGAGGAGGGTGAGAAGGCAGCGCAGTCGCAACGCGCCGCCGAGCACGGGGGGTCACCGCCGTGCAACCGCAGAAACGGGTGGCCGGCCCCCCAGAAAACCCCAGAAAATTTTGAACCACATAAAGCACCAGAGATCCCTCTGAATGTCTGATG
>JANHGO010000027.1:40212558-40252754 GCA_024606505.1 Aquila spilogaster | reverse complement strand
GTTATGCATACTGACTCCCTGATAGTTACCTCAGGGAATTTCATCTTTTTCTACATCTCTGTTCTTAAACTCTTCTTAGGGGGGGGTGCGGGGGGCTTGCCTGGCCCTGGCGCTGGTTCCTAGCGCCGGCCCCCCTGCCAGCTGGGGTGACTTTGCAACTGCACGCCCGGCCGGGCGTCCTGGAGGCGCCGGGCTGTTAACAAGCAAAACAAACACCCGCCCCGACCCCCGACCCAGACCCGCACGTCGGGGCGGCGGCCACGGCTGCTGCCCCCGGAGCCCTCCCGGCTCGTACCGGCCGGGGTAGGGGGGCAGGAGGGAGGGGAAGGGGAGAGCCTGGCCGCGGCGCGGCCCCGACGTGTCCCCGGAGAGCTAAGGGTTAACACGGGCTCGCTTTTCCCGAGCAGCCCTCCTTTCACATTGCATCAAAGTCCTTTAAAGCTGTTTCTCTTCCCTCCTCCCCTCCCCGGCTGGAAAGACGCTTTATCCATGCATGCTAAGTAAACAGATCTTTGTTTTTGTCTTCCACCCACTGCCCTCTTTCTCCAGCCCGAAGCTGGAGCCTCGCCAAGCCGGCTGCAGCGATTGCTGCCTCCACACACTCACACACACACACATACGGGGGGGGGGGGGGAGAAGCCGGGTTTCTCGGGTGAGGCAATGCGCCTGCAATTGGCAGGGACAAGGCAGGAATTGTAATTGCACTTCATCATGTGATGGCTTATGAAAGAGGAAGTTTGGATGTTTTAGTCACGTACTCCTTTGCCCTCTTGCTTTAGCCTCCAGGTTCTGCGAAGGAAAAAAAACTGCATATATTTATATACACTGGTGGGAAGCCAAGGAGCTGCGTGTTTGCACACTGCGCGTGGTGAGCAGAGCTCGGCGCGAACCGGCTGCGGGGAGGGAGAAAGCACAGCTTCCAGGCGTCTGACTGCAGGACGGAGAGCCTGACCCGTATTTATTTAACTTCGTTTCTAATGAAAACGGGCTGGTCAGAGCCGGCATGGGCAGCGTGCGGGTTCTGCTGTGTTTGCCGCTTTTGAATCCGTTCTGGTGGAAGAGGCAAAGACAACGGTTGCAAAGTCAAAAAGCGGATAAAAAATAGCGGCGTAGGAAATGCGATTTAAGAATCAAATCACACACACAGAAGTGTGCGGAGCTGCTGTTACAGCAGTTACTGCACAAGAACAAAACAGATCGTGCATTGTTTCTTGGTCCTTTTTTTTTTTTTTTCCAAACAGAAACCATCCTTTTGTGCCCGCTCTCTGCGGAATGCCCCGGCGATGACACGGCAAGGCTGTATAAACAGGGGCACTGGAGGAGCCTGGGGCCTGCGGGCTTGCCCAGCCCAGGGGGCCTGGCCCAGGGGAGCCCCAGGGAGCCTTGGCCTGGTCCTGGCCGTGCCCGGTGCCACAGTGCAGGGAAGGAAGGGAGAGGTCCGGTCGGAGCCCTCCTCCACGTGGCCATTGCTGTCCCTGGGCGCCCACCAGTGCGAGGCCGTGGATGCCACAGGCTTCACCTGCAGAACCCAGCCCGAGCTGGGGCAGTAGATGATTGTTGAGATGTTTGCAGGGCCTCTGCTGAGAAGTAGGAGCAGAGGTTGGTTCTCTGCCTCCTGGCTGTGTGGTGTTTCTGCTGCTTTTGTTCCTATTGGAGATGGCATTTGCTCCCGAGGGTTTTCCAGAAAGCTGAGTGCAGCTGGGTTTCAATGGGCTTCTTGCCTAGGTGTGGATCGTGTGATATTTGCTGAACAGTTCAGAAGCCCCTGCAGCACCTGCCAGCTCCTGCTTGTAAACAGCTGCTCATTTTTGCCTATAAGAGTACTGGTGGCCATCTTAGAAATGCTGAGTGTTCCAATTTTCATTTAAAATGAGGCACAATTTTAGAAGAGTACACCACGCTCACCCTCCCTTTATTGTATGGTTTTTGAGATGTACCATTCAAACAGCAGTGCATCAGAGTCCTGCTCTCACGTCAGTTCTGACCCCAAAGAAATATGTCCATCTAACCATTTTTTGTTTAATATGGGAAGAAAGTACTGATGTACAAAGGCTGCTGTCAGGAGCAGCCTGTTGACATATACGGGCTTTGAGACAAGCAGGCAGTGAGGCACTGACCCTACAAACACTGGCAACCACTCCTAACGTTACCTACAGGACCACTGCTGGACACGCAGCCATGCTTAGGGTGCACAGCTTGCTGCCCAGCACCGCTCTCCAGTGCTGCCAACCTCTGCCCCGCGCTGCATGATCCCTGTGACATGGCACTTCTGCTGCTAGCAGACGGACACCGATGGGGCAGCACGTTGTCAGCCTGTGTGCACACTGTGGGGCAGACGGGGATATGGATGTGGTTATTTCACTGTCATTTTTGTTAGAGAAGTTTTGGGCACATTAATATATGCAAGTTCCAGCGTGGGATATACTGTGATTCTATGATTCCATGAGTAGTGGTGTGAACAAGAGCCTCGGTGCTGCAGCTTCTGCTGCTTTGGTGGGCTCTATCCCATGCAATTTGGAGCCAAAATGGTGTGCTTTTTTTTTAAAAAAAAAGAAAGGTAATTATTCTGTTTTAACTGAGCACTTGACTTCACACCCTCTTTTCAAGTAGCAGTGGAAAAAAAACAGCAAGGAAAAGATGATGGAAATACTTGAGAAATTCAGAGGTTACTACACTCAGAAGGGAAATAAAAACTTCAGAGGGACACTTCCAGATGCCAGAAGAAAGGGCAATTGATGTGGAAAATCTTCCGCCCACTCTTTCCAGCCTGGTAAATAGCCATGTTGGATGCTCCCACCAACACCGCGCTGGCTGCCCTGCGCTGCGAGCCACAATGGGCGATTGTCTGTGGGGTACGGGAGGACGGACTGACTGGGAGCTGCCTGGGATGCATTAACACGGCCGGGCAACCCTGGCCCAGCACCAACAGGAAGACCAGGAAGCCGTGACCCCACGGGCACACCATGCCACAGCTCGAGGGGTGGCCGGGTTCTTCTGCCTGTCTTTGCAGCCATGTTATTTCAGTTTTGTAACATAACAAGAGCTAACAGAGGCATGCCTCAATCTGAAGAAACATAAAGTGCAGTGAAGTTGGTTTCTGGCTGCCATTGCTGCCCCCGCCTTTTGGGCAGCCAGCACAGGGACAAAGGTGCTGCTCTGTGCTCAGCCCCCAGCTTCGCCTTTTCGCTCAATGCTGTCTCTTATATTAAGTAAAACCAAGTAAAATAGGGTATTTTTATCGACTTGTACATTCAGTCATATGTATAGTGTACTGCTGTGTAGCGACGCTAAGGAGGAATACTGGCAAGTTTAGGCATCAGTGATACACTTGTAAACATCACTAGCAAAGCTGCAATTCATTGCCAATCTTGTCCACTTTCAGGCAAGAAATCAGAGTCAACCTTCTTTCATGCACCTGCATCCCTAATGCCCCAACACCCAGCTGAGCTCCGGAAGGAGGTGCCTGCCAGGAAGCACGGCCAAATTCATGTGTGATAAAAAAAACTGCAGCAAAATTAATAACCGGTACGCCCGTTCTGGAACTGACAATTAACCTTGGTCTCCTCCTCTGGATTACAATCATTAAACAGCTCGCCAGAGGTTGGGGCTTGCATATCACTTAGTCTCCCAAATGGAACTGAATGAGGGAACAAGGACTGGTCATCTTTGTAATGGGAGCTGCGGGTGTGTCACGCCCCAGTAACACTGCCAGGCTGGCTGCCGCTCGCTGCTGGTTCAGAGGTCCTGCTGTCTGAACATCACCTTGGGAAGTGGCATCTCAGCATCCCTTGCACCCCTCTGCTGGGCTCATCTCCATGCAGCGTGGAGCTCCCTGCCATTCCCTCGGGTCCTGTCGCTGTCACCAGAGAGCAGAGATCATCACTGTCCCTCCGCTCCCCTGGTAAGGAGCTGTAGGCTCTGAGCAGCCCTCAGATGGTGGCAGCCACCAGGTAGCAGGGGCCTGGGATGGGTTTGAGCTGCAGATCCAGGAGCAAGAGGACAGCCGCCTTCATCATCCATTTGCCCTCTGCCAGTTACTATTATTGTTAAATGCAGTTCCACACACTGTACACATTGTAATTAAGTGGAAAAAATATAGACCAAATGAAAAAGGGTACAAGCTTCCCAAAAACATCTCTGTACTAGCTGCAGCCTGACTCAGCCTTCAATTAACATTCTTCCTTAAAATAGTCGTCTTCTCCAGCTTCTGTTAAATCTTACATAATACCAGGCCAAATCACCACCCAGGAGAGGGGCTGTGAAAACGTGTCACTGTGTGCATGATTTTTACTTTGCACATGGGATGCAGGTACGCACCAAAGAGAATGCTCCCATGACGTCCAGGAGAAGGAGGGTACCTGTAAACCCGACATCGCTCAGCATCTCCAACCTCAGGGCAATGGGGAGCTGTGGGCACGCTGCTGCTGGGGCAGCTCTGCTGAGCTCCTGAATTTGCACCAGGGCTGCCCGTAGCCTAAGGGGGGAAGAAGTCAGCTGATGCAGACAAGACTGTGCCTTCTGAATTTTCTTTTACACCAAGAGTTATGAGTTTTAGATGAATAGGCCAGCAGGGTGTGGAAAGGTATTCTAAAGCTTTCTGCATCCTTGCAACACGCTTTTAGTTGCTGGGGGTTTTGCCTGCTACTTCATTTGGAAAGTTTTAAAAGAAAATGCAAATGGTAGGTCAACAGCAGAGATACATTCTTGGAAATACATTTGGCACAGATTTTATACATTCCTGTGTCATTTGTTAAGCAGCAAGAAGAATCCCCACTCAACTATATAAAGTATCACAATACCACTTTCTCTGTTTACAGGTGATTAGAAAATCACAACCTGCTGTATTCACCTCTGGATAACACCTATAACTATCCATACAATCGTCTCTGCTTCAGAATTGGTACGGGGCAGGTATGTGAAGAATCCGAGCTTTTTCTCATCTCCTTCCAAAACTAGCATCAGAAACAGAAGGATGGTTTCACTTACTTCAAAAGAGCTGACTTTTTTTTTTCTGCACGCTAGGGTTTCAGAATCAAAATTATACACCTGAAATGCCAGAAAAATAATACGGTCAGGAGACTGAGAAGCTCTTTTCAATTGTAACCAGATACACCAGCAGGCAGCCTGTAGTACTTAAAATCCTCTTTAACTAATGGCATGTCAAGACTTGCCTGTTTCGGACACTGTTAAGACGTCCAGCCCCCATATTTTACATACCCTCCTAATTGCATTCATATGTTTGGTTTCATATTTGACCTCTGTTGCAACAGAGAGCCAAGGAAAGCACTCCTTTTCTGAGCTCTGATGCAGGAATGGAGCTGGAGGGTATCACAGAATCATAGAATGGCTTAGGTTGGAGAGGACCTTAAAGACCATCTAGTCCCAACCCCCTGCTCTGAGAAGAGTTGCCACCCACCAGATCAGGCTGCCCAGGGCTCTGTCCATCCAGCCTGGCCTTGAATGCCCCCAGAGATGGGGCATCCACAGCCTCTCTCAGAAACCTGTTCCAGCACCTCACAACCCTCTGAGTAATAAAAATTCTTCCTAACATCTAACCCAAATCTCCCCTCTTTTAGTTTAAAGCCATTCTCCCTTGTCCTGTCACAATGAGACCATGTAAAAAGTCGGTCCCCTTCCTGCTTGTTAGCTCCCTTCAGGTATTGGAAAGTCTCAGTGAGGTCCCCCTGGAGCTTTTTCTTCTCCAAGCTAAACAAGCCCAACTCCTTCAACCTTTCTTCATAGGAGAGGTGCTCCAGCCCTTTGATCATCTTCGTGGCCCTCCTCTGGATCTGCTCCAACAGCTCCACATCCTTCCTGTGCTGGGGGCCCCAGGCCTGGATACAGTACTCCAGATGAGGCCTTACAGGGGCAGAGCAGAGCGGGAGCTCCCTCTTCCTGCTGCCTCCCCCTCTTCTGATGCAGCCCAGGATACTGTTGGCCTTCAGGGCTGCAAAAGCACACTGCTGGCTCATGTCTGGTTTTTTGTCCATCAGGACCCCCAAGTCCTTCTCCACAGAACTGCTCTCAAGGAGTCTACTCCTAGTCTGTACTCGTATCTGGGATTGCCTTGATCCAAGCGCAAAACCTTGCACTTGGCCTTGTTAAACCTCATTAGGTTCTCGTGTCCACTTTTCAAGCGTGTCCAGATCCCTCTGGATGGCATCCCTCCCTTCAATTGTGTCGATTCAGCTTGGTGCCATCAGCAAACTTGCTGAGAGTACATTCAATCCTACTGTCTGTGTCACTGATAAAGATACTGAAGAGCACCAGTCCCAGGATGGACCCCTGCTGGACACCACTCGTGACCAGTCTTCCCTTGGACAGAGCCATTGACAACAACCCTCTGACTACGACCATTCAACCAATTCTTTATCTACCTAATAGCCCAGCCTCCAAATCCATCTGTCTCCAATTTAGAGATAAGGATGTGATGTGGAACCACGTCAAAGGCCTTGCACAAATCCAGGTAGATGACATTAGTTGCCCTTCCTTTGTCCACTGTTGGTGTCACTCCATCATAGAAGGCCTCCAGATTGGTGAGGCATGATCTGCCCTTGGTGAAGCCGTACTGTCTGTCTTGGATCACCTCCACATCTCACATATGCCTTAACATCTTTTCTAGGAGGATCCGCTCCATGATCTTCCCAGACACAGAGGTGAGGCTCACTGGTCTGTAGTTCCCTGGATCCTCCTTTTTCTCTTTCTTGAATGTAGGAGTGATATTTCCCTATTTCCGGTCACCAGGGACTTCACCTGGCAACCACATCAGCCAGTTCTTTCAGAACCCTGGGATGTATGTTATCTGGCCCCGTAGACTTGTACACGCTCAACCTCATGAGGAGGTCTCAGACTTGCTCCACTCTTAAACTAGGAGGGATTTTACTTCCCCAACCCCTACTTAGAAGTTCAGGGACACAAGAGGTGTGAAAAGCCTGACTGACCATGAAGACTGAGGTAAAGAACTTAAGTACCTCAGCCTTCTCCATGTCTGAGGAGGCCAGATCTTCCTTTTCATTGATCAGAGGGGATACACTCTCCTTTGCCAGCCTCTTCTGCACAATGTCGCTAAAGAATCCCTTCTTGTTTTTCACATCCCCTTACCAAGTTCATTTCCATCTGCACCTTGACTGTCCATTCCTGCACATCTGGACAGCATCCCTAGATTCTTTTCAGGCCACCTATCCCTGCTTCCACAGCTTACACTTTTCCTTTTTTTTCCCCCTCAGCCTGGCCAGCAGGTCCTTGCTCAGCCATGCTAGTTTCCCACCTCATCTGCCTCATTTCTTATTCTGCGGGATGGAGAGCTCTTGTACTCTCGGAAAAGCATCCTTAAAGTGCTACCATCTTGGTCCCATTACTTTGACCCTAAGGACAGTTTCCCAAGGGATCTCATCCAACACTTCCTTAAACAGCCTGAAGCTGGCTCTCCTGAAGTTCAGGGTCCTAACTCCACTCCTTACCAGGCTTGCATTCCCCAAGATCATGAGCTCAACCAGGGCATGGTTGCTACAGTCCAGGCTGCCTCCAACCTTAACCTTCTTTTACAATCTCTTCCGTGTTGGCAAGCACCAGGTCCAGCAACATTTCACCTCTTGTCAGTCTGTCCAATACCTAAACCAGAAAGTTAATGTCAATGGACTCCAGGAGTCTCCTGGGTCGCTTGCAGCTCACCATGTTGTTTTCCCAGCAGATACCCGAGTGGTTGAAATCTCCCTTCCAGATGAGAACCTGTGAGCACAATGCCTCTTGCAGCTGAAGCAAGAAGGCCTTGTCAGCAGCTCCCCTTGATCAGGCAGCCTGGAGTAGACCCTGACCACCGGATGCCCTTTACTGGTCCTGTCCCTAATCTTAACCCACAGGCTCTTAACCTGTTCCTGACTGTTTCTCAGGGGCAGCTCTTCACAGACTATCCACTTCTTAACAAGAAGAGGGCAACTCCCCCACCTCTCCTACTTTGCCTACCCCTTCTAAAAAGTTTATAGCCCTCAATCATGGTATTCCATTTGTGAGTCATCCCACCATGTTTCCGTGATAGCAATAAGGTCATAGTTTTCCAATTGCACCGCAGTTTCCAATTCCTCCTGCTTACTTCCCATGCTGTGTGCATTGGTACAGAGGCGCTTCAGCTGAAAGTGCCAAAAGTCACATCACTGTGTGCCTTGAGCCCTTTATAGATACAGATATGAAACTAGATAAATATGAATATTCGGAGTGAAATGCACGTGCTACAAGACCGTGTTATTAATGAGAAAAAGGTCTGAAGGCACAGTGACTCCTAGCTCATGGCCAGCAGACCATTGCTGTTGTTTTGGGGAAGAAAATGGGAAAAGCAGAGCCAGCTAAGCAACAGACAGCCTACACAGGGATGGATTTCGCTCCTGGCCCTTTCTCAGGCAAGGCGAGAGCTCTTCCTGAGTGCAACCCACAAGACTGGATCCACAGCTCCTCGGCCTGCAGCACTTCAAGACTTCCAGGTTGGAGACAATACGTCTGGAAATCTTGGGTGAGCTGCACCTCCTGTGTGTTTTACTTGGACAGTAGGGTGTAAGTACCACGCTGCTGCGCTCTTATTTAGCTCTGTTATTACAGCCCTGTTTGTGAAGCAGGAAGAGTAATCCTCATGTAAAAATAATAGTATTGCAGAGCTAGACAGCAGATGGTGTTATTAAATACCTGGGCAAAGTCTAAGGTCGTAACGCTCTAACAATTAAGAAGATCTATTGTCTATCTCTTAATAGGTAACCTCCTAGTGTAGGATGTTTGCAAGGCTGAGCAGAGAGGCGAGTAGTATCTTGTTCAAGCCCAGATAGCTCTTCCAGTTAAGAAAATACTTGGCAACAATTTTCTTGTCTAAATTTTGTGCTACCACCACGTCAGGTAGATACAATACGGTCCCCTTTCATTTCCTAAATGATCCCTTCTCTAATCAACTCCATTAGGTCTTAAATAGACTGCAACAGGCTGAGAACTGGTGATAGTTGCCTGACATCCAGGTTCACTTGAAAGAGCATGGAGAGGCAATTCCTTGAGTGATGTAAGTGGGCATAAGCCTGCTGCCAGGCACGTCTCCCACCGGCTGCAGGGAGATACCAGTGAGTGAAGTGTGCCCGCCAGCTGGCTGTGTCTCTCTACAAGCACCTGCAGCTGTAGGCCTCTCTCCCAGTTGAAACCTACCTGTCTCAGTTGGTGAAGCTGCAGCTGAACCTCAGTAATATGTGGCAAAGCTCTCCCTGCTGCATAACATTTTCAGCTGGAGCTCTGAAGATTAATTTTATACTGTAGAGACTGCACTTTCTCCATTTTTCCCTCGGTGTTTGCCTGGCATCTTGTGACCTGTACATCTCAGTTGAGCCTCTCAGCTGAGTACTGGCATCCAAGGATGCAGCTAGCCTTCTCTTCTGCTATTAGCTTGTTTTACATGCATAAACAAGGCTTTCTGCATCATTTTCAGACATGTGAACCCAAAATCATCTCTTCTGGGGCCACAAGGAAGCTAAGGAGGCTAACAGTCGCTCTTTGGGGTAGGTTTTGGCTTTAGTTTAATGACTGTAATAGTGGTGAATGCGTTGGCAGCAGAAACAGGCTGATATGGAGAACAGTAGGGAACCTGTGACTTGGTACATTTGTCTCACAGAGGGCAGACAGGAGACAGGGAGCTAAAGCAGAGTCCTGTGGCTGCTAATAGCTTCACACAGTACTTTTCCTCCGTGGTAATCACTCTCCTGCTAGGATCCACGAACTTGAGAACAAAGTACATTTTATTATTTACAAGGGTTAGATGACAAATACAAACAGATGGTGCAAAGATGACTCCTGATGCATAGTGATCAAGGAGTTTAATATTCATGGGTAAAGGCCTGGAAGATTAAGTAAACAGATTCAGATATGCAGGGGAAAGTATCTCATAACAATGCATAAAGTCACCGTGGCCTTTTGTGCCCTGTTACCATTTGGATCAGCACAATTAACATAAAGGGAAAGATTGGCTGAACTTTCCAGTCTCCCTAAAGCGCTCAAATCAGGCACTTCTGCGAGGAAACCCTAGCAAGGAGTTTTGGCAAGATGGAGAAAAACCCTTCTCTTTTGCTATTGAACTTTCTGTTCCTGCTCCAAAGCCCCTTCTGCAAAAAAAAGGCTGCAACAGCTGAGCGTGCTCCAGCCTGCTGCTGAGGCTGCCCTTACGTAAAGCATTCTCACCTGGGTGACACAGGGCCATTTGCTGCGACCGGTCGGATGAGTGAGCAAGGGTTACTCCCATGAACAAGGGTTGTGGCACTGGGAGCCTAACCGCGCTGCTCTGCCATTAATGACGCTTCTCATGGCAAAAGCTGGGATATCGCTGGTGTAGCTTTCACATGTAGTCATCTTGCAGAGAGAATTTCAACACTGATGAATATTGCCAGTCAGGTCCTCGGTATGAATCATCCTGTCCTTCCAGATGACTTTTTCTTTCTGCTGTTTACATCAGCCGCAGAGAATTTTGATGCTTTCTTGTGTATGTGAGTAAAGGAATGTTTCATTTGAGAAGAGATTTCCAAACTCGCTGAAGTCATCCCTCTGTATCATTCCTTTTGTTGTTGTTGCTGTTCTCGTTTTGAGCGTGGGCAGTTAGCGAGTTGTTTCTAAGGAGTTACTGACTGAGCACTGAACAAAGGGCAAAAAAGAAAGGCAGGCAGAAGAGTTCATGGAAGAATACTGCCGGACCGTGCCAAGAAGTTTGCTCTGCAGCGTAGATCAGCCTGCTATTTTCCTTGTCTGGATCCGGTTGTTGGATGAACGGGGGATTTGGGAGTTGGTGTGCTCAGCCCTGGGAAGGTGTGCACGTGGAGCGAGGGGCTGAGGCGAGAGCAGGCCAGCAGCTCCTGCCTTCTTTTACAGAACACCCTTATCAGTACAATAGTGTCAGGACACCGTGGCCTATGGACAAATGGGAGAACCTAGGGGTTGAGTTAGGGCTGGGGAAGGGTTAATACCTAAGCCACGACATGCAAAGGGTGGTGGAGGGCTGCCCAGCAGCCTGACAGCTGCTGGGTGAGGAGGCGAGCTCTCCCTCAGGCACTCCACTACAGCTCCAAGAAAAAAAAACTATGCCCCGATCTCAAGACAAGTCTCTTTCTTTTTTTTCCTTCGCATGATCATCACCATTTGGCTGCTTTATTTTCATCCATCTTGTGTAGCTGTAGCCACCACAACTCCATTCCGATGGCCATCTCCCAAATAACTGAAGACCTCTGGCTTCTCTGGATACTCTTTCTCGGGTTCTTGTTTTGCTGCGGTGTTTTTTCCGAAGTACCTGACAAATCCTGGAAATGGCACTGGCTGCTTGGGTCCAGGTGAACAACACGAAGTGAGGAAAGGAATGCTCATTGGCATGACTTCCAGCCTCAGACTTGTAGTGAAGCCACGGTGAAGGCACTGGGAGCTGAGCACCTCCACCTCTGGTATCTGCCCAGAAAATGTTCTGGCTCCGTGGATGTATTCGGTGGGAATAGCTCTGTAAGATGGATTACAGTCAGAGATACATGGCAGAAAAACCTGCCCTGTGAATAAAGCCTTTGTTAAGAGGGATTCCATCTGTACATGATTTCATCAGCTCCATGAAATGTGCAGGACGTTTATATGGTGAATTAGGCACAGCTCCTGTTTTGAGAGAGAAAATGCTTCTGTGTGCTTTTCCACAAAAGTCTGTTGCCACACGAGGAGAGGAAACCTTCTGCAATGCCATTACTGTTCTCAGCCACAGGACGGGACAAGCACTGGGACCGTGCTAACATAGCTATAAAAATAAAGAGCATTTAAAAAACATCAAATGCGCCAAAAAATTGGCATCGCCCTCTTCTTTGCCTTCTCTCCCTTAAGTGTGGAGATACTTAAAACAGTGTAAATAACATTCAAGACAGCTAAAGAGCAGTCCACAGTGCTGAAACACTCCTGCCGTCCAAAGCATCTCCATGCCAGCTATTTCATTTACCATATGTTTGGTGTGGTTTTGGCAGAGTCAACATGAGGATTTTTGGGCAGGCCTGCGAAACAGTTTTTCCCTTCCTCCACCCAAACGTGACCCAGTCCTGTCTGCCACGATCACACCATTGCACAGGGTCAGCCTGTGGCTGTTTTGGGCAGAATTAGTCAGAGGGGCCTCTGGAAAGATGCCCAAGGAGGACTGATTCATTTTCCATATGAGTGGTTGCATTAAGAAGGAAGGAGAAGGAAGACGCAGTATTTGGGATGGAGATGCTGGGCGATGCTGAAGGACCTCACGGGGATTATACAGTTCCTTCTCCAGGTCCAAGGCAGGTGTGGTTGTGATGCACTGGCTGTGGGGGCAAGCTGCCAGCCCCACGGCACTGTTTTCAGCCATCCTGCAGGAACTGCCAGAGGCTGTGAATCAGCGCCTGGAAACGTGGAGCTTTGCTCCTGGGGTTGTCTGGTTTCATGTGTGGAGAACACGGGCTCCAAGTGGCTCAGTCCAGCAGAGAACAACTGCTGTTGAGAACAGCCTGGGCTGTGAGCAGACTCTCCAAGGTGGGGCTTATTTTTCCTTAAAAATGAGTGAGACTCAGTGCCCAGACATACAGTCTATCTGGTGCTATCCAGCTAGGGCCTAGGACACGTCTAGCCAAACAAGGGAAGAAGAAAAGGGAGTTTAAACACACCTCTCTGCCCTTTTCTAAGCAAGTGCCGAAAGGTGTGAAGGTACAGCTGCCACATTCCTTCCTGCTATGTGCTCCCAGCATACATTCCCAGCAGTAGTTCTCAGAGGCAAGCCTTGTTCCCCCAGCAGAGGAGCTTTGCTGCAGGGTGCTGGGGTATCTGCTCAGTAGACTTGCTGACCTCAGGGAGCAGCTTTGCCAGGCAAGCCCTCCAAGCAAGGAGCCAAAACCCTGATTAGCATGGAGCCTGCGATCCCTCCCTTGCTTTCTTCTGGATTAATTGCTGGAAAGGCTGCATAGCTGCATGGCAGCCCAACACCCCATCTGGGTGGCTATACCTCTGCATTTCTGCATTTCTGTTCTCTGAAACAGTGTTTCTGACCTGATTCACCCCACAACCGGAGGGTGGAATTTGGTTTCATATCCATGGCAAGGGAATGTAAATATTCATGCCCATAGTCTTTGCAAGCGCACTACCCGAGCGCGCACGTGGGCAAGCAAGAGAGCACAGTTCCCAGCGGGGATGCAGGAGCAGGGCTCTCCAGCTTGCCTCTTCCTGCTTCTGCTCTCCCCAGAGCTGCTGGGGGCACCAGCTCCCCAACCAGAGCTGCTCACGGGTGCAGGATCTCCCAGGCAAACCGAGGATGGTCTGGCCTCAGCCTGCGTGGGGCAAATTAGGCTGAGTCAGCCAGAAGGGCCAAGGCTCCCCTGGGCACAAGCCCCTCTTCCCGGAGTTGGCCTTTAATCCAAGCTGGCTGCATGCTGCCTAGCAGGCAGCAGCCCTGTTGTGCCTCCACGGGTGTTCGCTGGTGCAGGGCTGAGTGACTCAGCCTGCACCCTTACCCTGAGCGCTGGAGAGCTGGGAGGGGCTGCAGAGTGCCTGTCTGCAGGTCTTGTCCTTCCCTTTTCTCATTTCAGCAAAACCGTTGCAAATTTCACGGAGCTTTCCGTCACGGGCAAACAAAGAGGAAATTGATTCAGAGCGAGAGCATTAACATCACCAAATAGTAAAGGCATTGCCTAACGCTATCAAGCGAGCTTCCTCTACTGCAGAAGCAGAGGTGGCAGAGTGAGGCTAAAGAAGTAAGGGGACGGTGGCTGGGTGAGGGCAAGGATCCTTGGCAAAGAAAACCCAGAGGATAAAAGGCGAAGAGAACAAAGGGAGAGGTGTTGGGGAAATATGACTGAGCAGATGCAGTATTTATCTGCTTATGCATCAAATAAAATTCCTACGTGTAAACAAAAAGCAATGAGTAACATCAAGCAAAGGGCCAACCTGTGGGAAGGAGTTGTGCTGGGGTAATAAAAGGGCCGGTGTTAAACCGTTTCAGTTAGAGCCCTGCACACGTGGGCTGCTGATGGAAGAAAAAGGTCTGGCTTTATGGCTTCCAAGGAAGGATGGCAAACACTGGGGCTTCCTGGTGCAAAGTGCTGATCTGTATGTTAGTAAACTTCCATTTGTTCAAACACTGGTGACGAGTTAACACTGTACTGGCTGCCTTTACGTAGGATAAGGCAAGGTCTGTCTTCCAGCAGGTGGTTTAATGGCAGCAAAAAATAACTACAAAACATCTAGAGCCAGAATAAGCACACAGTACATCATTTTGGCTCTTCCAATAGAAATGTAACCGGGAGTTCACAAATAATCCCAATTTGTTTTATCCCGGGTACTGCCACTGTCTAGTTTTCACTTGCATCAAGACTATTTTAGTCTAATTGGCTATTAAAATACATGTCAATGCAAAAGTTTTTAGCTCTTCAGCACCAGCGTAACTCATTTTCCAGAGCAATGCAAACGCTAAGAGGAATGGTTCCCACCAGGCTCGGAGCGCTGACACACTCACTCTGCAAGCACCTGCCCTGGCCTCAGGTACCTTCCAGCCTCCCACGGGTTTGTTACTGCAAGGGGTGTGCTCGCCTGTCCACTCACCTACCGTCATCTGGGGTTTAAACTAGAGCTCCCGACCCAGTATTTCAGATGACAAGGCAGTGACTCACTCAGAGACGTCTTAGTGTGATGGAAGGAGCTCCTGCCACACTGCCGGGACACATGCAGCCTTTGTGTCATGCTGGTGCTGCAGGCAGCCAGACCTGTGTGGGGCACCTCTGCCATCAGGCTTTAGCCAGTGCCTCTGCACATATCATTTCATCCCCCTGCGAGTTATCCACATTGTGACCAACAGACCCGAGTATCCTCTAAACTGTGCTTCTGGGGCAAAAGGAGGATGGATATCCACTTTTTACACCACTGGCTTGGTGCAAAGAAGCATGTAGATACTGAGATGTGAGCCCCACACGGCCTGCAACTTCTTGAGGTTTTACTTGCTCTTTCTCTCCGGGAGGCAGTTCAGACTGGCCTTTGATCACCAGAGATCAAGAGTATTTCCACCCATACAAGGTAAGTCTGTTGGTTGCACGGACAGCTCAGAGGAAATGGAGCTCCTGTGAAGGCCTGATTTTGGGTGCATCAGTTCTTGTACGAACATTTCAAGTGTTAGAGGAGTGTCTGGATTTTAAATTTCTTTTGTGCAGCACACTGCTCCAAAAAACTCTCTACCTTAGGCTAGTCCTCAGGCTTGAATATTAATAAAGGCGTTTTCCTACATGAGCAACATGTACTACCTCAGTCTTATGCCTGCCTCGAATTTAAAGTGTGCGAGTGCAGCTAAGGCTCATGTCAGGTCACCTGCAACTACAGATAACCACAGATAAGTGCTATGGGTAGTGCTGCTCTGCTGGGATGAGCTCAGAAGTGGTTTCCAATGCTTCTTTCCCTTAAGCAATGAGCTGATCTGGGCTGAAGGCTATTGCTATTCCAAGCTACAAGGATGAAGGCTGGCCTGCCACGTGTGCCAGTACCACGTGCGCAATGCCCCTCAAGGTATGGTTATCCTGGAGCTGCCATGGCAGTGGGGCTGAGCTTGTGTTGGACGCTGCCAAAAGCGTGACTGCTGCAGCCAGTCTGTGTCTCTGAGGATGTGAGGTGTGACTGCTCGAACAAACAGCAGTAGGGCTGCTCATCTCACTCTTTCCATGCTGCTGCTGGCTTATTTTTAACCACGAGAATAGTGTTTCCCAAAAGAACTGAACTGTCACAGGCAACAGGATATGAAATACAAGTTTCAGATTTCTGCAGTAGCTGCTTTTTCCAAAATCTCTACCACTGCCATATCTCATGTCCTTTGAAAGGACATGTTCAGTGTCACTGCATTGCTCTGGATATCTGTCATACGTGGGGCAGAAAGCAGCACAAGACGGGACAGTGAGCTTTAGCTTGTGTCTGTGAGATCTGCCTTATTCCTGAAACACTGGTGGTGAAGTCCTCTCCCTTTCAAAGCCCTCTTACAAACCTCTCCATCACTTTCTGCGTTTCTCTTCTTTGCAGACATTGTCATCATTAGCAAGCCTTTGCTGTCCGGGGCTGTGTCTGCATGGAGGACTGTCTTTCAGGGATGTGTAAGGAAACCTGAGGCTTCCTGAAAGCATTCTTGCCCTTTCCCATCCCTGTGAAGTTGGTTATCAGTTCTTCAAATTCTTGCATACAGAAAATGCATTTGCCTACAGTGGAGGAGGTAAGAAAACACTAATGGTGAGCAAACTGACCTGAGGGGGAACATTTCCAATTCTTCCCTGGTGTTTTCCCTGCTCATAAAAGCCCCTCCTTGGGCCTGGGGCTGTGTTTGATGACAGATGATAACGACTCCAGAAGTGTGTCCCATTGCCTGGAGGCTGTTGCTGTGGGCTCCTCGCTGCACAGCGCAAGCAATATCCCAGCTTCTAAAAAGGAAGAGGCTACCCTTGTGTTGCAGCATGATTCATCTCTGCTGGAGAAACCAGGCTTCCTTCTGCTGAGCTCCCCCTCTGTGGCCTTTTCCGTAGTTTTGCACGAGCTCAAAGGCATTGCAACAAAAGCACTGGGGAGAAGTTGCAATGTGGGTTTGTCATATACCAAACCCGCATTTCTTCTGTATCTCTCCAGCTTCTCAGGAAACTGGCGTCCTGGAAAGAGACCAAGTCGAACATAATCTAATCTTTCAGCCTAGTTATTTTAAACCGAAATGGGTCCCTTGACCCTCTCCATCTGAAAACACCCCTTGGGATGGTAGCAGTGCATCAAGCAGCCAGCGTGGGCACAGGAGACCAGAGCTTTTCTTGCTAGAGCCACCTTTGGTGATGCCATCTCCCCACATAGAGGATGGAGCAGTTGCTGCTGTGGTGCTGCCTGCATCGGTTGGACTTTGGCTGCCAGGGCATTATAAAATGACTCAATGGGGATCAGAAAGTGGTGATATCAAACAAAAGTCACTTTGAAGCTGCTGTCGGTTGGCAAAAGAATAATTTAAAATTAAACCAGTTCTGAAACTATCTACCGCAAGCGGTTACAAGCCTCGGTGTTGTAAAACTGGGCTGTTTCCTCTTTTCCTCGCAACGATGATGTCCTTGATTCCTCCTTAGGCTTCTTTGGCAATTCTTGCACAGTAATAAAAAGGCATGACACAGCATATGTTTTGCGGCTCACCTTGCCAAACAAAATTACAGCGTTAGTGTAGCTTCTTCGCCTTTGCATAATTAACTCTACAAAGGAGATAGAGAGAGGGTAAGCATCTGTGCCAAGAGAAAAGCAAAAACAAGAAGTACGAAAGTCTGTTTTAAAGTCATCTCTGTTCAAAGCAATTCTTTTAAAAATGACTTATCTTGAAACTGTTGCAGACAATTAGGGAAAGTCATACAGTTTCTAAATGTCTGTTATGTTTTACGTCTGCAGCTACATTGCTAAGATTCAGGAAAAAAAGAAGTCGATGCCACTTTGAGAGTTCATGGAAATCGTGCAGGAGCGCATCTTCTGCGCAACATGTGCTGGGGCTGGGAGGAAGCAGGCTGCCCAGGAGTGCTCATTGCCCACTCTTCAGGCTCAGCTGGCATCGTTCTCATGGTTAATAGCGTTCAGGACAGTCTCTGTGTTGCACTGAACTACACAGCTGCCATAAGGGGAATTCAGTGCAGGTGGAGAGTTAAGTGGGGTGAGAGGTGGGCCTGGTCCTGCCACCCCTCCCATTGCTTTACTGTCATTCTTCAGTCTTGAAAGGACAGCACTTGGGCTTCCAAGCAAAGGAAGGGATCTCCCGATACACAGGATGATGACAGGGAAAAAGGGAAAGCCTTCATTCTATGGATTTGCCAAAAAGAGAGAAATAAAAGAAAATAAAATAGAAAAGAAAGAGATGAGGAACATTTTACAACCAGCTGTGACAGCTGGCAGTAGGTCATCCAGGTGGAGCAGGGATCCTGCATGTCTGTTCAGTCTCCCTTGTTTTTAGGCAGCCTCCAGACATGAAACCTTGTCACGCTCTGCTATCACACCCAGTGCAACGCCCCATTGTGCACAGTGTTGTTCAGTCACGAAGACGGTGTCTGTCTGCCCAAAGTTCTCACAGAGACCTTTGCACAACATCACCACAGTCAAAACTTGTTTATTAAATGCTCACTTAGCAGAAATGAGGTCAAATCATTTAATGGCTATTAAGATGTTAATGCATTAAACACACTAAAATATCACCTGTTTATCCTAACCCTCATTTATCTAAATCACCTTTGCATTCATTGCGATGAGTGAGATTTGACTGTTTGCTAATTATGTAAGAGTTGAGCTAGCACCAGTTGGTCTTACTACTGCACCCCAGCACCTTGGTAACAAACGTCATCATCCACAGTAAACTGGAGCTATTCCTAGATAACGAAGATGAGAAATCCCCAAATACAGTAGAAAAAAATAAGTAAGTGCCTGTAGAACAGCAAGAGGAGGGCTCTGCCTGGAAGTAACCATGATTGAAGCTGTGAAGTGCAATCCGAAATCATTGAACCCTATTGCTAAGCCAACCTATATCCATAGCACCGTTCTGTGTCTGACCCATCTGGCACAAAGCACCCCACAAAGCCCTCCCAGCTCCGTGGGGGCACAGTGTCCCAGGGACACTTCAAAACCACCTTCATTCCCATGCCACTGCTCCATGGTCCCCACACCCTTGGAGTCTGAGGGAACATCTCCATGGCCCAAGCCCTGGTGCAGCAAGTCAGGGTGCCTCCAGGCATCAGCATCCCTCTCAAGGTGGGCACCATTCATTTTATGGTGGTGCGTGTTCAGCAGCTGTAGTTCTGAGCTCTGCTGTGGGGCTGAGCCCAGCTCTTTCTGCCCGTGGAGCTGAGTGCACAGTTGGCTCCCTAATAGATTCAAGCTCCCAGTAAATCAAGAGTTTCACAAAAGCGTGAATGACTGATTTCACAAGGTGATTAGAATTATCAAGGGAAAACATTTCGAGTGCTCAATAATTTACACTAACCACCTGTACTTTTAAAATAACTTTCCCCATTCCCCTCCCTTAACTTTAAGGGATTCTTGCCGTGTTCTTGAAGCCATTTCCTTCCTTCCCTTCAGCTCTGATTGCTGCGGAACACTCTTAATAAAGAATGTACCATATCACTGGAGATTGTTCTGGGGATGAAAAATGCAATGTGATTTATTATAATGTGGCCTATGCAGGCAGCTGATCTTAGCCTGCACTCTGCATCCTTCCAAAATCAAGACAATTTGCAACGTAATATTGTGAAATTGGGTTTATATTCCAGTTTGCATTTTATGATTCTTATCCTTAAGAAGGCATTTTCAAATGCATTTTCAGTTAGTTAGGTTTTTCCATGCCTGCTTTTCACTTTGAACAGTGCTAGCAAAGTCATGCCTGCCCTTCCATGGTTTGAAAGGTTTTAAGTGTTAATTTGGAACTCATATAACACCCTACTGAGCAGGGGGGACTGTTGGTTTATTTGTTTATTAAGTAGGAATTGTTTTCTCTCCAGCATGCTATAAAGCCAGCTCTTTGACCTCGTTCCTCAACATGGACAAGAACTGAATTCCTGGAATAAAGAAAAAAATGGAGAAAATGCGCTCCCATTTTGGCAAAAATAACTGAAGAGATCCTTCCAACTCAAAAAAAGCCTTCGAGAAAAAATGCGGGACATATCCTTCACAGGTTGTCAACCTCTCATTGGAAGCAGAAGATCCATGACAATTCATGCCACAGAGGTTTGCTGCCAGGTGGCGGGGGACAAAGTTTGCCCTGGAGTGGTTTGCTGGTGGGCAGCTGCGCTGTGGGTAGAAGTGCCCGGATGGGAGGTAGGGATAAGATGGGAGGCAGAGAGCTGAGGCGAGCAGAGGTAGCTGAGGATGACACATCACAGTCTCTGAGTAGGCCCAGGATGATAGCTTAAGGAAACACAGATGCAAAGGGCTGATCTATGGTAGAAAAAGTAAATTAAGTATCCATACATGTGCTCAACACAAACAACTTACTTGAGAAACCCCTCATACACCTCTGCTTTATTGCTTTATTTTCCAACGGTGGTTTTTGGTGTTGTGATGAAGCAAAAGGTTTGACACAAAGAAGCAGTCTTTACCAAGATACTGGTATCCAATAGGTCATCTTGTTAAAACATATTGGAAAAGAAAGGAAGAGGAAAGGGGCTAGGAAGGGAAGAAGGAAGGAGAAGTTGGCCAACTCAGGGAACCTGCACGTCCAGGCAAAGAAAATAGCTACATATGACAGGATACAAAGAAATAGAATACGGATAGTGGGCTGAAGACCCACTTTGCATAGGGACTCCCATTCGTGATTATACGGTTGATAAAAGTTCAGTGAAACAGAAGCACACCAGCTACATTCACTTGGAGACTGTTGGCACCGTGTTGTTGTCTGCAGCTTCTCTTGCAGATGCAAACATCATCTTTGCTGCTGCGACATAAGCTGGGGTGAGCTGTCCTTCCAGCTCCTTCTGCAGAAGTGCCAAGAGCATGACAAGTGGGGTCCAACATATTGGTTTGGGCCAGCTCTTGCCAAAGCCAACAGGAGCCTCGAGTTGGGCCACAGCTAGGTGCAGGCCTTTGAGCAAGCAGGTTTTCTCAGAGGAGCAGTGGAAAGCCTATCAGTTACAACACACTTTTGCCTGAGGCGAATGAATTACTTTTAATAGGTATTTTGTTTTAGGAAGCTTGCAATGATGAGCCGGTGCTGCTACTTTTGATTTTACTTCAGGAAAGATGAACCGTACTTTCAGGGGATTCTCTGCTTGCCAGCAGCGTGACTTCTTTTAACCCGAATACCATTTGGTTAACTTAAATCTGCCAGTTGCCTAAGCCTCTAGATATGTGCTTAAAAAATAAATGATTACTCATCCACGTCCTCGTGGGGATGCCTCTCAAATCTTCCCGCAGCTTTCTTCACAGCTTGTTTGGAGCATTATAAAGTCTGACCTAAATTCCAAGAGCATCGTCAGGAGAGTTCTCCAGCTGATGCTGTGGATGCTCAGTTAGACTACGACACTACAACAGCAGTTTGTAGATTTCTTCTTTCTGTAGGAGCTTCCAATGACACGAAGAGCAATCATTGGACAGCATAGCACACTCCAGCTGCTAGATAAAGAGGAGAAATTGGACTGTCCGCAAGGATACCAGCTACTGATGTATCATCATAGCTCTTCTGTAACATTTTCTTCTCACACAGTGATATCAAGTGCATAGAGAGGAGTCAGTTATGAAGTTGTACTCACGTGATTGCTGGGGATGTTAAACAAAGTCAACAATTCCTTTACAAACCATCCCAGCTTCTGTGCAAACATCCCTGGAAGCATCAGGAGTTCTCTTTGGTCCTGGCTGCCCCATAAAGAAACATCATTTATGCTGAATTAATTAGCTGCCACTTAACCCTGGCGCCAAGAGTTGATGTCATGAAGCAAAACAAAATGAAGCTAATGAAATCAATAACATCATTAAAATAACTCACAGCAGAGTTACTGACTGCCGTGCCGACTGTGCTCACAGACCAGTCGCTCAGCACGTAAAGGGACTTCTGCAAGAACATGTTCGAGCTATGAATGGCAGCCAAAAGCCAACTTGACATCACCCTGCTCAGGTGAGCATTTCCAGGACAGCACAGGGACAGTTGCATGGGAACAGCCCTGGGCTGGAGGAGTCAGATTGGTTTGGATGGATGGCAGCAAGGAGTAGAGGGCAAGCATCTCCCAAAGCAAATTTCTGAGTTGGAGTTTTAAGCAGGAAGGTACATTTAGGCAGAGCTTTTCTACTATTAGTGCAGCTAGAGTAAGATATTACCAGGAACAATGCACACCATGCACAGGAAGAAGCTGGCTGGGAAAGAATAATCTGGCCCTGAAGGCCTGAAGCGTCTTGGTTGGCTGCTGAGAAGCTGAAGCCCCCTGTTCAATTGCGCTTAAAGAGCGTGGAACACAGTGAGCTCTGGCTCAGTGAGGGCTTCTTGATGCTGTGCTTGCGGGCCTGAACCCCCATCATTGGAAACACACTGTAATGTCAATGCTTAATTGAATGAAGAGGGATATAACTGCATGCTTCTTACACAGAATTTCCAAATGTTTGCAAAGTCTAAGCCCTCTCATTGTGCAAAGATACAATAGATACCATCAAACACTCTGAAGACAGACAAACAGAAATGTAAGTCTTGCATTGTTCAAGTTTTACACAAATAACAATGTTTCCACCGCTGTTAGCCAGCTCTCCTGAATTTAATGGCAAGTTCATAGGCGGGGGCAGATAATTGTGAACGTTAGTATTAATTTTTCCTGACACAACTAAGTGCTAAATATGCAGGGGCATATCTATTTATCTCTGTGCTGGTACTCTTTATGTGCTCTTCCCTGAACTGACTGCAGCTATCATCTCTTTAATTTAGATTCTTCCTGACTAGGTGCTCTGCAGTATTTAATTCTGTCTTATACAGGAAATTTGGGTCTGCAGGCAAAGGTGAAAGGCAGCTGGGGTGAAAGTGACCTTCAAGCGGCAAATCTGAGGCAGAAAGGACATCTGAAGAGTTAACAGTGCTCTAAGGAAGTTGTGTGGAAGGCACAATCACAGAAGAAATAGTAAAGAACTGCTTGTGAACTGCTTGGTAGCAGGGCAACTTAGCACAAGCCCTACAGGAGGCCCGTAAGGTACAAAGTGATTAAATCATTAGCTCTTCATTAGTTTCAGATGTGCAGAGGAAGCAGACAGAAAGTCAAACTAGGTCATGTTATTAAGTGGAGGAACAAACTGAAAAAGATATAGGTGATGCAACAAGCAGTGGGCGTGAAATTTATGTACTCGTAGTAAAAGGAGGGCCAAAGAAAGACCTGGGTTTCATGAGGAAGAGTTACTCAGTGACGATACCAAAGACACAAATGGTTGTTACTTTCTTCCTTTGGTCTCTACTCAAAGGTGCCCAAGGAGTCAGAGAGCAGGCAGCTTCATTTCAATTCCTGGAAAATGCTGGAAGTGGAAATTGGTTAAGCTGTTTTCCAGCACCTCGACAACAACAAGCAGATGAGGAACAGCAGGCACTGATTTGACATAAACAAATCACATCCAATCAATCTAATCTCTTTCTATAGTAGGTCTTAGATCTTGATGTTAGTAAAGCTTTTGCCATTGTCTCACCTGACACTTTCATAAACTAAGTAAAGAAACATGGTTTAGAAGAAGCTGCTATTAGAGGAGCGTACAGCTGGTTGGAAAACCAGACTAGAAGCAGTTATAAATGCTTCACTGTCAAACTGGCGGTACGTATCAAATGAAGTCTGAAGCCATCTGTTTTGTGTCTGGCCGTGTATGGTATTTTCATTAATATCTTTGAAGAAATGAGAGTAGGGAACACTTATTAAATTAGCACAGGACACCATGGAGAACAAGCGCTTTGGAGAACAGGATGAGAATGCAAAACAATCTTGACAAATTGGAGGAATGCTGAGGAAAACAAACGCCATTGAGCAGGGACAAAGCAGAGCTCTGCAGTTGCGTAGGCGTCATCAAGTACTAAAAGTCGGCTGGGAAACAACCGGCACAGCAGCAGTTCTGCAGAAGATCTAGGGATGACAGCTCAACATGAATGAGCACGGTCATGCTGCAGTAAAAAATGAAAGTGCTATAATGAGGTGTACAAACAGAAGTTCAATCTGTAAGAAACAGGAAATAATTCTTCCCCAGCTGTCTATGCTGTGAAGACTTCATTTTAGCTGTGCAGTTTTGGCCACTGCAGTTCAGGGAGATGGCGAGCTTATCACAGAAAGTGCAAAGGAGAGCAATAGCAGTCAGTGGTCCAGAAAAGGTGCCAAGGGAAAGACTGAACACTCAAAACCCCAAAAAAATCATTGATAAGATTTTTCTCTACCAAAGTGTAGAGACAAGGAAGACATAGTAGTGGTCGTCTTATAAATTAAGACGGGAGTAACTTCATTCCCAACTCCATTTGGGGTACTAGAGTAACAGCCTTAAGTTAGAGCATAGGAGCTACACTAAAAATACCTTCCAAGAGCAAGGACAGGTGAGCACTGCAGTAGGTTGCCGGGAGAGCTGCAGAGTTCCCAGTGTTCTGAGAGTGCAAAAACCATTAGTCAGCTGGTCCTGCCTGGGGCCTGGGGAGGAGCAGATAGGCAGCGATCCCGCCAGCCCCACCTCTTAAAATTTCCAGGACTAGATAAGCTTGAAGATTCAACTCACAGCCTGCAGCTGAACACCTCAAACACGGGAGCCATTCCATGCTGAGGACAACTGAACCAAGCAGAGTAATCGTATCTTTGTTAATGAAATAGCTTTGATTAGAAAAAGAAGGCGATAGGAAGACATAAAGCCAGCATGAATTGATTCAGCTTAATAAAATGAGGAGGTGGTATTATTTGCTTGCAGCCTAGTTGGTGTTGTTCCACTGACAGAAGTGACATCTCATCGCAAGCTTTTGGGAATCTGCTGTTAAGGGTTTCCTCTTGCAGCTTACAGAGCAATATCAAAGCTATACATAAACATCCCCAAACTCACGCTTTCTCCTCTTACCTTGATGGTAACCTCCTCTCTAATCTGGTCTGTCAAATGCTTCCTGTTGGCTGCTGTAGACATCCCTGCCTGTGCCTCAATGCATCTTTTAGCTGTGACAGCCACAACTAACACAGCTCCCTGCCTTCCCTCAGGTACCTAGAAATGCAGCTCTGTCATCTTCCTGTTCATGTTTAGCCTGCCCCTTGAAGTCCTCCAGGCTTTTATATCATGCAGGTTTGTGTCCCTCTCTACTCATTAACCTCTTCCCCTCTAGCCTTGTCTCTCCTCTTTGCCACGTTAGACTTCTGCACTTCATCACATCAAGTCTGCAGCAGATGTTTCCCTGGCTGCCCACAGACCTAGCACTCAGTACAAGAAAGGGAAACTCCATCTTAGTTGAAGTGAAACACAAAGAGGGAACTCTGGTAGTCCTCAGCAATCCCATCTGAATCCTATCTTGAGTCCAGAGGTATTTCCTTTCCCCGTTCATGAGATTCATTCACTTCTCTTTTCTCATGACCCAGTCTCCTGCTCGTACAGCAGAATTGATGGCTCAGATGGTGCCTTCTGACCTTAAATGCCTGAAGGTTAACTAAGAGTGGGGGCTCATGGCACAAGTAAGAGCACAGCATGGTTTTAAAGAAATAACTTGGATGTGCTCATGCACTGCCTTAAAACATAGCAGCTTGGCTATATTCATTTGTTTTACCACTTGTCATCTCCTTGCTAACTCTGTGTACTGCTCTGACATGAAGTTCATTGGTGCACTCTCACAGCAACACGGTTATGTATATCAGACACATAAAACACTGCCAAGCCATATTTTTGTTAGACGAGATGTCACGCATGTGCCATGCGTTAGTGTGGCTGATGGTGTCTCCCCGGAGCTGAGTTTCCTCACATCAACAGGGGACTGGGCTGGACTTGGGCCTGGACCAGCAGATATGCAGGGACATGGACAAGCAGCATCTTCTAAGGTTGATCTCCTGGGGGGGGCTAGGATCCAATTCATCATACAGCAGCTGGGAGTCCCCTGTGCAGCTCTATGTCTGTAGAGGTGGATGTAGATGAGAGTTGCAGTTTGGAGCACATGCATGTGAAGGTGAGGGTAGATCTCATCACTGTGTGGGGACGGTGCTAGCTCTAACCGCACACAAAGGACATTTCATCTTTCCTCCCAGCTCATCCACTTCCCCTCCCAAAAAGGACATAAAAAGAAACCAAACAAGAAGAGCAGCCAATAGAAACTATCACGTTTGGGGAAAGCTTGCAGTACAAATATTTCAAACCAGAACTGCCTGAGATGACCTTACAAGCAAAATAGACAACACCTACGTATTGCAATGGAAATGACAAAGCAGGGAAATTGTTGCAGACGCAGCACAAATGGACACTAGCTGCAGATTACACAGATTAGCATAGCATTACAAATTGCACAAAGAAAACGCTCAATTTTCCTTTTCAGTATTAATAAAAGACACCTGAAATCAGCAGTACCAACGTTTCCCTTTGTGAACTTCAGGCGATATGTTGGACAGCCACATGTTTCTCACTGGCATCAAGCAGCCTTGCTTTTCCTGCAAGAGGAGAAAGAAATTCCATTAACGTCATGGGCACCATGCAGCCATCTCTCTGTAGTCATTCCTGAAATGATCTGAAATCTAACAGAAGGCATTTTATTGACAGCTATCGTTCCTATTAGCTTTCATATGTTTTCAAGACTTCTCAGAAGGAGCTGGTTCAGGACCTCTTCCAGAGAGACCTGTTCATCAGCCCACCCCAAGTGACTGTTGGAGGCTCTGCAGTGGTGCCCACTTCCAGGGCTGCAGTCCCCTGGGCATGAGGCCACTTATGGCCAAGAGCTCGGGCAGGAAAGCCAGGGCAGGCAGTCAGGAGGCACCTCAGAGGCTGACAGCCTCTACAGCTGCTTGTGCTGCTTGGGGCCTTGTGACTGCCTGTGTGCCAGCCTCAAGTGAGAGTCTGGAGAGTGGGGCGATGCACCCTGTGGTAATTTCTGCAGTGCTTGGGCCAGGAAGCACCAGTAGAAGAGAAGTTATGACAGTGCAAACAGTTACCTCCGCTGCAGGCATGATAGGAAGTGACACTGCAAACAGAAATGTAACCTGTCAAGGCTACAGCTACATGCTTGGGTAGATGAGCTTGTCGTTTAACCAAGAGTAGTGCCGCAGCTCCCTGCTCCCCAGTGCTTGAAGGCATCTGCACACAAGAAAGCCACCCCAAAGCTCTGACCTTTCCATTTGAGTAAGGCTAAGGGACAATGTTTATGCTTCCTGGCATCAGTCTGTGTGTGTGCGTGTCAGCACTAATTACAGCCAGCAGGATGGTGCACTTGAGATGTAAAAGCCGCCAGTGCCAGCATGGGCCTTGCAGTGCTACAGTGGAAAATATTAAGAGAGGATTACCAGAAGCCCCAGAAGAAATAAAATCACAGCAAAAGGAAAATTATACTGAGGAGCACAACATTTGACTTACAGCTGTTGTGGCCTGAAACATAAATCCACACAGTACCAAGTGTATGGAAAACTGAACTCCAACTGTAATGAAAACAATCATTTTGCTGAAGTATTCTTTACCAAGGGCAACACTTAAAGACATGTGTTGATCAAGGTAAAATCTATAGATGCTGGCCCAGTGCTGGAGGGCTTCTAAGATGAGTGCTAGCTCCGTGCACACGAATGCGGTGATTGAGGTGGCAAGCCCTGCCAGGGTGAGATCCCATACACCTCTGCCTTTGGGGAGAAGAGCAAAACGTGCCTTGCTTCTGCCATGAGACTGATGGAGAGGGAAGTGCTAAGCTTCATCCTCCCTTCTGCATGCTGCTGGGGCATCGAGATGACAGCAGAGCCAGCCAGGAGGTGCAAATGTCTGAGGCAGAAGGCAGTGGATAAGAGATGGTTTTGGAGGCCACTGGGGAGACAAGAAGTGGAAAAAGAAGAAAATAGAAGCCAAGTCTGAGGGATGTGGGGAGAGACAAGGAATAACAAGTTCCAGAAAATGAGAGAAAAAATCGGGATGAAAAGAAGATGGAGGAAGGAAGGAAAGAAAGATTTAGAAAAAGGAGTTGGGAAAAGGTCGAGACAGAAGCAGCTGAAAGCAGAAACTTCAAAGAAAAAGGTGATTTATATTCAGGTTTTTTGGAGAAGAAACCATTTTTGTTATCTATGACTAACAGGGTCCTGGTATTTACCAGGTACAGACATAGAAGGGTTGTAGAAGAATAAGACAAAGGGTTAAACATGTACAAGGAAAGGAAAACTCAGATCCCGAAAGGAAGGGAAAAGAAAGCAAGGGAGGGTCATATTAAAACTGGCTGAATTATCTTTTGATGTTTGGTAAAGCTACACTCTACAGATGCTAGAAATTTAAGAGGCACATAAACTTGTATTAGTATAAAATCCTGTGGAAATGAAGAGTGTTTTGAAGGCAGAAGATATGGCTTGCGAGACAGGCACCCCATGTCCCATGAGGTGACTGCAACCACCTCTTCTGGAGCCAGGCCTGCTCAAGTATGGCCAGCAGAGCACCCACGAGGAGCACGCATCTGGCAGGAGGCCATATCCTGCAGAGGTGTGAGGCCATAAAAAACAGAGGACATCCCACCAGAGCTGACCAGCGCTCATACAGAACCAAAGCTGGGATCCAGCCCCTACCCATGCCGAGCCTGAACAGGCCAGTGGTGGCCTGGCAACACCAGGGCTGCTCCAACCATAGCAGCCTGTGAACAGGAGCCTGCCACAGACATGAGAACCAAGCACCTTGGCCCATCATTACGATGGCAGCATGCCCAGGTGGCCAGGGGTGGTGGAGGAGGACCCTTGAGGTGGGAAGGGTGACACTGAGCTCTTTTGTACTGCGTCCACGTCATCAGCACTGTGACAGCAGTTGGTGTGGTGGGCTCCACTTGCAAGCCACCTCCAAATCAAATGGAGGCATAAAGACAACATTGGTGACTGTGAAGTCAAACACCTGAGCAAAATACTCAAGTGGTTCAAATGCACTGAAGCCGCATAATGATCGAGCAATTGAAATAGAAAAGGAATATGTATGAATGTGACCAAAGAAGGTAAAAAAATTATTTTGAGTGCTGCTTGTTGTAGATGGAGGAAACTCTCTCTGTTAGGCAACCGAGCTAGTTACCAACACATACAACATTACATGTACACTGAGAAGGAGTGTGGTCTGGACATTGCCACAGTTCAAGATAGAGCCCTCTCATGTATTTCCCAGGAGCCTGGATGGTTACTTCATGTGTGAGAACGTCAGGCTGCGACCTGCAGGAAAAGAGAGGGCACGAGGGAGCCAGATGGTTGAGTGACCCCGATGCTGTTCCCAGAAGAAGCAGGAGCAGACAAGGAAGGATCTGGTGGCTGGAAGGAAAAGCGAGCCCTAGGCAGGATTCTCCGTGCTCTGGTCTCCACTGTTCCCTGTCCCAGCAGCATCCTTCTCTCCTCTGAGCTAAGACTCCAGACTGCCCCACTCCCACTCCCCCAACATCTCATCCACCACAGCTGCAGTTATCCAACCCTGGTAAGAAACAGAAGTATCAGCATAGCGTACACATGTGCTTGCTGAAGGACTGGAGCAGAAACCTTCCCACCTCTTAGTAGTGTCTCCAGCCGCTGCCTTGCTCTGCCTTCCCAGTCTGCCATATTCTTTATGTCCCACGTGGCTGCTTTGGCACAGCTCAGGTAAGTGTGGGGAGCAGCAACGGCCTGTGGTGGCCATGGTGGCTCATACTGGCTCTCCAGCCAAGACAGACAGGGGATGCCTCATAAGCAGATGCTGCTGGCCCCAACACGTGAGTGCTACTCTGGCCACCACCACTGCCATGAAGCCTCTACGTCTGTCTTACACACAGATACTGTGCATGACTGATGTAATACACAGGGTCTCATGCAGCGATGCGTTTTCCCACACAGACACTCCCCTCCATCTCTCTACAGAGCAGGAGGCCAGCTTCTAATGTCTCCCCTTCACTTCAAATCCTTGGCTTATGAAACTGTAGGAAAACCCCGAGGCAGTGGATTGAGAGTGACACCAGGGAGAGAGTTACTCATTTCCATGGCTGGTAGTTCTCCCCACCAGCCCACGCAGCATCAAAGCAGCTCTGTAAGGCTCAGCACAGATGCCTGGCCTGTCCTACAGGTGGTGGGAGCTTGTAGTATGTGGTATAAAAATGCCTACAGGAAGGTGTTTGTGACAGGGACAATGGCTAGGGCATATACCTGCCCCAAGGCAGGTTCTGTTGTTGTTCCACCACTGCAGAAATGATGTAACACTGGTTTCATTAAAATGCTGGGATCCAGCAGTGTTTTGCACCTGGAAGGCTGACACCCACCTGTGAGGCATCAGTCCCTGAGGACTGGGGCTCTGCTTTGGTTTTGCAGTCACTGCTGCTAGTGCAAGAAAATGGACAGGGCAAAGAACAGGAGATAAAAGGCAGTCAAAGCCCTGCTGAAAAATACCAGAGAGTTGTAACTCTTAGGACTAACCTTCGGTGTCAGAGAAGTCGATGGCTCTATTTTGAAAAGATGAGACATTTTGCGGGTATAACAGCAATGCACTTCATATTCCCTTCCATATTTGGCTTTATTGGCTTATTGTGCAGAGCTATTAGAATCAGGATCGTCTCTTATGAAGCTGTTAATTGGATGCAAATTGCATGAAAGATTTCTCCATGTCAATAGAAAACAACCTAGTAATAAGTTATTGCATAAAAATCTGCATAAAAATCTGCTACAAAAGAAATACTTTGAGAGAAGCAAAAATCCTGTGTGACTGAGGAGGAAATACGCTTTACAAAGTGCAAATGAGTACTGGTTTTAGAGGTAAAGGTGACCTACCTCAGAGCTGCTCAGATCCCAAAGAGCAGATGTATACCCAGGTATAGTGAAACAGTGCTTCATGCAACATCATGGCTAGAGCCAAGTAAAAAAAAGTGTGATTAATATTTTATGCACTGAAAGGTGCAAGTTCAGGCTGACCAAACCCGCATCTGTGCTGAATTCAGCAAAGAACTGCGGCCAAAATATGTACATTTGAATAAAATGAAAAGTCTAAGCAGCTTGCTGTATGCGACGCACTCCTACTTTTCATGCTGACATGATGTTTTGAGACTAGAATTGGACTTTCGGTAAGGCAGAAACACCTAAAACTAGCATGAAGTGTTGATCACTAAGTCAAGAGAAATATTGTGCTAGGTCTGTCACATTGCTTTGCTGTTTGTTTTTCCTTTTTGGTGTTGACATCAATGTGACTGTGATTTCAGCTGTGGTTTCCAGTGAGCACTGCAGCATGCCTGCAGCTGGAAGGAGCCTTTTGCTGCCGTTCAGCCCATGCCACCTAGCACAGCCACAGGGCACCGCTGCTTCGCCCACGTGGCATACACCCCGCTCCCACGAGCAGCTGAGCCTCCAGCACCGTTATATACCATCGGTCTCCCACATTACACCACAGAAATGCTCTTTGGTCTCCTGTTTAATGTCCAGCACCAGAGCAGTGGGAAATACCAGACCACGCGGCACCCTGTGACCTGTGCCAGCAGAACTGAGCTGCCCTGGGTACACCTGCTCTGCAAAGCCTAGAGGACAGAAGAGAAAAGCCGCATTGCTGGGATTCCTTTTTCCGCCCAAATTCCCTACGTGCTACAGGAGCCAGGGGACTGCAGCCTGGGATGCTGCTCTGTCTCAAGCCCAAAGGGCCAGGCTTTTCCTGAAATAACATCCACCTCTTGCTTTGCCGCCTGCTGGGCTCAGCTGATGCACATGGAGGAGCCTAAATAAAGACACGCAGAGCTCAGAGCCCAGGCTTTTCCTCTTCGCTATCTGCATTCTTTTGCATTCATTAAAAAACAAACAAACCTGTTTCCTGATAGCTGGGAGGAAAATCACAGGGTCGTGGTTTTTTTCTTTCACTTGCAATGGCTCGGATACTCTGGGGAGAAGCACCTCTGCGGGATCTACAATGGAGATGAGAGTGGCTGGTAACATACATCAGAGCAAGCAACAAATGTCTCCATCCCTCAGGGATGGGAGGAGGGAGAGGGATGGGAAAAGCGAAAAGCGTGGGCATTGCTCTATCCACCAGATGCCAGAGAGGGAACCGGACTATTCCCAGCCTCGCTCAGAGACCCGCCAGGGGTGGCATCCATCGGAAGGGCGGAGGAACACGGCCTCATAGTTTTGCAGCAAGGATTGGCTCTCTGAAGGAGAGCTAAAAGGAACAACAGCTTCCCGATGAGCACAGAAATTGAGAGAAAACGGTAGAAAACGTCTGCAGATTACAGGGGTATAAAGATAGCCCTGGAAGCGGCCGCGCTCCTTGGCGCAGAGTCGCCAGTGCCGGGAAGTGCCTCACATCCTGTTCTTTGTATTGTTCTCCCAACTTGTCTGGTGGCTGGGAAAGTTTCTTCCAGCAATTTACCCCGCCCTCACCCTGCAGCTGGCCGGCCTGCCGCTATTGATTCACTTCCCCAGGCATTTCTCTTACTGTCATGCTCTTGTGGCATCAAAGCAGCCTCTGGGCCCGGGGAAGGGGGTGGCCGCAGCCCTCACTGCCAGAGGAAACTTTTCCTGCATACCAACATTTTTTAACCGCAGGGAATAGCGGCCACGGGAGTGTGGGTAAATGAATGCTCAGCTGAGGGACAGGTGGATTAAGGAGGCATTACTGCTGCTTTATGTGAGAGGAGATGCGTTTCAGTGCCCAGCGCTGCTCCATTATATATAAGGCTGCTTTCTCTGCCTCTCAGCACAAAATCAAACTCACAGCACAAAGAGCCATGGATTTAGGTATATAATTGGATCAAATTGTGTGTAATGACCTTGTCTGGTCTATTGTGCCTTTGTTTTCCACTGCAGCTTGCACCAGAGCAGGTACCGTGTTTACACTGCAGTCAGGGTGACCTGACTCCCAGCCATCCTGGATTCATTCTTCAGCTAATGGAAAGAGTTTCTTTGCTCTGGAAAGAGCGGGTCCTTTGGACGGGACTGCTGTCCAGCCTCAGGCTGGACGTGCCAGCGCTGAACAACCCTTCTGGCTGCATGCTCTGAGCTCAGCCTGGCAGAACGAGGCTGCAGAGAGCTGTGGATGATTGCTCATGTATTGAGATGAGTACAGGTGATGGGTTGGTGGACTGGAGGGTTCACGAGAGCAGAATGCAAGCACAGAGCTTGAACCCCAAGGTTACAGTTAAATCTCACCTGAGGCTGGCTGCTTAAGTAAAGCAAGTCATGTTTAACCACAGGAAAGAACATCATGTAATGGAAACTTAATTGTGTTGAACAGTACCCAACGTAAAGGTTATGGCTTATGGATTAACAGCAAGAACTCACGCCATGAACTGGGAACTCATCTGGAACCAGCAGAAAGGGAAAAGGGCACCCAGGTGATTAATGATTTGGGGTGCCCATGGGATGCAGTTATGGCAAGACAAGTGTGCTCCCAGGATGCACTGGAAAGTATGTCCAGCAGAGGAAGTGGAATACCAAAACCATAGCGTGGGTCACTGGCATTTAGTGGAATTGGCCTGTGTGATGTGACAGCCATCCCTAGGAAGCAGCCTGAGGGATGTTCACATGCACAGAAACATGCTGGGATGCTGAGGGCCGTGGGTGGCCTCCCAGAGGACCAGAAGCAAGCATCACCCTTTTGTCATCATGTAAGGGAGAGAGCTACGTGAGCTGAATAACAGTTTTCTGTGTGTCACAAGAGAAGCTGGACTTGCTCACAGCTGTGATGCAAAAGGTTTCTCTTGGGCAGAGCAGTTCTGATGCAGCCCAACAGCCAGAGCACAGGTACAAAATCCATAGCAAGCTTTGTGACGGTCAGGTCACACCAGGACAAGAGCACCGTGAGGCAGTGTGTGATGGGAGAAGCCATCCTCCTCCTGTGAGACTAGGGAAAAAAAAACAGAATCTGAATGGAAAATGTGCATAGCCATTTGAGCCAGTAAAGAAAATTTCCCTGCTAATGTGCCATGGGAACTCTTCAAGCGCTAGAAGTAGCCAGCCTTTGATCTCATGCCTTTAATGCACTCCTAAAAGACACGATGGCTCCAAATCCTCTCTTGCGTTATTGCTTGCTTGGCTTAAAGGCACGTGGCACTGCCAAGGGCATCTCCTGATGGCTACGAGAAAAAAGGAAGAGTGAAAGAAGATGGACGACTTCATGGCAAAGTCCATCAAGCACTGCGGTGGGCAGGCAGGGTGCAGGCAGAGCGCAGAGGTGACCTTGTGTGGCACATTTACAAACACCAGATGCCACCACACATCCCACTGCGCCGGCTTCACGCTCCCTTCTTTGTCACAACTTGACACATCCCCTACAGCACGATAGAAACTGTAAGTAATTTAAAAGGACAACTAATTACCTCAGAGAGCTGTTTAAGTACCCAAACCTACAACAACCACAGGACGCTTCCCAATGCTACAGGCATCCAAGAAGTGTAATTCAGAGCAAACCATCTCACCGGAGGAGGCCCATGAGCGTGTGGTGCCAAGGGAACCCGCACATTCAGGATTTGCTGCTACAGCCGCCGGGGCGCAGAGCAAGGAGCCTGTATCTCCAAAGATCAGAAAGCCCGTTGCTGCCTCAGCCTCCTGATAACCCAAGGAAGAAGCCACATCTGCGCAGCTTTTTTAAATGCCTCGAGTGCTCCATTTTGCAGGAGCCAGGAGGCAGCAGGGAGAGGCGAGAGCGGGGGGCCGCGAACAGGGCACGGCGGCCAGCGCAGCCTGCAGTGCCTCCTGCCAGCAGCCCCTGTGTGAGGAGGTCAGCGCCAGCAGTCCCCACAATCGGCGTCTTGTGTCAGACTTGTGAGAAAACTCTCCTTTTCCTGTCGCACGCTGCCGCCACCACAGCTGCGGGCCCCCTCGGACCTGAATAGACAGAGCCGCGCTGCTGCCAAGGAGCATCCAGATGTGTGCGGGGTGACTCAGGATTTACTGGCACTTGGTACGCGAGATCAGATTCGGGCCAGGACGGTGCTGTTTGGTAAATTAGCTTTTTACAATCTAATTTCCTTACTTTAGCTCTTTTTTCCCCCAGCATCTTGAAAGGAAAGAAAAAAGCGATCCAAGATGCCAACGTCTCAGACCGCTTTAAAGGGCCTCTGTGAGGTGTCTGCTCTCCGACCCGCCTTCCTCACTGCAAAATTTCCCCAGTACTGTGATTTAATACACACACCACAACAAGCTGGCAGTTATACCAGTATTCATGCAAGGTGACTGCAAAGATGCTGCCCTGCAAGCAGAATAAGGTCCTCTTTAGCAAAGAGGTCTCTGTGCAAGCTCAGAGACGAGCAGTAACTATGCAGCTTTTCCAGGGGACTGCGGAAATCACAGCACGGCCAGGCTGTGAGCTGTGCTCCTCTGCCAGTGAGAGCCCTGCAGGACCCATGGCAGGACTGGAAGTATTCACATGTACCAGGAGGCCCTGGCTAAGCTCTGGAAGGCAGCTTCAGGAGAGCACCCGAGTGTGGCTTTTTGACCGAAGGCACACTGCATCTGTCTGGTTTACTGGTCTTCTGATGCAGACCTAGCTTGGAGGGTTGTGGGATTCTCCCGTGAAGTGAGATTTTTATAGCACAGCCATATTTTGCAACAAGCCTCCAGCCTGCCTAGGATGCCCCTGTCAAGTTCCATTTTTCAGGCTCTTTGTGCAAAAATGATACTTAATGGAGGAGCCTCGCTGGTGTGTGCTCAAGCAAGGGGGAAAGAAGACACAACATGCAATCCATAAATAGAGACACTTTAGAGGCTCTTTAAACATTCACGCTTTTTGCATAATTGATGACTTTCCATAATAGATATGGATGATAAACAGCCTTAAATAAAATGAAAATTTATCAGTGTCATATCATTTATCAGCATTATGTTAAATTGGAAAGTATGGGGAAAATATTACCATGTACTCAAATGAAATCAGTGAAAGGGAGAATAATTTGGGGGCTGCATCATTGCATTCATCAAGGTTTTTAATGAGACAGCCAACAGCTAAGAAGCTGCACTATGACATGGGGAGACAGAGGCAGAATTTACAGTATCCAAATACAAATGCTTGGGCTCAAAGAGGGCAAGGGAATGGATGAAATGTAAGGTCCAAGCAGCCCCTCAGAACTTAATATCTGTCAGCATGTTCACCCTGAGGGCTGTACTGTGAAGGGCGAGGGAGAACAGCAGGTAGGCTCATTCATATCCACAGTATGTCACTGCATATCCACAGTGGGTCATCGGGAACCATCTCTGGCTTCGAAAGGCCAAAAGCAAGTCCATTCTGCAGGTTGGGTCACACCATTCAGTGCACACCTTTTCTATATAGGCATCTGCAGCTAACCAAATCCCACTGTGCTGTGGGGGAGATGGGCTCTTTCAGCAAGAGTTTGGTCCCACTTAGCACGTAAGTGAGACATGCTTTGTGGGATGACTGCTCCTGCTCATGCCCTGCAAGCGGAACTAGGACAATCAGCTTGGACTACTATGACTTTCAAACTTTTGCAGTCAGCTTGGATGAATCCCACCTCTGGGAAAGGCAGGGCTTTCTCAAGGGATTTTAAGTCACTCCAAATTACTTCAAAGTGTGAAGGCTCCCGTGTCAGGGAATGAAGCAAGGTTTCTTCACGATGATGGCAATAGGTGTCATGAGACACTTCAACTTCTTCAACGCAAACTGATGAGGAATCTTCCAAGCCCTGCAACTTCTCGTTCCCCATGATTTTTCAAAAATAATTGACAGAGGCTGAGAAGGTCAGTGTATTCTCTCAGGGTCCACCCTACCGCAGTATGCTTGTGTAGATAGGTTTGATTTTTCCAAGTATTCCCCTATCAGCTCTTTGCTATCTGTGTTGACAAGGTCAGTGGAAAGACAGACCAAACAAAACCAAACAAAACCAAAACAACAAAAAAAGAAATGTCAGTGCTTTTTACTTGCCTGCAGCATTTTTAAACCTGTGGATGGAAAACAAGGCTTTCTTGTCACTTGGAATACACACTGTGCTTGCGAAGTGAGAGGTAAGTGCTTCCTGTGGCCAAAGATGAGGCAGCCTGCAAGAGGCGAGCCAGTGAGCTGCTTCTCTAGCAAGAAAGGCTGCTTCAGGCTGCTGGACATGCCTGCTGTTGGGACTGCTCTTCCCCTTTGACTTTGGCAGAACTACTTTGGCTTACACAAGGCTCTGAGCTGGGGTCTTCTGCTGAGGCCAGCAGTGGCTCCTTCTGCCCAGCCCCAGCATGGGCTGGAGCTGGTGTCACCAGAAGATTTGTGATTTATACCTAGAGTGAAGCAACCCAGAGAAATTTCTGCTGCTCTTGGTGTCCCTCTTTTTTTCCTTTCTTAAATTTACAAGGCCTGTCCCTGATCCCTATTGGACTTTGCTGCTCCTCCCGCAGCCCATGAGGCATCCTGCTGACTGCACTGTGGTGGGATCGGTGCCAGCAGGTCCTCGGGCAGGGCTGGGGCCAGGAGGACAAAGCAGCTAGCCCAGCAGGCCTGGCTCCCAGCAACAGCACAGGGCTCTTGTGCAATCTTCCTTGAAACAAGTTCAACTTGGCTGGGAGCGAAGCATTTGCGCATGGCCTGGAAGCTGGATCGAGTACTATAAACAAAAGGAAACACAAAGAGGGAGAGCGCGGTGTCCTGCTGCGATGGGTTTGGCCAGAGGAGCAGCATCTGACCCTGGCCAAGCCACGCTGAGCCACAAGTGCCCGGAAGATGAGGAGATGTGGTGTGGGGGGGGACTGGGGCTGAAACTGCTTCTGGGTAGGGGGAGCACAGGTGGAGGAGCTTAGGGCCCATCATGGAGCGTTATGCACCAAAGAGCTGCAAGTGCAGGGATGCAGAGAATGGGAATTGGGTGAGAGACTAAGAATATGGCCACAGAAATGCATCCTCCAGGGCAAATTCAAGCTGGCTGGTGGGGAACAGGAGATCTCCTGTACCTTCACACAATGTGCTGAGGAGGACACCAGGTGGGTTGCAGTTTCCATGCAGCACAGGGGGGTATTCAGGCCATTCCTGTGAAAGAAAGGAAACCGCTGCCTGTTAGGTGCTCTCACATGTGAAACTTGGGCCTGCCCAGTTATTTTGACTGCACAAGAAACCTTTGCACCACCCATCTCAGGCACCCAGGCACCAGACATCCTCCAAGTGCACTGGTGGTACTGGTGAGGTGCAAGGCTGAGCTTGCCCAGGCCTGGCAGTTTTCCATTCTGGAGCTGCACAGAGAAGTTCCTACACCCAAACCTCTTGCCTGACCCTTCACAGGGACTGTAGCCAAGGAAAAGGCGCTGTGTGGCCAGGGTGTTTCTGTGCCTCAGCAGTCCTACTTGGCCAGGACAGCCCCTGTGGGCCTTCAGTAGTCAGTGTTAAATAGAGCATCCCTCCAGCTGCACTCTCCTGTGCCAGCTGCTGAGCTCAGGCTCACTGGCCCAGAGCTCAGAACCACAGAACTGTCATGGAACCACTGCCGCCTCTCCCCAGTTTGGTCAAAGCAGCCAGGCACACATTGGGCCCATGTGTCCCACAGGACCTCAGCCCACACTGGGAGGGCCTCTGCACCCAGAGGTGCTTTGGAGCCTGAGTGGCTGAGGGCAGCAGAGGGGACAGCAGGCCACGGCAGCTGGGGTGTTGGGAGGCAGACCCACAGCTGGAGAAGGGCTGCTGAAGCCAAACAGGGCGAGGTGCACTTATGAACAGCAAAGTGCATTAGATAGTATTGGAGTCTCCCAAAGGAAGCCCCATCTCTTGAATCGTTGGAAACCAGGCTGGACAAAATACTGGATAATGTCCAGGAGAGGATAACTCCTCATCAGCAAGGAGAGAGATGAATAAGATGGATACCTGGGCCTCTTCCATCTCTATGAATCTATCTAATGCACTCATGCTTTTTTTTTCAGTGCCTGAAAAAAAAAAAATTAAGTGCCTTTCCTGTGCCATCAATGCATCTCAGCACAGAGTGGGGATGGACAGGAGCACAGCAGGGGAGCATGCTGCCATCCCCTTTGGCACAGCAGCGGGGAGCTGGGTGGCTGTTGCCTCGCTCTGCAGCCCCATAGGCAGTCAGGGTAGAGGGCAGCATCCTACCTTTCCACCCTTAAGCACGGAGGCAAACCCACTGCCAGGCTGACCAAAGCTCTTACCAATGGCAGGAGACCAGAGCATAAAGCTCTGCTTTGCCCCGTTTTTCCTAGGAAATCCCAGTGCTCCTGGAATTCATTCCCCAGGCATCCCTCTAGCTTGCCCCCTGCCCAGGGCACCTGCAAGCACCCCATCCTGGGAAGCACAAAGGGCAGTTCCCATCCTGGGAAAACCGCTCACAGCATCTCTCCTGACAGCTGATTCTGTAATTATTTGGTTGCAATTAATTGCTAATTAATTCCTGAGTTCTGTTATTTGCAGGTGGGCAGGGGGGCATGGCTGCTGGTAGGCAGCACGCCGCCTGGTAGAAGCGTGCACCTCCACACGGGGAAGGGAGCTACTGAACGATGTAGGCCATTGCCTGGTTAACCGTTAACAACTCGTAAAATCCCAGGTCCCTGCACAACAGGCAGAGTCCTCCCAGGGCTGTTAGAAAATCCTATTTCTCGCCAGTTATGAAACAGAGGTTTTGATGTGCTGCCAACTTCGATGTGGAGCTCTGGGAGCGGAACACTTGCTGCACTGCAAGCTTCTTACATAAAGCTTTCCTAGCAGCCTCTGCTTGTCATGCCGTGTGTCCCTCTGTCCACCCATGCACCTGAGTGACCCAACGCAGACCCAGAGCAGCCATCTGTCCCTGTGCACCCAGAGCTCTTCAAGGCCAAAAGCAGAAGCAGACAAGGGGTGCATGCACCAGCATGGCTGCCAGCAGCTGGGTCCACCCCAAGAGCCAGCAGGCACACCTATGTGCCTGGCTCTCAGAGTGGGAGCTTTCCACCACTGACTCATCCTTTGTGTAGAGCACACGATTCCCACTGCTTCCAGGGCTTGCTTGGGTGCAGTGATAAGAGGAAGCACGCAACGTGTATTGCAGTCCATGCCAAGGGAAACAGGAGTGCTGCAGCTGAGGAAGTGGGCCTGGGGAGAGGGGCTGTGGTGGGAGGTGGGCCACAGTGGGAGGCAGTGGGAAGGGTAGGAAGGATGGGTCGGCTACTGCCCATATTCCCCAGAGGTGGCACTCCTGGGGCTCCTGCAGTGCTGGGGAGCAGAGCATTGCTATGCTGTTCAGCTGGCAAAGAGACACAGTGAAGAGAGGAAAATGCCCCGCAGATGTCTAGAAGCAAAAAAAAACAAGCAACTGGACTACGGGGGATGAAACGCAGTCTCTCCCTGCCATGGCCAGCAGCAACTAAGAGCTCTCCTAAGCCCAGCGGTTTGCCGGCAGAGCAGCAAGCAGGGCAGGCACCACCTCGCAGAGCCCCACAGTGGGCAGGGTGAGGGTCCTGGCACCCCCCTAGTGTGAGGTCGCTTTGGGGTGCCGGGGTTGTTCCTCGCTCCCGGGCCCTTTAAACGGGCGCCCGTGCCAAGGCGATTTCTCGGTGGAGTTTCATAAGGAAGCACATGACGAGGGCAGTTGGAAACCACAGCTCTGCGAGCGCTGATTACCAAAAGACTGAATTCAGCGCCTCAGAGGTGTACAGAAGGTGGACTGCCTGGCTTCTACAAACCCCACAGCCCTGGCT
>JANHGO010000027.1:40135021-40210078 GCA_024606505.1 Aquila spilogaster | reverse complement strand
AGGGATGATGTCATTGGAACAGTTGGAGGAGAAAAGAGAAAAACAAGTCTGTGTGTGCTAATCCTGTTTGCTGCCCTGAAGGGGATGGAAGGCGGCCAAGGCGAGGAGTTCTGGGAAGCCATATAGGGGTGCCAAGCCCGCGCCGCCGCCAGCGCGGGGAACTGACATCTTTGTTCTCTGCAGCTGGGCAGCCCGCCAGCGGCCTCATTTCGGCGCTGCGGCATGATTACACTGGACATCTGCCAGCTGAGCGCTCTGAGCCCCTTTTCTTCCCCGCGAGCTTTTTTTGCCAAACAGCCAGCAGTTGCCATGGCAGTGGAAAGTAAAGCGAAAAATACTAACGCGCACGTATAGATAGAGGGGGAGATAAAACAACAACAACAACAAAGCGGAGGCACGCCTTGCTCCAGATGTGCCACATGTGCAGATATAAAAAGCAAGCAAAGCTATTAGTCAAAGAGCTGGAGACAGAAAGGGCAGTGAGAGCCGAGAGGTGACGTGAGGATAAGGCGAGGAGTGCCGCGGGCACGGCACCAGCACGGCCAGTGGGCAGCGGTGGGCAACCAGGGCTCTCCTCCTGCGCTGAGGGAAGTGGGCTTTGACAGAGAGCAACATGGTGGCACTTTCACTATCGCCTGCCTGCTCTGCTCTCTTTTATGTTGCGTGTGTGTTGAAAAAAAAAACAACAAAAAAAACCGAGCAGCTGTTTTGAAGATGAGAAAGGGGTTATTTATAAGCTCTGCATAGCAGAGGGAAGCAGGCAGCTGAGATCTGGTTGCTCTACGAGGTGGAAAATCCTGTTTCAGCCCCTGGCCCAGGCCAAGCCGTGCTATTTCAAGCTGTGCCCCAAACGGTTAACGAGCAACCACCCAGCAGTCCCATGTCTATAATGAGTATTTCATTTAAATAGGCGAGTGCTGCCAGGTCCCGACGGGCAGATTTACACACAGAACAGGAGAGGTGTGGTCCCAGCTCGCTTTCTTTTTCCACCAAGGGAGGCACGGGGTAGTTTCATTTTACAAGGCAGCTATGTACAAAAAGTTCACTGCCCAGAGAGCTGGAGTTCAGCTGACTATTTATAACAGGATTTCTTCCCCCTGTAACCGCCCTGAAGGGCCAATGGTGGCAGTGACTGAAGCCAACCCAAGGAAGCAGACAGAGCCATGGGCACTCACCCTGTCCCATCCTGTTGCATCCTCCTCTCCCAGTGCAGCTTTTGGCAGCTCCATGGGTGGCTCAGCCACATGGAGCATGGAGGGCCCAGAAGCCACAGGGATGGGGCTGTCATCTGCCTCCTTGCTGCCCTCCTGCACAGCTATTTGACTACGGTTCACTCGAGTTTCCTATTTGTAAAAATGAGGATGATTTTCCCTACTTATCTCAGATAGGCTAAGCGTCTTAAATCATTAATGCCTGCAAAGTGCTTTAATTTCCTCAGATGGAAGCTCTTACTAATGTGCAAAGTATTATTAGGATTATTATTGCTAATAAACAGGAAAGGCAGAGCAGTTGTATTTCTTGTTAGGGCTTCAGTCTAGAGCACAGAGCCTGTTCTGCTTTCTGACGGGACTAGAGTGGAGGCCTCATACCTACCGGTCCAGAAGTGGTCCCCAATTTTGCAGAGAAATTGAGGCTCAGAGTAAGGCACAGAGTTCTTCAGGCATTTTGCTGAGCTAAGACAAAGTTTAGTTTAGTGGGCATGGTGGTAACGTGTTGACAGTTTGACTAGATGATCTCAGAGGTCTTTTCCAACCTTAACGATTCCGTGACTCTAAGAAAAGACTTATCCCTCAACAGCACCCCTGCAGAGTGATGCACCCCCAGGGCCAGAGCCGGCCTGTGCCAGCCTGGGGCAGCCAGGCATCAGTCACCCATGAAATCATGCAGGGCAAGTGGCTGGTGACTTTTCTGAGGTTACATCACAAGCTGCAGGTGGCACGGCAGCCACCCACTCCCTGGATGCTCTGGCCAGGTGTGTGGGATGCTGCAGAAACTCACCTGAGCTCTCACTGCCTCTCAGCCCCTACCTAAGTGGTGATGCCAGGCTGTGCATTGTTTGGTGACAAGTGGATTGTAACCTACCAAAAGCTTTGCCAGCACATTTTAACATATTTGGACCTGGCTGTAGAATAAGAAATTTCAGGGAGGGGGATTAATGTTACTCAGTTCTGTCCAAGTTAATAAAATATGGCCTGAGTTACTGCCAGGATACTTAATTCATTTTTATTCAAAGTGGCTGGGCAATTTCACTGAGGTTGGCTCAGTGGGAAGCAGAGTCAGCTCTGGCTTTGTCAGCTCCCTTGTGTCACCTTCCCAGCTGGCAACAACAGCCATGTCCCCAGGGGGCCCTGAGAGCAATCAGAGGGGTGCCCCCTCCAGCAAGGCAGCATGGGCTGGGGACAGGGAGTGGCACTGAATGGAGCAGGAGGGAGACTGGGCTGGGGCATGTGTTGCTGTGGATGGCACCAGAGGAGGTCTGCTTGTGGCTGCCGTTCCTTCATGCCAGACCAGGATGGCAGGGTTGCCACCAGCCCTTCTCCTGCACCTTCGCATTTTGCTATCTCACATCACAGCTTCAAGCAGAAGGGACGTTTGCCATGGTGCAGACACATCTATGACAGTTCTGCATATCCTCAGCTGATTATTTCCCACCTTGTCTCTAGACCCACTTTGGTGCCTTTGCTATCTGCATGACAGCACTGAAGACTCACAGGCACTGTGCTGGCTGGCACCAGAACCAGCACACAGGGGGACTGCTGCCTGCGCTCTGAATCACCACGAGGCTCCAGAGCTTTAAATGGGAAGCAGAACACGCTGCTGTCTAGATAGACAAATGAAACTTCAACCAGCTCTCTAGCTTTGGAAACAAGCTCTGAATCACTCTGAGGGCAAGGTGCCAGGAGTGGCTCCACTCTAATCCTGGCTCCACCGCTCGCTCGCTGTGTGGCCTTCAGAAAAGCTCCTAGGGGTAAACACTGCTCCTTCCTCCTCCTCCCTGCCAGCATCCCCTCTGTCCCTGTGTCCTCATGCCCCGGCTCAGAGAGCAGCACCCCACTGCTGGCCGTGCATTTGGGGGTGGAGGAGGGAAATGCTCCCCTCAGTCTGTCATAGCATGCTCACCAGCCAAACAGGGCTCTTCTCCTTTCTGCTCCTCTCCCTCTTCCTGGGCCCCCATGGACAGTGCTTCGGGTGAGCAAAATCACCAGAGGTGCTGAGTGGGGAGGCTGGCAACTGGCAACTGCCAAATGAGGTTGCACGTAACAGCTTCTGAGCTCAGACATGAAGGTCCTGGTGCTGCATTCATAAAAGCCCAGCATCCTAGGTAAACAGAGCGCATTAATATTTATTTTAAGAAGCTTGGAATCGTGATTTAATACTTGAGAAAGGGCTATTCTTACACCATGTTAGCAGAGCTTGTTCTAATACAATATTTCCTAACTTCAGACATGGTAACCTAGTAAGCTCCATTACCACGCTAATACTATATAAAAATGATCCTTTATTATAAATCATACCGTACACCAAAAAGGATATAAATAGAGCCCCAGTGCGGCATTGGCATACCTCATATTTCTCTTGGTTCACATTAAATGAGCCACTAAATTACAGTGTCCTTCTTTGTAATATCATCCTCCAAAGCCAAGCATTTGGTGCGTTACACAGGGCTGTTCTAACAAGAGAAATTAGTATGGCTGGTTTAATTCAGCCAGGCCTGCCATGCGTGTTATAGGAGAGGGTGCTAAAACAGGCCAAAATGAGCAATTTCATCATCCTTTCAAAAACCCCTCACTCGGAACGTGCAGTAGGAGCAGGAGCACGCTTGGGGCTGACAGACAGATGGCTCCTGAGGGGTGTGGAGCCTGGCACCCCAAGACCTGGCAGCAGAGAGGTGAGGGCAGAGGCAAGGATTTGGGTCGCAGCTTTCCCTGGTCTCACCTGAAGAAACGGGGAGATTTTCCCCACAGGATCAGCACCTGTTCAGAAGGCAGCTCAAGCTCCTCCGCAATGGACAGTGCTACAGAAACACGAGGGCTGATTGTCTGTACGCCAGAACATAAACGCAGCACTTATATTGGGGGATCAAGCCTGAGACCCGTCTCTAACAGCGCTATCTAACCGCACTAGAGAAGAAAACCTTCCCACAGTCCTAGTAGCTGTACGTGCCTTCAGGGACGCTTAAAGTAATTCAGGTCAAAAACGTAGGTTGTTTTATTTAGCAGACAAAGCAGTGGGGAAAGGAAGGAGAGGGAAGGAGGAAACAGGCTGTTGCAAAAATACACTCCCCACAAAGGGCTTTTCAGGATTTCCCCCCAGATTCAGGCAACGTTTCCCTGCAGGCTTGCAAGGCCCAAGCTCTGCTGTAGGGGCTGGGCTGCAGCTGCAGGGCCGGGCCACGCTCGGGCAGCCATTTTGGAGCGGCTCGCTCCAGAGGGGCTGCCTCACCTCCTGGCTGCAACCCAGGGGGCACAGCGGGCTGGGGGAAGCAGGCCCAGCACAAAGCTACCCAAGCACGGGCTCTCTGCAGAGCGTACAGAGCTGGAGCGCTTCCAGGAGATTTCATGGCAAATTGTCTGCCACAAGGAGATGCGTTTCCTTATGCGTGTGGAGAGGCTGCAGGCTCTTGCTGCCTGAGAGGGGGGCTCACAAAGCAAACCGTGCCATGAATCATCCCTGAAAACCAAAGGTTTCTATTACCTACAGTATGCTCCACGATGGTGTGAGATACTGTGAAAATGGCAAGCAGCCTTGTGGAAGTGAAATAAAACCTCTACAGTGCAGCTCTTGGCACCGTACCCCCCTGAGAAAAAATCCTCAAGCAAGTGAGAGTTGTGCACGCTATGAAACGCCCGGCCTTAGCACTGAATTGAGAAAATGTTGGCTCTCTGGTGGGGGGAGTAGAGCTCGCTAGTGGGGAGGCAGGAGGGGCACACAGGAGGTCACAGGCTCCTACCCTCTGTGCCTGCACTGCAGCTGGCAAGGAGCCATGGAAGGTCAGCAGAGTAGGGACAAAGCAAGGGGACAGCCTCTGCGAGGGAAAAGAGACCTTCTGTTTCTCCTTCCTTGTAGTCCCAAAGCTGCTTTGCACCTTCCCACCACCCTTGAAAACTCCTGAACCTGAGAGCTTCTCACCCCTCTATTGCCTCCTTCCTCCACTTGACCCCCATGATCACACAGTGCTGTGCCATCAGAGAGCCGTCAATTTTGAGGCATGGATTTAAAACCGGTCTTGCGCAAGGGATACACCAGCAGGTACTCCTGAAGTTGTAACCAGTTCAAACAGGGAACTCTGACATCTTCAGCCATTCCCTGGGCAGAGCAGGGCATGACCTGCCCAGTGTGGACTGCAACCCCAGCTCCCATACAGGCTGGACAGTGACAAAGTGCCACAGAGGGAAAACGGGTGGTGTTTGGATCTTGTAAGTCAATACAAGACCAACTCTGTCATTTAAGAAACATCTACTAAAAAAGAGAAAAAAAAAAGGAAGAAAGGATGATGTTGTTCCATTTGTCACAAGAAGACAGTGATGCACCTCAATATTCCTGGTCAAAGGTTAAAATAAAGGACTGCTATCACAGTTAAGGTGGGGGTGAGCTAGCATCTTTCACCAGCCTGATTTTCATCTGTTCTTAAAAATCTACATGCAAAAATGGGAAATTAGCTACAGCATTGATAAAAGCAGTCTGGCCCCAATGTGGAGTTTTGGGTCAGATTTGAAGTAAATCAAATTTAACACCTTAAAAATAGCAGTCTTCGCCAGAGCCCAAGAAGTGTCAGTGATTTTTTTTCTGCTTTGCAACCAGAAAGACAAACAGAAGAGAGAAGGAACAGGAGACAGATTAAAACAGCTTTAATTTTAGGACTCTTCTCATCAAGAGGCAATATGTGACACCAAAAATTAGTCCAATTAAAAATGTTTATAACCTAAAGTTGCTTAATTAGCACCTCTAGAAGTTTCCCAATGTTTTCCCCACCAACTTCCCCCTCTCCTGATGAGCACAGTCTGAGCTGCCACAGAGAAGGAGAGTGGTGGCAGGGCTTGGTTAGAGGTGCTCTGGCTGTACCCCAGACCTGGATCTCAGTCCCATGGCAATCCATCATTTTCCTAGCAAAACTCTGCTGATGGAGGGGCTTAAGGTGCTTCCGGAATGAAACAGTGACTGAACGGAGCTTAGGGAAGCAAAGCTAACAACAGGGATAATGCAGTGGGTTTTGCTGCTGGCACCTTTCTGCACATGCCAGCCCCCCTCCCATGGGACTGCAGCAGGTAGGCCCCCATTGCACAGGTACTAGCTAGCTAAAGGACTGCCCACACACAGCCTCTACTCCATGAGCAAAAAGACAAGAATGAGATCCAGCATGCTTTGTCACTCCAGACCAAGTGGTTCTTCCTAGCAGCCAGGGGCTTTCCCCTGGCCCCACTACTGGTGCTGACTTTTTCCTTTATATGATGTTTTCCACCAGCATCATGGCACTGCTCACAAGGGGAGCCCGGCTGCAGGCTGTTCAGCCTGCAGGCAGCACCCATGCCATCCCGGTCTTGGGTTTTCCTCACGTCCAGGTAGATGAAGAAGAGGCAGAAGCATTCTTCCCCACTCTCCCCCCTCCCATCTATTTCACAGCACTTACAATTTTACAGACTTAGCAAATTAAAGAGAGGATGAGATATGGCTCATTAGGACTGTGTATCCTGCTTCCTGAAACTCAACCCCAAAATGGTGCCTTCCTCAGCAGCTACCTGTGCCAGCACAAGAGATGCTCGATTTACACCGGCGGGGGATTGCCAGAGGAGGAGCCCTGCTGAGATCAGTTCCCAGCCTCTGTGCTTCTGTTGCCATGGGAATACATTCATTGCTTTCAGAGGAGTTTAGGGAGCACAGAGTTCAGGAAAAACAACACTCTGATCTTCCAACAATACCAGTTTTAAAGATGTAGAGTGAGAATAACTCACCTTCCTGATGGAACGTCCATCTAAAATAGGGTGAAGAGTTTGGAAAAAAGATAAAAGTAAAACAAAAGGCCCTGCTGGATCAAACGAAAGGCTCGCTTATCACTCTCTTTCTAATATCTTTTGTCTTCTTATATGTATTGCATCATGCACGTGGGATTTCTGAGTTGTGTTCTGAAATCTTAAAAGTAATAAATAATAATCTACTCATTCATTACCTCCTTCTGTTTACAGGCTATGCTGTATCTACCCAAGTTATGGTGCCAGACCATTAGACATCAAAGGCTCCACAGTGCAGGCATCCTACAAAGGAGAAGTCAACACGATTTTTCCAGGAGCTCACTTCACTATTCCAACAATAATAATGACTTTTAGTTTGTGCCTTTGATCCAGATTGCCAAAGCACTTTGTTCTCTGATTGAGAAATTATACATAAAATAGGATTCAATTTGCCCATCATTGGCACAGGCTGAGAGAGTCAGCCTATGATAATATTCAGCAGCTTAAAAAACAACAGTTTATCTACATTAAATCAAAGGGATATGTAAAATTTAGGGAATTAAATGTATGATCGCCTAATAGTAAGCTAATGGTGCTAACAATGTGAAAAGTGATTTAGGATCTTATATAATGCTGGATGACCAGGACATCACTCAAGGCACACAGTAGCAGAGAGCATCAGTACCCACTTAGGAAAAGCATGCACTCAACCGAGCTGGACCACCCCTATTTGATATGCAAAGTGACCTGCAGCATGGTTCCACCAGGGACATGCCAGTAGAGGAAGCCAGGGCAGTGCCAGTGAGACTTTGGCCCTGGTGGCTGAAAGTCCTCCGGGTTGCTGCTGCAAGCAAGAGACGAGGGAATGTGGAAGAGAATTAAAACCAGGCTGACAAAGATCAATAAAACAAAATGGATCTAAATAAAGTAATTATAGCACAATACATAGGGACTGCAGATCTTTTTGATTACTGCTGAGCCTTCAGATCTCCTGGAAGTTCACATCTCACCTTGGAAATCACAGCTGTGGCAGTACTGACTAGGGAGAATGAAAGGTTACAGTGAGTTCTGTCAGCCAAGCCCAGGACTGTCCTGTAACCTCACAGCTTTATATTTCCTCTACATTAATCCTCACCAGTTAGCAACAAATTAGCACAGCCTGGGCTCAGGGCAAGGATATTAAATAAGAAAACTTGAGAGAAAAGAAATGAGTTGGTTCTCAGTGGAGAGGCAGCCTCACGTCCTCAAGAAGTCACAGGGCAGAGACTAAAGACTTTGACCTTCCTGATAATCACATCGTGACAAAGACAGTTCCTTTGGAGGGCCCCTTTGAAATATAAATTAACTTAACCATTTATGATCTTGACAAATAAGTGATAGTAGAATGTTTTGACTGTGACACAGTCACAGAGAATAGAGAGGCTATGTCTGCGTCAGCAAACAGAGAAGCGTGAGAGCAACACCAGTGCACTTGCAGTAGGTTTTACTTGCAGGCGGCTCCCACTCAGAGCCACAGCCTGAACATCCACTGCTGATTGGAGAACCTCAGGTGCTCACGGGGATCTTCTCTCCCAGCTAAGTGCCCCCAAGGGGAGACCAGTTTGCCACACCCTGAGCCTCATCAAACCGCAATTATCTGGCACAACCAGGACAACTGTTTTTCTCATCCAAATGAAAATGCTAGTGAGAGGCTCCTTATCTGTCCAGGCCCTATTCCTTTCACAGTGGCTGATAACCAAACCTGCTCTGCCACTCCAGCTGCAGCTTCACTCCTGGCCCTCCCTTAAACCATGCTCATGCAGTGGCTGGTTGCAAGGTTTAATCTTTCAGGGGCAACAAAGGAGCAGAGCAGCAGTTTCCAGGATTTGCACAGGAGAGCAAATATCCAAAGAGAATAATTGTGGCAAGTGAAGCAAAGTCTTATCTCAGCTGTGCATTACTGAGGATGTGACCACTGTTTCTAGACCAATGCAAACCTCCACAGCACACACACAGACCAAGAGCTGTGCCCTGCAACAGCAGGGTTTTCCTCAAGTATTTGGCCTTAAGCCCCTGTAAATAACATCGCTGCAAATAGGGATTATATTCTGAGTTTAAACTAATCAAGCCGCGTTGAAAAAAAACCTTTTGCTGCAAGATTTGAGAGATTACCAGTCTGCAGGCAGAACAATAGCTCCTATTTCACTTTATGCTGTTGTTCTCTTCTGGAAGTGGTTAACTTCAAGATGAGGCAAATATTATTGTCAATCCCTTTGACTCTCACTTCTGATGATCTTAGCATTCAGTCAATGTACTTCTCCCACAAATCTGCACTGCCTCCCAAAGAGCCAAGAGTGCTTGGTGTCCCCTTCCCAGCTGCCAAAACTCTCCAGCTGCATCCCAATTGCCCCTATAATGTGATTCTGTGTATCTAACAAACAGTCCTGCAGCACACTAAAAATGTAAGGACATAACAAAGAAATATCAAATTAAGGAGCACAAAGGGTGCTGAAGCAACTACATTGCTAATTTTCCTGTTTAATTCACTGATTACAGCTATTTTTGATCCTGAACTGCTATACAATAAAATGCTACACTTGAGAACAGCTGAATGTCAGATACTCATTGTTCGAGGTCAGCAGAGACCGTTATGATCATTGAGTGTATCCTATCGCATAAAGGATTCAGGGAACCTTCCCCAGTTATTTCTGAAGCAGACCCACGATTTCCCTTTGAGCTGCCATATATCTGCTAAAAAGTCACCTCTTCTTGGCTGGAGGACTGGAAGGTCTGGAGAGTCTACCAGGATGTTAGAAAAGTCATTTCTTTGGTTAGCTATTCTCATACAAGAGGTACAACTTTTTCTCATCTGCACGTGTCTTTCTCTGCTTCTGGTCACTGAACTGCTCAATGTGTTTTTTTCTCTAAACTGAAGTCCCCAGTTAGAAACCTCTTCCCAGCCACAGCTCTTCTTTGCTGATATCAAGCAGCCTTATTACTTCTGAATTACATAAAATATGTCAGAATATGTCAGTCCCCTCAAATTTCTCACCATGGAAAGGGCTCTGTGGATCTCACACACTCGTGCACTTCCCCTCTGAATGCTTTTGTTTAGCCCAGCTCACCTTGAAACTTGGGGGTCTTTGCACAAAGCCCAGCTCTTCCTCAAAGATCATCAGACTGTCAGAATAGGAAGTCAGCATCCTCAGTGCAGGATTGCCTTTGGTAATGGTGTGCTCTTGGATGTAAACAGAGGAGACCATGCTCTAATTACTTTGTCCAAATTCTTCAGTTGGGTTGACCAGGGTGGCTGGGCAAATGGGGAGAGCCACCTTGCTGGGAAAGAGATGGAAGAAGGCAGTGCATACGTGTGGGTGACAGCTCATGTTGCCTCCAGCTGTTACAAATGAGCACAGGATGAGCCTACTGCTTCTTCCTGGTTTTCTCTCTACCAGCACACAGGTGTACCTGCCTGGCTGGAAGAGGCTGGCTCCGGCAAGTTGCTCAGAATATTTCCCCCTTCCACTTGACTGCACAAAGGCAGGCCATCAACATGCAGCTCCTGAAACATCCTGTAACACCTCAGAAGCAGGGTTTTTTACGCATATTTATGGCAAATCCAGCTCTAGTGCCAAACACAGTATTGAGAGGATGAAGAATGGCAAGAAGGTGGTAATTGACAGGAGAATAAAAAGCCAAAGCACAGACTGGAGGAACGGCTCTGAAGGCTGAATGTCCGGCTGGCTGGGTGACAAGGAGAAAGGTTTCTGGCTGCCAGACCTGCCCATTCATCGCTACTTGTGATACTGACTGTTCTCTGTGTGTCTTTTATCAAATCTGAAATTTCAGAAGGACCCCATGATTAAAGTGGGAAATTTCTTCCCTCTGAGTCCTGCAGACCAACACCAAGCATCAGGTAGGGTACTGCTGACCCAGCCTTTCTGGGTTGTGCTCATTCTGCTATCATCAGAACAGGCTGAGAGATTTTGTTTTCATAGCTTTTTAACCTTTTCCTTCCCAAAACAGTGTTTTTATTTATTTTGGCACCATGAGTGTTTTGGAGAGAGGATTGATTTGGATTTGTTAAAGCATTTTTCTCCCATAATCCCATTAAGTCAGTCTCTAATTCTTTCCAGGGCTCCCTTCTGAAGAGCTATTTCCTCTTGGATTCATTTACTTTCTGTGGATTGGGGGAATTAATGAGGCAGATTCCGCTCTCATTTTCATCACTGTAAGCCCAAAACAACTCTAGCAGTTTTCTGGAACAGACTCAGAGTTTACTGGTGTAAACGAGGTCAGAATTTGGCTTGTGGCACTTAATTCTGATAAGAGACAAAGAGAAAACAAGAAGTATACACAGGTTGGGAAAGTCTATTTGCAAGTGGGTGAAGCCCGCAATTTCATTGAAAGTCTTGTTTTCTACACTTTCCCATGAAGAGGACTTGCTGAGCACCATGGATATTCTCACTTAACCCAGCACACTGGTAAGAGAGATCTCAGGGAAATGAGTTCCAGGACAAAGACTTTAAAGAGCGCTGGGATCTTCTGCAGAAAAAAAGCACAATGGCAAAAACATGAAGTCATGCCAGCGCAAAGGAAGGTTAAGAAACACAGCACAAGGTCAGCTTGCCAAGTCATTAATCTGCAGTGGCCTCGCAGACAAGGAGGAAACCAACAGAAAACCGAGATGTGCAAATGACTAAGGATGGGCACAAAAGTTTAGCACATACAAGTAGGGATAAAACTGAGAAAGGCATGGAAAGGAGGCATATCTAGCACAGAACAGGAAGATGAGCAGAAGAGTATTCTAGCTCTAAAGCAGTAGTCAAAGGAGGGGTAAGGAAAGTATTGCTTTAGCACTACTGCAGAGGAGCCCTGAGAAGGGGCTGGCCTAGGAGGGGCCCTCATGGGCCACAGGGCTCCTTGCAGAGCAGCTCCCTGTCTGGCTGCAGAAAGGGGAAATGAGGACCAAGGCAGTTATTATGGCCAGTCAGCTCAATTTCGGTTCCTGGAAACACACTGGAACAAATAATTAAGCTAACTAATCATCAGCACCTAGGAAACAACAAAGAGAAGAGGAACAGCCAGTGCTGATTTGCCAGGAGCAAATCATATCAAACTGACCTAATTTCATCGTGCAACAAGGCCTGCAGATAGAGGCAAGGCAGAAGTCTTACATCTTGACTTTGGCTGGGGCTTTGGTACTGCCTCACCTCATGTTACCAGAAGGAAACCAAGGAAACATGACCTTGACAGTCCCTCTAAGGGAAGGAGGCAAAGCTGGTAGGAAAACTATACTCAGAAAGAAGGTGCCATTAGCAAAATATAAGGAGGAATGGGTAGGGTTCAACAGGGCTCCAACCTGCTCCCGTTTCATTCACTGTTTTTATTCAGCACTGGGTGATGGAATAACAAGCATCCTTATTAGGTATGCAGATGGCACCAAGCTGAGATGAGCTACAAGGATGTGAGAGAACAGGATTAGAATTAAAAATCATCTTGATGTGACAGATGAAAGGTCTGAAAAAATAGGATGTAATTCAATAAGAAGGGAAGCAAAGCTGTGCACAGACATAGGTACGATCAGCTGCACTAGGACAAGAGACAACCTATTGCGTAGATGTGGAGCAGTACAGCAACTCAGAAATCTGAAATGAACAAAAAAAGGCCATTTTGTCACACACAAAGACATCACCATACCAGGGCATACTGAGAGGAGCTGAGACTGTGAAGCACGCAGCTGAACCTTCCACTTCACTCAGCACTGAGGCAACCTTTATCATCTCAGGAGAATCCAGAAGAAAGTAGGATCAAATGTCTGGGGAACAGGACTTCTGATGAAAGGTTTGTTTTATGGAGGTTGCGTACCCCAGCAAGGAGATTAGAGGAGACACAACAATATTCAACATTGCAAAGCATGAAACAACAGGCTTGAGTTGTAGCATGAGAGATCAAGGTTAGACGCTTGGAAAAAGGAAAGGCCAAAGTGCAGGAACAATGACTGCCCAGGAAGGATGTGAGACCTCTCTCCTTGCAGGCACTTAACAGTAGGCTGGAAACGTCACAAATATTTCTGAAACCAACCTCTTGAGGTCCTTCCTAGCCATGTTTTTCTCTGATTCTGTGATGAATTATGTTAAATGAATATAAATTACCCCACACAGGGACACTGACGTTCAGTCTCAGTGATGAATAGTGATCAACAACAAACTGTCACATCGCAAGGAGACATCCAGTAGGGTTACGACTAGAAACTGGTGTTAGCCTAAGTTTTATTTACCATCTTCATTAACGATCTAGAAAAAGCATTAGACTGTGCGTTAATTAAAACTGCAATTGATACTACATTGGGGAGGAGATGCAATCACTGGCAAGGTGTGGAATATAACACAAAAGGACCAAAAAAAAAAGAAAAAAAAGATGTGGGACGTGGAGAGAAAATGACCTAGATCGAAGGGCACACAGACTAGTATGTCCAGGGAGGAAATATTCCAAAATTAAGACACCCTATGGGAGGAGGAGACCAAATGCAGTGAAAGACTTTGCAGGGTTAGCACACAGGAAATTGAACATGAGTTTACAATTTGTCACGTCAACAAAAAAAGTTTCAGGACAATTTTGGGCTGCATGATATATCCCAGGGCAGAGACATAAGCAACCATCTCATCACTCTTGTGCAATCTTTCCTTCTGGATACATCCCGGCTAGAGAGGCCATCAGACTGAAGGAGAAAACTGGCTTATAGGGAAAAAAAATTATATAAGGTACACGGTGGCAAAGTAGTGCCGTGCCCCACTTCTGAAGTGTAGATAAGCATGTCAGAAAAGGTGCCCTTTCTTCCAGGTACATTTATGACAGAAAAATCAAGCACTGTATTGGTGTAAGATACTTTATCCTAGCATTGCTTGTTTTGCTTGGTTAAAAGCCAGTTTCAAACTAATATACCTGTTTATCCATCAGTTTTACCACGGACAGCCAAGAGGAAAATATTATTGTCCAAAACATCCCAAAGACACTAAGATAAATGAACTTTCCTTGCATGAAAACAGTATGATCAAAACTAGCAGTTTAAAATACCAAAAAAAAAAAAAAAATAGTAAAAAGGCAGCTAAAATTCAGGGCAGGATTCCTGAGCACTTTTAATAGCAAGTCACCCGACAGCTTCCCGAGGAGGCAGCAAGCACCTTGCAGCTAAAACTGGCACGGAGAGAACAGGAGAAAATAAACTGCAGAAAATAGCCCTGCAGCAAGACAAGGATCAGCCCATCCTCCTGGGCTCATGCACCGGGGTGCAGCTGTGCAAGAGCCAAGCTATCAACCCCAGCACCTGCCTCAGCATTTGCAACCTGACGGACAAGAGCCTGGGGGAAGGCTATTTCCACCACTTGGCTGCAAAAAAAATTTAATAGCAGGTTTGCTTTGTGTGACTGCTCCAAAACCAATCCTGCATGACCCCAAGCCCTGCCTGTGGCTGTCCCCGAGCAGAATGCAGCAGCAGGCACAACATCCAGTGGCAGGTGGACACATGCTGATGGCTGAGCTGCATAACCAAATGGATATGGTGAGCTGGGTCAGTCCAAAGGGCACAAATCAAGAGAAGAGGAGATACTATTTTCAGGTTTCTGAAGAGGTATTCCTAACAAAAAGAAAGATGAAAAACTGGGCTTGACAGAGTCCTCTAGAGACAAGATAAAGGTGAGGGCATTTTTTTTCTAACTTGGGATTTTGAGCTTTTTCACTCTTTGTCCAGTTGGCTTTGGAGATTGAGGTCGAGCAGCGCAATCGTGTTTGTCCCAGCTGATGCTGGAGTGCACAGGCTTTGAACAACGAGACTTTGTTCTTCTGCCAAATGCAGCAGTGCCTGCGCTGTTGCTCGGGAAAAAAAAGGAACAAACACATTAAGAAGTCACCAAAAAATCAATTGATGGCTCACTTCAAGGAGTGCAGCAGCACACTGTTAAGATGAATGAGTTTGCCTGGCATAGGACACCACAAAGAGTAGAGATCTTCAGAAAGACACCCTGTAGTTTCTCCCAAACCTGCAATGTGATGGATAAGACCTTCAGATATGTCCCTGGGATCAGCAGGGACAGCAGCCTCTTGCCCACAGCTTTCAGGAGGAGTTGGTGGGCACCACGTGAAGATGCTCCTTGCCTTTGAGGAGCAGCAATTACGTAGCTTTCTCCAGCAGAAGACTTGGCACAAGGCTCAGCAGCAGGGCCAACAGGCATTTACTACCAGCTGCAGGGAGATGTGAGCCTGCAGCTTGTTCCGCAGGGGAAGGGGCCCAGCTCCTTGCTCTCAGCCCATCAGTGACAGGGAGAAAATTAATCCAGGAAGAAACTCGGGAGGAAAACAGGCAAGCGGAATAAGCGCAGCGGGATGGAAGAGTAAATTTACTGAACCTACATCCTTGATTTTAATGAGGCCTCTAATAGCAGGGTTAGCCCAGTAGAATTTGTTATCTCCCAGAAAATGTGGGACTCTCACAGAGACGTTCCTCTTACTTGCTTGGCAATGAGAACCAAGGGACCATCAGTATGAACACAACTAATATAAAGCTGAGCAGATGTTACCTTAAACTCTTCTTCAGCTCACGGGGGAGGATTAAGTGATATGAAACCACAGGAGTGGCCCAGGTGGGAAAGATTATTTCGCTGGTGTATGAGCTCTTATAGGAGTTAGGGGAGAGGGCTGGTGGTGTTCGATATGCTGGGACCAATTATACTGAAAAATACAGAACATAGTGAGGTGGAAGTTTAGGGGTGGGTGGGAAAGTAGGTTAACTCTACACAGATGTGCTCAAGATAAGAGAAGAAAAAAGAGGCAGAAGGATGGAGAGAAAGAAGGAGCCCAACGTGGCTACTACAAGGTCAGAGCAAGATCTACGTGAGCTTGTCCCATTGCCTCCCAGTAACCACCACATGCTGGTGCTTATGGTGTGGGAACAGTGGGAACAAAGGAGGAGCTCTTCAGCTCTTCAATTCTCCTGCCTCATTTTGCAGAATTGCCACATGCTGAAATAGCAAATGATGTATGAAATGGAAAATCACCCCCCAAACAGTGCATATAGATGATGCAGAGAGTATTTGGCCATTACTTCCTTGCAGTAATATTTATCTACATTAATGTCTTGCTCAGAGGTAGCTGGAAATGCCCAGAATGTGAGCAGCAAGGGGATCAGAAGAGAGGTCGGGGAGAAAGGCAAATTGGCAAGGCAGGCACTTAAGACAGCAGATACAAAGCCTTTCCTTTATAAATCATCAGCTCAATTCTGGCCCGGGTTATTAGCTGCCACAAAGCAATGTTCTGGCACCCAGAGAAAAAGGGTAGTCTGCAAAGAGCAAATCCATTTAGTAGCAGCTTTGGAGCGCTCACTGCCATTTGGAGGCTATCTGGGGTCCCTATGTGGAGCAATCTGGTGGCTTAGCTCAGCACTCAGTGGGAAGGTACCATCAAGGGATTCAGCCAGCAGGCATGGATCAGGGGGACCCTGCCCTGGGACAGCTCCACCTCACCAGGAGCAAGCACCAAGGCGAGGCAAGGGCAGCCCAGCTGCACAGTACCCCTGTACAGCTTTGGCCTCTATCCTTCTGGGTAAGTCTTCTGGAATTTAATGGAGAAAAAACCCTGCAGGAGAGGCTGTCAATGTTACTCCATCCCATTTAATAGGAAGTTATTGCTAACCCAGAAATCCTACCCCCAAAAAATACATGTTTTTTTTTTTTTTTTTTCCCCTCTAAGTACTGTAAGAAAGTCTCTAGTAAATTATTTTGCATCCTGTTGAACTGTCCAGGAGGATTCCCTCAGGATGGGGCTGCGAGTTTGTCCCTTCCCAGAGCACAATGCTCACTCCATGCTTCAGTCTAAATGCAAACCCTTTCAGCTTCTGCTGCCAGCTGCTCCAGGCTGCTATCCACACCCATACTGAAGGTTGCACTGAGCTCAGCCCGAGGCAGAAGGGGCTGCCTGCTAGGGCAGAGCAACCGTTTGGAGGGTGGGGGCTGGAGACAAGCAAGATAAGCACATGAATCCTTTGGGTTTTTTTTTCCCTTCAGAAACAGTAACTATCTCTTGCTGGAGCCCACAAACCTGGCAGAGCACGCGTGGCAACAGAAAGCAGGTTGTGCAACACCTATGTATGCTCACCATGTGCCTCTGCCACCTAACACCCTGCTCCGACCTGGCAAGGACAGCAGAGCAAGAGGTTGGAAAGGCACAGTTACAGAGAGGAAAATACCAGGCTTGTTTCCAGTTTGTGAGAGATTTCATCAGAGCCCCCACTCAAGAGGATACGGATAAATTCAACCCTCCTGTAAGGAGCAGGAACAGTTTTGTGAAGGGATCCACCATAGGAGATCTCGAACAGCAAAAGGGCTTGGGGAAGGTCAGCTCTCTTAGGGTGCCTGCTCTTCATTCAAGGTGGGTTTGGCTGTTTTCCTCTCAGTAAGCGTCTAGGAATCCCTTCATCCTTCTGTATGCAGAAAGCACAAGGCTGGAGAACACAGGTCACATTACCACACCAAAACCCAAAAGCTTCAGCACTTGCTAGTGGACCAGCACTCTGGTTATCGCTGGTAGCATGCCCAAAGACTCAGCACGCTCTCTTCATTTGTAATCTCTGCGCATAAGATTGAGTTTCATAAGGTGTTTGCCTTCTCAGCATCGCTGTTTAGCAGACAGCATTGAGTACTGCTGACTCACTGATGAAGGACTACATACAGAGAGGTCTTTGCAGACCAGGGGCAGAGCACCTGAATGCCTCTTGCGTGCCCCTTATCCTTGCCACAAAAGTGCCTGCTTGTAAGATGGACCTGCCTGCCTAAGTCAGCAGAAGCAATGTACAGTCAGTCAAGGGCACAACTGGGCCCAACCTTAGCAAAAAGGGCTACGTAGGAGCTCAAAGCCACTTGAAGTAAGATAACAGAATGCCTTACACTCAAGCAGCTAGAAACCAAGGGCTCTGCTCAGTATGATCCGTCTCCCTCTTACACACACTTACCTCCCCATTGCCAGAACAAAACAACTGGAAAGTGCTGATAACTACCTTTGTCCTCTTTACCACATCTTTAGCACTCTTATCTTTTGAGCTTTGTAGGAGACTGTGGGTCAGACTTGACCTTCAGATACTGGGGAGTCAAGAGGAACTGCAAATATTCATCCCATGGACAAGATTTGGCCCTCCGCCTAGTGCCTGAGGTACTTTGTGTTGTCTCTGAGTGATAACGCACTCACACCACACCAAAATATATTTCAGGATAACATTAAAGATATGATCCACAGAAACTGAGCCATCAAAAATATTGACTGGAAGGTCTGGAAATTTCATCTACTTTCTGACCAGGGCTTTTAGATAAGCAGATGCTCTAAAATGGCCAGTTTCAACCCCATACAAACTCCAGCTCATCCTGGGCAGGACATATTACCTAGCCTGATGGGACTCACCAGCCAAAGCCTGGGATATCCTCAAGTCTGGGACAGCGCTACTGAGCTTGCACTTATCCCCTCCCATGCTAACCTGGGAAACCACACTGACCTCCAGGTCATCTCCCATCAATCCTACAGCCTTTTAGAATCCTTTCAGCTGATGATTAAGCACATAATACTGCTGAACAGGAACATCTGGCATTTGCTACAGGAATTCAACTAGAAGGAAACATAGTAAGAATTCTGCATTTTTATGTGTTTTCCAGGTCATGGTACAATTGTGTAGGGTACGCATCCAAGACTCACTTGCATACACTCTCCATAAATTCCATACAAGCCCCATGGACCTGTGTGACTGTCTAGAAAAGGAAACCACCAGGAGCAAATTTAATTTTTTCACAAAACCAGTACTGAAGACAACTCATGCGTACTCAGCTGAAGTCACTCGGTGGGAATCCCCACCTGCACACAGGGCTCAGAGCCTGGCCCTGGCACTTGGTCATATCAGGTGGCATGGCTTATGGGTGTCTGTCCGGGCGAGGTAGCACGGCCAAAACGTTTTAGTCTCCTCAGTCCTAAGCTTTAAGTCACTTATGTAATGTGGAAACTTTTAATCGAGCCTTTTTTTCTGGAAAAAATATCCTTGTGCAACATACAACTCTTTTTCCCACTAAGCTGATGAAAACCACTGAGGCTGCTTAAACTGTATCTCTGCACCTTTGCCCTGGAAGCTCCTCAAATGCTCTTCATTGAGAATGTCTTTGTTGGAACTGAAAGAGAAAATATTTTTCAGAGACTCCATAAGTACTAGAATTTATGAGGTCTCTTCCACATCTAATGTATGACTTCTAAATTTTACTGGAGCTCAGCGAACGGAGAGAGCTTGCTAAGGAAAGCCAGATAATAAAACATTAGCACTTGATTCAGGCTTCACCCTTCCAAAGACTTCTAAAATATTCATAGGCCCAACTTTTCCTTTCAGGTTAATAGGAAGTGATCTGGCCGTGCTTCAGGTCAGACAGGGAGAGCGGTGCACATGGCCAAGCCCTTTACATCAGGGTATGAAACCCAGAGCCTTCAGGCAGCCCAGAAATGAGCAATCTCTGCACAAGGGAGGAAAGCACTTGCCAGGCACCTCATTGTGCCATGCAGGTGAGGACAACCCCAGGGTGAGGAGAGGCTGTGGTCCATGCTGAGCCCACCTGGTAGAAACATGTGCCACAGGTGTGGAGGCAGCACACACACCCCACGCTGCTCACTGATTGTGCCTGAAATGTCTCAGTTATTAACTATACACTTCAGAGAGGTGTTCAAAGGCCCTGGATGACTAGAAAACATGAACAACTTATTTATCAATCCTGTCTCCTCCAGCCTTTCTTCCCAAATGATACCAGACCCCAGCAGAGAGGAGAAAGCAGGAATCTGGAAAGCTTTTAATGAGACAGAAAAGCTTCGCTGTGCTGTGGGTCACCTGTTTCCCGGTTGCACAGAGTCCCATGGCTGCAGCTGTGCCTTCCTGTAGCCCAAGGGACAAGGCATAATGGGCAAGCAGTGGGCTGAGGTGGCCATACACCCTGCTGTCCTCCCAGCCCTAAGCCCAGGAGCTGTGTTCAGGGACATCAGTGTTAGGTCATGAACAGAACTCCCAGCATTGCATTTTTGCTGCACAATTGCTTTCGTTTTGCACTTTGGTTGGTTTGGGCACTGAGGAGAGATGAGCGAGGCTGATTAAGAAGCATACACTACCACCACCCTTTCTCTCTCAGCTCCACCATTACAGTGCAGTGCTCTTAAAAAAAAGCACCAGGACTAACTGTGGGAGTAGCAGGCTCCCTGCTCTTGCCACCAGATCTGTTTCTGTGCTGCCTTTCACTACACACTTGCACAAAGATCTGAGCATTTTGCTCCACGGCCCTGCAGCTCAAGCCAGAGCACAAACTGCAACCCCCTGGCTCCCAGCTTCCGTGTATCTCTGCCCAGGGTGAAACCTCAAGACAGCTGCAGAGGGCTGCACTCATCTTCCTGAGAGGCTTTCTAACATGAACAGCAAGGCCGAGCTGAATACTGGTCATACAGTGTCAGCTCTGCCAGCCCCAGGGGCAGCACAGGCAAGGGTGGGCTTGCTTGTGCAGACTGCAACACAGGCAGAATGGGCTCCAGCCTCGAGGTCCTGCGAACCCGTGCCTTTGGACTCCCCGACTCTGAGAGATCACTGAACAGCACAGCCCCTTCTTTGTTTTGTCCCTTTAAATGCCTATAAACCGAGTGCTTGTTCTTCCTTCTTTAAGGTCCTTTGTGGTTTCATGAAAACGCCGGATGCTGCAGAACGCTGAGGCATGAAAGGTTCCTCTCTTTATTTTGTCCTCCCTGTCCAGCAACCACACTAAAAAGAAACCACCAAATAAAGTGCTTGCAAATACCTGGCCCAACAGCCCCGCTGATGGAAAGCTCTCCAGTTATTCATAGACTGAACCAAGCTCGGGAAGCAGCTGTGCAAGTTTCCCAGCTCTGCCCTTGCCAGCACTCACAGAGGCTGACCTGAAGGGGCCACCTCGCTGGCAGCTTCCCTCCCTAATTCAGGCCATAGCAGCATAGGGCACGCTGCCCACAAGGCTCCTACCGTGGGGCTCTGTGGGAGGGGGACAGAGTGCTGTGGGGTGGGGGCTGAAGCCGTGCAGCACAGCATATCAGGCAGGAGACAACGCATCGTCGTCTGGAAAACATTTCCAACACTGCAAGCAGCTCTGTGGGTGAGGGTGAAAGCTTTTCATCGCTGAAACCTTAGGTTCCTGTTTACCAAACATTTGTTCACTCTTTGTACGTTTGAGTGAATGAGGAAATGAACCACAAGGCTGAGCACAAATGCCAAAACCTTGCTTAAGCATATAAATCGCCCTCATACAACTTTCCATGCCTCCTTGAAGGAGAAAAAACAAATCCCTCTCCTCAGACTTGTCACTTCACAGGAGGCTCTGCCACTTCCTGATTCAGTCCTAGCCACACTTCATCTAAAGGAGCTTCCAGGCCCCCAGTTTTGCATTTCCCAAGGAAGGAAGCCTTCCCCCATCCTAGAGCTGTTTGTTCTACCTGGCTTGATTTCCTCACCCATCCATCCCTCCAACACTTCACACTCTTCTTCCTCATTACGGAGCGTTCTCTTCTCAACGATCTCTTTCTAGTAACTGAGTGATCAGAACCAAGCAGACCATTTGAAACCAAGACAAAGCCACTCCTGTCAGCTCAACCCTCTTGAAAATCTCCAAGATGGAAATCAGAGCCCTTGATTTTGTCTCATGCTGCCCTGAAGCAGCCTGGCCACCCACTGGCGGGGCTAAGTAGTGGTCTGGAACCACAAGTCCTTTGTGTGCATTCTCACCTGATCCATGGCTATTGTTCCAGAGGCAGTGAGAACACTGGTATCCACCACGGGCTGGGCCATAAGCTGGTCCAGCACTGAAAACAGAGGTGCCTCAAACCCCAGTGCTGAGAAAACCAGCTCTGGCAGAATGATGCAGATTCATGCTACGTGCACACACCCTGTGTGGCCACACAAGTGAAAGGTAGTGGAGATGGCCTTCATCCGGCAGCACTGTCCCTAGTTATGATATTTGTGTTGCTGTCCTTGCCCCAGTGGAGTCTTCTCACTAGTATCAGCAGGGTACTGTTGCAGTCACTCACTTAGGGGCTGGCTCTCTGCTAGCACTCCTTATCCATCCAGACTGAAGTTCTTTGGGTGCAGGTGTGGTTGTGTCCCACGAGTCTCTGGAAGGGCATCTGTCTGCTTGACCTATGAATACTGCTTCTGTCACAGGCCTTGCAGTTGAAATCTCAAATTTGGTCTAAAGCAATAAGCAAGGCTCTTGCCTCATGTACAAATAAATGCAGTAAAAAGGATGTTATATAGCAACTACCCACACACAAAACCAGTACCCGGTTCATCTCTTCCCAGCGCTAGGGATAGCAAACCAGTGTTGTGATGGCTCTTCAGGAGTGACAATTTACCCATGGCTTGTGGTGCCTGGTTTTGTGGGCAGGATCTCCCACAAGGCAGCTAGCATTGTCAGAGCACAACCAAAGTCTAGCATCAACAGCCCAAGCACCTTCCTCAGACGTTATCACAAGCATACTCCAGTACTAAAAATCATCCGGGTTGTCCACATCCACTTCCACAACCTCCACCTCACTGCAATCCTGCCACTGCTCTGCATGCAGAACCCTCTACTCTGAATGAAGGACAGCTTGGTGGAGGGCAGTGCCACAACAGAGGAGCTGTCACAGTAATTCCCCTAGACCTACCCACAAACATCCATGTGAAAAACAAAATGGCAAGGCTGACACTGTAGAAATTGCACCTCATTTCACACTATTCATCCTTGGTTTGTGCTGAAGGCCTTCAAAACCACGAGAGCTCACTGGCACAGTCACTGCCTCCTGTCTTATTTTAAAAGGTGTCACACTGTAGAAGTATAAGTAACTTTATGAAGTACAGCACTAGCAGGTCACTTGGCTAGGTAGACCAAATACACTGTCCTATAGTCTCCTTTACATTTTCATTAAATCTAAAATCATTTCATATTATATAACACAGACAAAATGGCTTCAGAGACTTCTTGGCTGAATAATACTGTTGAATTAAGAATACAGGACAACCTGACACTGTCTTTGCAAGAGAAAAAAAAACAACCAAAACTGGAGCACCCGCAGGCTGAGTCTGGCTCCACAGAGACACGGTGTTTCTGCAAAATGGCTGTGAGCTGAATAAGCATTCTGGGTATTAATATTCAAATCAGGGCATCCCGTATGGCTTATGAAACACCTCTTCGTGTGGATTAAAGACCTGCTCTCACGGCAGTGAGCTTCTCACTACAACTGGAGCCACCAGGCTCATTACCACAGCACACTTACTGGAGGCAAAAATGGGAAGGCTTCCCTTTCCATTAGCCTCCCTCACTATTAGGATTCACTCTACACCTGCCTTCAGGACGACAAGTCCCAGAAGAGTGAATCCAGACTTCAGTGCAGCACAGTCAGCCTGAGTGACCTCTGGTTCAAGATGAGGATCCCACATGAGATTACAGTAGGCTGCAGTGAGCCGAAAACAGCAATGGCTGTGCCCAAGTAAGGACAGCAGTGTCTTTCCAAGAGCCATGCCAGCTGACCTGGCTTGCACCCCTGTGCTGCTGTTTACTAACATGGACTGCTAGTCACTTCCCAAGCACATCCTGCTGACCAGGACAGCACGCTGCCACCCCCCTGGCATTGCTAGCACCCCAGCAGGATTGTATGCATTATGCACCTAATTGCACTTGGAGAAGGAACTCAGTGAAGGGCAATGAATCCTTCTGTCAACTTTTTCAAGGTACCTTAAGTGAAAGTCAAGTTTTTGCTTCTGGTCAAATATAGTTAAAAGCATGTGCGCACACAGAAGTTTGATTTAGTAACAGTTCCCTGTTGCAGTAAAGCATCATCTAACACTGCAGGGCAATGTCATCTGTCCATGTCCTGCTGCTGAAAAGCAAATGCCTCTTGTCACTGTGCTACCACTCAATATGCAAGAAACAATGCAGCTCTGACTTTGCTCCAGATGGAAAGCAAAGGTTTTGGCCAGTTCCAGTGTATCTGTCCCTATTTTGAGAAAACATTTCCCTGAATTGGCCAAAAATGTTTCTTACAGCCTGAGCTTTAAAGGATACATTTATAAGGTAAGGCACATGCGAACAGGGTGACCAGCTGCTCTACTTTCAGAGGTGCTGTCCTAGTTCTCAGGGAGTCAATCTGCATTGCACCTCCCATAGAGGAGAGAAGCCAAGTGTCCTACTTTCTGCTCTTGGTAGCCTATTTGTCCTACCATGAGAAAGTGAGGTGTGTGATGGCACACAGGAAGAAACCCTCTGCACTGTGTGCCTGCACAGAAGGAGAGCACAGATTCAAAAGGCCCAGACCCTTCCAGGCTGTGTTTCTGGATCCTCCCACTCCAGCTCAGGCTCTTGCCTTGCAGCTATGTCACGGTGCAGCAAGCACTAATAAAAAGAGGTCTTCACGTCCTCTGATGTCACTCTGAAATCTCACCTTGTTAACATAGGCGGTGCACTGCTCTGTCTCAGTGTGAGCATGTTAGCAGTGCACTCTGATTTGGCGAGACAACTACATTTACACTTAGGTCTGTCTGTTCAGCAGGGCAGCAAAGGACACTCCTGAAGCTGTTTTTAACTCTATAAGGCATGCACTAAAACTTAAAAGTGCATTTAAGTGCTTGACCAGACTGATGCTGTAATGAAAAAAGCCTGGTATTCAGAGGACTAAGCTTTGAACTGAGCACATTTCTGATCATAAACTTCAAAAAATATATATCTTTAAATACAAAGAGTTTCTTCTGGAATGCTTGGTAAGCATATAGCCTGGCAAGTGATACAGTCTGTAAAGCTCCTATACCCAAGCAGAGTTAGAGTAGCTGCTGGAAAACCCAGGCCTCAGCAAGGTGATAGGTGAACACGGTTCCTTTCTGCATTGTCAGCATTAAGTTGTACCCAGCCACTGTGCACTAGGTTACAAGAGCAGCCCTAAATTAGAACCACTGCCCATTTTTCCTTGCAGCATTTTCTGTCAGTCTCAGTTGCCCTCTGCTCCTCAGTAATGTAGCTTTGGAAAGAGGCCGTGGTGAGCTTCACAACTGCTTGGGTTACTTTAGCACCAGAACTGCCCTGTCACTTCTGTAGACAGCTGGAGGTGGATGGGGAGCACAACCTTGCACACCATCTATTGGGCATCCACAAAGGCAGTGGTACAAGAAGGTCAAAACTTGGCTTTCTCAAGGCCATATCAGGTTTCATACAAGGCACACGGATCTCTCTTTCCCAAGGTATCCTGTTCCCTCAGTGCTAGTGATGATATCCACAGGTCCTTCTAGATCTTCCGAAGACCAAACACTGTATAGCTGAGTTTCCTGATTTTGTGTGAGTTTAATCTCAGCAGACAAAGCTGACCTGACAGCTCAGATTTGCTCTTTTGCACCTTCAGTTTCACACTTCCTGGCTCACAAGCTGCTTTGCATTTCTCTCCACTCTGCGGTCTCAAACTCTGTAAACTTTGACCAGAATTTTGATCATAGGGCAGCAGGGATTTTGGAGCAGAAACAAGAACTGGCCCTTCCTTGATTCAGAGCACCGGCTCTGCTCCCCAAAAATCAGGTACTGTCTTCTATTAAAAAAAAATGCATTTTCAAAGATAATATATTGTCCTCTCTATTTTGACATTTTGGTTTTATTTGAAGCATAATTAAACTTTACAAGAAAATAAAGAATTCAAAAATAGAAACTTCATGCTTACAGTTTAGGGGAAAAAAAAAAAAGACTTGCATTTGCTTCTGAGCAGACTTGACCTTCCCTACACTTCCTGCACAGACAGTAGCAGTAGGTTTAGCCATCCTACTGCTGCAGCCACAAATTGCTGAGAATTAGAAAAACAGCATACAACACTGGGTGAGTTTTTGATGCTACCTCCATGTGACAGCTTACCAAGAGTCCCACCCCGACACGTCACTAGCACAGTGCATGCTCCGACTAGAGATGGGAACATGCAGATGACATAAAGCCCACTAGCAGAAGGACATTTTCAGGTCACTTTGCTGGCCCTTGGGCTGACTCTGCAACACGCCACTCTCACCGGGTTTGTAGCACACCTGCAGCTTCCTCAAAGCATCTGCTAAGGCTCCCGATAAAGTGACATGCGGTGCTGGATCTCTGGCTCCTTTGGGAAGAAGAAAGTACCCTCAGAAATTCAGCTGTTGCAGCAAAAAGACTGAACAAGAAGTCTTTTTTGCAATAGAAGCTGGATGCCAGCAGGGAACAGCTGCTGGCTGCAGCTGGACTTTGGGTTACAGACTGGAGAGAGGGACACAAGGCCAACCAAGGAGAGGGCATAGCCTCACCAGGCAGCAGGAGAGAAGGGGCACCCACTAAGCAGCCGCAGCCAGCACAAGGAGCATCCGGTGCCTGTGGTCCTGTTGTTAGGATGTCAATGAGCAGGGCTGTTATTTGCTTTGGAGGATGCATCTCTGGCACCTGGTGTACAATGTGCTGCAGACACCCCTTGTGATGATCCCATAATTTCTTCTTCCCCTTCAGTGTTATTGTCCCAGTTTCCAAGAAGCAGACAGAAGGATTTGCTCTTCTGGAGCAAGATAATTTCTCCCGAGGAAAGAAATGACTGGAGACAGACGCGGGAAATTCTTCACTTGTCTATTCTTATTTACAGCATAGTTCCTGTTATTACCTTGAACCAAAATAGCACAAGAGCAAGGCTGCGGCCAAGTTTCCTTCGCCTCTCCCTGGCAGCCTGTCAAAGCCAGCCCTGGCTGCTGCCTCCTCCTGTCCCCTCCCATGGAAGTTAGGCTGAAGCAGCCCTACACCATGTCCCCCGATCAGCTTAGGCCAGACAGCACTGACAGCTCTCAGCAAGCCCTCATTTACACCTCAGCGTGCCAGCTGATAGCAGCAGGGGGCACCAGTGCTGGTGGCAATGGAACTGTCCCAACAGGTGCAAACTGCCCCTAAGGTCCTCCCAAGGGTGGTCAAGTTAAACCACCCAGGATTCATATTCCCCAGCAGAAGCCAGCTGTGATGATAACCCTGCCAAAGAGTGACATGGATTGTACTGAAGTACTGGTAAAGAGAATGCAGAAAAAGACATGCTGTCTTTGTGGGTAAAAGCCTACACATCAAGAGGCATTCAGGTTCCCAACAAGGATACCCTACACCCACAGGGCAGTGGGGGAAGAGCAAGGAGCAATGCCTGAGTTATGAGTTACCATCTTTTGGATGGGGCAAAATCATAGGCCAGTTTCACATGCCTCTCCTTTAAGAAGCTGCTGGCTGTTTTCACAGCAAGACTGAGTTTGGACATCATCTTTAAAACCATCATGTTTCATCTTCAGAAAAAAAAAAGGCAAAGTCAACTGCTTCTCACTTCCTCCCCAGAAAGGACATACACGTAGGACAAGCTTTTCAAAGCTCCTCCAGGAATTAAGCACCCAGCTCCTGTTGACCATCAATGAGATGAGTGCACCCAAGTCCCTTGAGCTGCTCTGGAAATCTCATCCTTTGAAGTCATTTCAAAGGCTTCAAAGCTAAGCTTCATCTCTTTGAGACAGGAAGAACAGAAGGCGTGCGGGAATCTTAAAGCAGCTCATCGCAAAGCCCTCTGCTTGTCCTACCAGGGTGTGGAGGATCCACGTGGGGCACGGGATGGCTCAGCACAAACATCACTTGTGCTCATCCCTGCCCCACGGCCAGGAAGGGAAGCACAGGCAGCTTCCTCGCGGTCAGGGGCAGGACTGGCTTCTCCAGGCTCTTTCCTCCCCGCACATCTCCCCACCCTCCTGTTCTCCCTGACACCAACCAGAAAACCTCCTCTGAAACATTTCAGCTGCAGAGATAGGAAGCTGCTGCTACGAGCATTGTGAAAATATGCAGCTGGACAGGGTCTCCGCAAATCGTCCTTGTAAGGGAAAGAATTATCATCGTACCTTGTTGAGGATCAGAGAACCCAGCCTTCAGCCACTCTCTCTTATAAGGAGATGCTGGGTTTTAATACATGCAAACCGTAAAGTTTTTTCCTGTGATTATGGTATCCATAGCAGTGGATTCTCTGAAGTCTAGTAAGATGTGCTCATTTTCCTCAGTATTACAACAATGCATTTAAAGTCAGCCCTCAGACCGTGAGAGCCATATAAATCCACAGGGGAAAAGAAAATAATAACAACAATCACTCTTCAACAGTTCCACTACTCACTGGGCACCTTTTTCCCTCCAAATCAGGCCAGACAACCACAACAAAAAGTCATGTTGTGCAGTTTGCCTGGGGAGGGAAGAGACAGTTGGGAACATACTAAAATGTACCAGTTTTAATTGCTACAGAAAGTGCTATACGCTAAACTGGAACGCCACAACACCGTTTCCTTTTCTCCCCTTGGAAATACTTCCTATTCATTACCTATCTGACTTTAAAGAGGCAAGAGTTACCCGTGGGAAGCTCTGGGTACCCTAAACACACAACTAGCATCAGAACTGTCCCCAGCCAGGTGCAGTGCTCTGCCTGGGGCAGACGATCCACCCCAGGGACAGGCTCAGAAAGGCTGCCTGGAGCCCACCCCCTGACCTGCCCCCCCTTCCCACACAGCTCAGTGATGTCATTTTTGTAAAGCATAGAGCAGGCGCCTGGTTCTGTTTCGAGTGCTGTATCACTGCTGTGCTGATAAGGATGATTTATCCTGATTACAGTACCCAGGCAGTGTAGTCAAGCAGGCAGCCCTGATGCAGGGCAAAACAAGAGCCAGTGAAGGTCACCTCCTCCCCATGAACTTGCAGTCTGGGGAGAGAGCTTGCACAAATACCTTCGAAATGTAAATACCACCCTACAGCTTACTAACGACCTCCATGAATCAAGAGGGGGCCCTTGTTTACCTTATGAAAACTTCCCGAAATAGCACAGCAAACAGAAGCGCTGATTGTGTCTCCAGGGTTTGTTGGTGCTTTGCTGTCCCCGTGGTCCCACTCTGCTCCCCTTCTTCATCCACCCCTCAGGGCCACCAGCTTCTACACTTCCCCATGTCACAAGAAGGAGGGAAAAAAGCCTGCATGAGAACCTCAGGGAGGCAGGGACCAGGTTGCACCACTGCCTTCCATCGCTTCCATGCAGCACATTCACATGGGGCACAGCTGTCACCACCCCCCAGAGCAGGGGCATTGTTGACCCCCAGGCCAGGACCAGCACTTCCCTCTGGCTGTGGGTTTCTGCCCTGGTGCCCGTGCCCACCATGTTCTCCTGTGGCCCAGAAACTCTGCTAGAGGCAATGGGAGAACTTGGAAATTCCTCTTGGAACAGGCTACCCTGGGAGCCAGCGGGGCCACCACCCCAAAGGTGTTCAAAACAAACATTGATATGGCACTGAGGGGCATGGTCTAGAGCAGCCACGGGCACAGTTTGACAGTTGGACGAGGTGATCTTAGTGCTCTATCCAACCATCATGATTCTACAATTCTCAGGGCAGGAAGGCAGGTGAACAGGCACATGGGTTCTGCTCGCACACAGCTTCATGAAGCACAGCATCCTTCATGAGATAGGAGAGCTGGCTGACATTTCTCAGCTGGCACCTGAAAAAAATACAGCCAGAAATTGTCTTCTGAAACCTTCCAGGTAGAATAAAATGGTGCCATCTTCCCCTCTCCTCCCCCCCCTCCTTTTTATAGAAAGAAGTGTGTGGCTTTGTTTTTTTTAAAAAACATTTCTTACTCCATTTCTTCAGCTCAGAAAAAACAAACACTAAAACTTTATAACGACCACAGGGCAATGAGTTTGGGATTAGTTATACTAACGATACCATAACAATTTACTCTGCATTATTTCTTCCTGTGAGAAGCCTGAACCGGTTTCAAACATTTCAAGCAGCACTAAAGCAAACGGTGCCACTTCTCAGACATCTTTCTAATCAACTCTAATCAACTCAGGGATCTCAAACATTGCCAAAATCCAGGAGGGTGGAGGATGATTTGGGTCCCCGTGGGGACAAGCACAGAGAGGATGGCAGGCAGCAGGGCAGTGGAGCTCCAGAGTGCATGCAGCAAGTACAGACACCTCAGCACGGGCAGTGCAGGGGCAGCCCCTTGCCTTCCTCCCAAACCTCGCTCTGGAGCTCTGCTCAGAGCTGCAGAAACCAAAGATGTGAGAAGCAAACGAGGCCCAGAAGCAAAAGAAGCTTCAGCTCCAGGGAGCGGCAATCATAAAGGACTAATGGAAGGAGCAGCATGCAGGTCTCTTGGCATGCATCATAATGGCACACTAGCTGGATCCAGCATTACAGGAGCAGAAATTCGCTGATTCAGCAGTGGGGCTTCTGGAGTGATGGCAGCTGAATTTGTGCTAAGCCTCTGTCAATTTATCCCTGTAACTGAACAGACATGTTCACAAGCTGTCACATCTCCAGCCTGACAAGTGGTTTTTGAGGCATCCCATCCCTTCAGCTGTTTGCCACTGGCTCACACTCCCTCAGGTACAGATATTTTTCTCCCAGCAGAGCACTCCCCTCCTCCTCTCCAACCCAGCTGGCTGTGCAGCTTCACGTTGCAGAATCCCTTATGCAGCACCAGGAGAAAACAGCTGGGGAAAGGTTGCCGCATCACAAGCCCTCCTCCACGCAGGCTATAGTCTGATACCATCAGTTCTCCATATCGGGGTACTGAGGGCAAAGAAGGAAAAGTAAAAGAAATAATATAAATGTGTAAATAAAGCTGCTGGAATGCAGTGCTTTCATACCTTTTGGAAAAAAAAAATCAAGCTGAAGATACAGTATGATGTTATAAATAATCATTGTGCAGCATCCTTTATAATGTCTCTGAAAGAGCTTTGCTTTTTTTCCTTAAAGCATAGCACATTTAATCTGCAACTCGCACCCACAGATAATCAAGAGGTGACTGTGAAAAATCTTTTTTTGAACGACAGCTTTGAAAGTTCACGCGTATTTCTTATGACAAATCCCCTAATTATCACTTCCATCAGCAGACTGCTAACACGTATTCCGGGCACCACTGAGCAGGAGGAAAAACCCAAGCAGGAAGCACCGCAGGCTTATCACCGAGATGATAAAAAGCCCAAATTCTAAACAGCACTACAAAAGGCAAGTGGTCAGCTCAGACAAGGATGGAATTTTTAACTTGACATCCAGACTGCCTAATGCCGGCAGTGCTGTATAACAGAGTTACAGAAGCAGCCCCAACACTCCTGTGCCACAGCCTCAGGGTGGCAGCTGCCAGGGAAGGAGCAGAACAGCTCCTTCATAGCTCACCATCAACCATGGGCAGCAAAACTCAGTCTAAGTTCACCCTGACAGCTCTCGCTTGCCCAGAGACATACATGAATATGGTCCTAAAGGAAAAGCAAACCACGTTTTCCAGCCCCCCTGTGACAAGTGGCCTGCTTGTTACACAGCGTGCAGGTAACAGCAGTGGCAGCTGCTCCCCAGAAGTGAAGCTGACTTGCAGAGACTGTTCAAGTTTCAGTAGCACTCAGTCTAGCCAGTCATTAACCCACAGCCACTCACAAAACTCGGATCCAGATCTGATGAAGACTTCAGATACATCCTCATTTCACCATGTATCTCAACACGGGGCTTGGCTCTGCCCATTACAAAAACAGTAATCTCCCAAATGCAGTGTTCTACCCAAGACTGGATTTCCAGCTCTTCCTTCAGCACTGTTCATTTATTTACCTGTAGACTAGTCAGCTAGTCAGAGCAGCTGCTTCACAAAGGGATGGAGAAGACCCATTCAGATCAGTTATGATTCAGCCTGATTCTTCCCTGGCTAAGGAAAAGGAAAGCATCACCTGGAACCCTCACCACCTTGTCATGCACCAGTGCCTTTCCTGCCTTCACTGCAGCTAACAGTGCTAAAGCACACCTAAACACCCAGTCCCCCCCTTCACCTCAGATCTAATCCTGAACAGATCACAGCTGTTAGCACGAAGTCCTACCAAGGCAGTTTCTCACTAGTAGAAGAGCCCAGTTTAGACACACGTCCCCATATTGCATCTCCAAGGGAGAGGCCCAGGGGCAGCCATCCAACCAGCACAGCCTGAGCTCACCCCTGGCTGCGTGCCGGTGATTCACCAAAGCTGCTCTCTGGGGTTAGTCCCTTGCTCTAGCAGCACTACCAACACTAGCAGTAGGCGCCCACACAGAAGTCCCAGTGGCCCACAGAGCACGGAAAGCGCTGGAGATGGACACCAGCCAACAAGAGAACATGGAGGAGTCAGATTACAGAGGCGATGCTAAAAATGCTATTTTTGTCCCTGTGTTTCATAAGGGAGGCTCAAACCCAAGCGTGGTGTTTTTCCTCCTCCTCGAGTCACTGGAATCACTTTCAATAAGCCGTGTGTTAGCATCCACAAAGGCAGGGCAGCTTTTCAGCTCCTGCTTCTGGCAGGAGGAAGCGAGCAGAGCGGGTGCAGCATGACAGCTGAAACCGCGCCCGAGGCATTAACTTTCCAGAGGTGCTGCCATCGCTGCAGATGTTACCAAGTTGCCCTGGGCCGGTAAAACAGTGATGGTGACTCAGGCCAGCCAACTGACCCACGCACACTGCCTGGGTGCCTCTGTGAGGAGAACAGCACAAAGGCACTGAACAGATACCAGGGGGCCCCAACACAAAAGCCCCCATTTCCATGTTCTCAAGCACTGGCTGAAGCTGGCTCCATCACAAGGGCGTACAAATACTCAAAAGTTCCAAAGGTCTCAGCCTGCCAGTGACCCAGTAAAGCAAATTATGATTTGGAAGCAAAATATTTACCTAGCAGAGCGGGTAAAGTGCAGCAAGCTTTGTGAAATACACTGCAAAACTTCATATGCAGATACCACGTACCTGGAAAGCTCTCTGGTGTGCTTGTGACAGAGGCCTATAAAAAATCCTAAAATGGAGGGGCCTGCTAACCAAGCACCAGCAAGATTTTATGGACACCAAGTCAAGAAGGAAAGGCTGCTTCTTGCAGCAACTCATTTACTTTTCCCCTTCATGGCAATGCCTTTCTTGTTTTGGAGATCAGTTTGCTTTTGCCAGATGGAATCAAAGTCACCACTGTGAATTCAGCTTTTTTTCTTGTTTCTTGGAAAGCACCAGTCAGTACCATGTCAAGAAAAACAAACAGAGAGGTTTGCTTAGGATCTATTTAAAGCACTACAGCAGTGGTAGCTCCAATAACAACCCCAGGGCCAACACTGATGCTTATGACAGAACTGGGGCTACTGTGTACAAGAAGGGCAAGATCATTGCAGGGAACATGCTGTCCGGTGGGCTTTCACACTAAGTCAGTCTTTACGCTTTCCTCTTTTGCCAAAGAGGTCAAAGTCATGGTCAGAAAGCTTGAGGTGTGAGACAAATGCTTCAGAAAGGGTCAGATCCAAATGGAAAAGTCTCAGCATTTCTCCAGCAGCCAGGGAAGAGAAGCAGTCTACCAAGAAAAAGTGAAAATCCCTGCAAGCAGACTATGCTGGCTTTGCTCCATTCACTGAGCAGGCAGGGAAAGAGTCACAAAACGGTGCAGAGGATGCCTAGGACACAAAGCTCAGCTTTCGCATTGCACAATCCAAGCAGGAGGGCTCAGCTCCAGCGTCCAAAGGGCTGCTATTTGCAGTCAGTGGCCATATAGGAGGAGCTTTGGAGCTCAGCTGCTACAAGCTGACACGAAGTCCACTGACACCATCCTCAGTGCCACGGGCAGAAACCAGCCAAGAGGTGGTCGCAATGAACCTGGGGCCTGCAGAGGGCTCTGTCACACCTGCATGTACCCTGGCTGGAAAGCACAGGTAACCGCACACCTGAAATCCCTGCTCCAGCAAGTGCTGGTAACACTTCCTTACCTACAGGAGGTATCAGGAGGCTAATGTCATTAGCATCTGTAAAACACTACTGCTCTCTGTGTGGAGCACTGTTAAACAGCTGTGCAGAGCAAAGCCAACAGTCCATCATTTTTGTTAATACAGGGAATTCTGCTAGCATCTACTCTCAGATACCGGTAACAGCTATGCTTACAATAGGGTATTTGCTACCACCTCAGCCTGCTGTAGAGATGCTGACCATAGCTCTAAAAGAATCTCAGAAATAGTTTCTCCATGGGGAATCTGGTGCTGTCCCACTTACAAGCATGCCAGTGCTCACCTCTTTCCTCCGCAGCTCTTTTCTGTAAACGAGACATTCATAACCCTGAGCTCCTTAGCAGTGGACCTAATCCAGCAAGTATCCAAGACATGCAGGAAAAGAGAATTTCATAGCATTGGAATTTTTCCATGCCAGCACTTTTTCATCCTAAGATAAATGGCTTTTACTTACAAGGCTAAAGGCTCTATTATTTTCAAAATACTTCTCAGCTTCAAAGCAGCAAAGGAAATTGGCTGTGCACCTGGCTGGCTGATCCAGCCTGGATTTGGACAAACAGCAAAAAGCGTCTTTCTTCTCTGCAGTAGTGAGCAATAGTTTGCCAGGCCACAGACGAGCAGGCAGGAGGGCTGACGTACAAAGACTGGCACATAGTTAATCAGAGGGTGCACAAGCAGGGCTTGAGTAAATGGCAGGAGAGGCAGAAGTGGGGAGGAAGCACCCTGCTTGGAAGAGCTGGGGACTGCATTTGTCTTCCCACACAGGGCTTCACGTTTGCACACCAAGCAACTTGCCCAAGGACCGTGCAAGAGCAGAGGGCAGTCTCAAGTCTCTGCAGCGCCCACTGGGGCCAACCGGTGTTGTCCAGGAAGTCCTAGGGGCTCCCAGAGCTACCCATGCCTTCCCCAGGCCCTTGCTGTGATACACAGCAGGAGGAGCCAGCAGGCCTGTGGCTGGCAGGCAGGTTTCCACCACATAGATTAGCACAGAGCTCTGCTTTGGTGACCCCTTCCAGAAGCAGGCTGCGCCCTTGGGGCGCTCTGCTCCCCACCTCCATCACTCCAGGTCCTGCAGCCGCCGGCAGCCACACCGCTTGCAGGAGCTTGCGCAATGCCTGGCCATGCTACACTTGACCCCAGGCAGGGTTGTTGCTCTCACTTTTGAGAGCCATGGTCATAAAAAGAGAAGGGATTTGTTGGCCAAGGAGCAGCTCGGCCACGCTGACGCAGCGCAGGCTCCTGAGGTCAATGGTTGCAGCTCCGTGCTGGGGGAGGACACGCAATGCCTAATGTGGAAATGTTTGTATTTGGAGCAATATATAGTTACATCCAGCCACTAGCAGCTGCAGAGGCTGTTTACTGCAGCACGCAGTCCCAGGCCTATTAGCTCCATGCCTGACAGGGACCAGACTCAGAGGAGAATGACTGTGAAGCCGGACTTTGTATTTATATCTTTGCCAAGATCCCAACAATACTTTTCCTGATAAGTCTGGCACAGAAATAATCATTTAAAGAGTTGAAAAACATAACATCCACGGCCTATCCCTCCAGCCAGAAGGGGAGTTGCACAGGGCTCACAGCCTAATCTTTCACAGCCCCAGTGCTTCCCTCCTTTCACAAACAGCTGGCAATTCATTTCCTGGAGGTCTGCATGTAAGCACTCGACAGGGACACCACACCTCTCCAGCCACGCTCAGCTGCCTACACACATTCTGCACGTGGGGTGCCATCTTCTGCACAAGATCCCATTCAGGAGTGCCCAAGGCCCAAAGAACACCTTGTCCCCCATCCCAGCACACAGACCCTCTCAATGAGGGAAGGACTGCAGCATCACAGCACATATCCACGCAGCACACCACAAACCAGCTGCTAGGTTAAAAAACAAAAGCACTGCTCATTAGCTGTTTTCTGGGGACCCAGGGAACACTATCTTCTTGGCTAGGAGAACTCAACATCAACACTGGGAACCACAAAGCTCTGCTGGTTCACATAGTCCCTGACCTTGGCTAGCAGATAAAGCTGTGCAGCCTGATTTTGTTTTGCAGGTACCAGGTGTTGTTGAAGGTCAGTGCTGAAAAAAGGGCTCTCCCACAGTCAGGAGAAGGTTACAGAGAGATTTTTTTATGCAACATAAGCTTGTCGATGATTAACAATTTTCTTTCAGTTAACTGCAAAGTTAATAGTTATTCAAAGCTCTCTATTGTAATGGGAGTGGAGATGGGGAGACGTACTGCATTAACCATTAATCTTGGACTGTGCTAGAAAAAATTAAAATGGGATATGGCACATAAGTATGATTAATTCTGCTTACAAAGGGAGAAGGTGTCGGTGTGTGCTTTGGGCGGGAGCGTTCCCTCCTGACAGCACACTGCCAAGCACAGGCGAGGATGTGCCACCGGGCAGGCTGTCCTCCGTGTGCAGCGCTGTGCTTTCAGCTGCCTTCCAGCTCCAACAAGGTTCCCTATTTCAAAATTCAAGTGGTTAATTCTCACTTCTCTCCAGGATCTCTAAACTTTACGGAGTGGGTGAGGGTTTTTTGGTTTTTTTTTTTTTGTTTGTTTGTTTTTAGGTTGCAAAGTGGGAAAGAGAGAAAGAAGAGCCAAACTGGGTAATTTGAGACTGTGAAAGAGAGCTGCCCCCAGGGAAGCAGCTCCCCACTTGTACCACTTCAGTGCGCAGGTCTAGGGAGAAGGAAGGAGGGTTTCCCCAAAAAGCTGGACCTCCATAAAACCCCTCTTTCCTTGGCCCTGCTGCTGTGCAGTTCCCCTGCCCAGGGCTCACCAGTATCCTCCACCCTCACCCTGTGCCAAAACTGCTTTACCAGAACACCGCAGTCCTGCTGACACACACCAGCCCACTGCAGCAGGCACAGAAGCTCATGGAGTTTGATACCATCGGGTTTATTTTCTGTTCACCAGAACACCTTCAGAGACCAAGGAGAGCATCAGAGGCAGGCCCAAGAGGCATGCTTTGTACTCCCTGTCCCCCAGTGCAGGAATGTTTGGCTCTGAGTTTTGATTTCTGCCATGGGAGGAACAGAGGACAGCTGCAAGATCTGAGGCTAGATTTATCTTCCTCTTTTCTCCTCCCCCAGCCTGCCAAAAGCCCCCTTCCTGCTCCCACCAGGAACTTTGACCCTGGCCACACTGCAGGCCTGAATGACTGGATTCCTGAAGATGAATCAGAGCCCTTTGGAAGCCAAATCCCTCCTCCAGCTCAGCTGTACCTACCCATGCCTGCACAGTTGTTTTTCTTCAGAGTCAGAGTTTCCTTGTCCCAGCCAGAAGTGGAAGTGTTAAGCTACCCTGAGTGGCTGCTTGTTTTTATGAATACTATCTTAGCAATGGGTGTTCCTGTGAAACACGCTCAGTCTCCAGTTGTTTAACTCATCACACATTTCCCAATGTTTTCTGCATTCATTTGAAGGCAGTGCCAATGTAATGTGTTCCTTACAAGAGAAATGGGCCAGTGCACTAGAAAACGCTTCTCTTCCTGCTCACAGCCCTCCTCACAACGCACCAATCAACATATGTGCCACCAAAGAGGTGCACCTCTACAACCCAGCAGTGCAGCAGAGTGAGCACACATCACTTCTTCCCGTAGCCACAGGGCACAGCGTGAGCAAGGCCAGCTACTGCAGCCCATGTGTAGCACTAGGAACAGTGTGCCCCAGGCATCCTCCCAAAACACAGAGAGGAAGGGGAGAGGTTGACAGGGCAGGAGGGAGTGTCCCATCTTGCCCCATTCAAAGAAAGGCAGGTAACAGCAGCCTGCCAAAGCCAGGGCTGCAAGGACAGCCTGAGAGTATTTGCCTTTGAGAAGGAGTTAAGAAAAATAAAATCATAAAGACATGTTATGGCATATCTATAATGGCACCGTAACTGCTAGGCTTTAGGGAACAGTTGATCTACTACTTGGCTACCCTACCCTGAGATAAATGAGAGCAGCAGCCAATGGGTTCCATTCTTCTACACACCTCCACACACACTCCTGCCCCAAACATCTCCCTGCACAACCACCAGCAAAGGCTGACCCACAAAGGTCTTCAGGATAAATCTTTCATACTGATGCATGCATTCCACGTTCACAGGCCAAGCTGCACTCCATCTGGAGGTCTACCACTACCACAACAGCAGCACACCACAACATGGGGCATCACACCCAGGGGGCCTCATGACAGCACTTGGCAGAGCCATGGGACCAAATTGTAACAGGGCCCTATAAAAACATTACTCCCACATGAAAGGTTACAGCAAGAACCAAACATCTGGGAGAAAGCACATTCTGGAGGAGACTAGAAACAGAGACAGGCTTAAAAGGAGCCAAATCCCATCTGGCTGATGGCAGAAGCAAGGGCCCATGCTGCTTTCTTGGAGAAGCAGGTATAACACTTCCTCTGCATATGTGCACAAAGCATCTGGACACGGTATCTGAAGGGGCAATATGTAAGACCATGCCACAAGCAGAAGAAAAGGAGAAGTGTTGCTGCTCCAAAAACAAGTACGTTGTGAATTATGGCAAAGTTACATTGAGGCTGAGGCACTGACCCCAATCTGAACCATTAACTATCCTACAGTTGTATCTGATAAAGCCCAGTCATGGTGCATTTGCATCTCTTCCCCACTTCCCAATCCTGCCACTTCCATTTACTGGCAGAAATTGCATGAGAAGCCATAAATTTACTGGAAGTGAAGGTGCAGCAGTAATAACAAGCCATTGTGCACAAAACAGCTGCATGCAAAGCTTCCCTCCAGCTCCCACATGCTGAGCAAAGTGCACCCCACCCCCATATCAGGATATGTCCATGCAGTTTATTTTCTCACCCTATGGCATACAGCTGCTTCTGCCCAGGTCTCCCCCATAGCCTCCAGCCTCCCCAAACTGGCTTTCTTTTCCCTGTTCCGCAATCTCACATCAAGATGCAGGCAGCTACCATGCACAGGACCCCTAGCCCCATCCCTACACAGTCCAAATCCCAGAGCTAGTAGGCTACTGGGGCAAGAAGATGAGGATCTCCTCGCACACGGGGCCACGTGTCCCCACAGCAGCCCTGAGGCAGCTACCTGCCTGCACAGTGAGGCCCCAGCACCACTCATTGCACCTGCTCTGTGGTGTTACCAGCCTCTAAGGCTGCAGAACTGGCAGTCTACTAAAAGCATGAGTCACGCAGAAAGTCTCATATCCTTCTCCAGTTCAAAGTGTTTCCTAGAACTGCACTGTGAGGCCTTGAAGACTCGACTGTTTACTGAAATGAAAAATTCCCCTTCTGCTCTTGCACAGCACTGCCTGAAACATGTCTGTGTTTTGCTTTATCTCATGTCTAAAATCTCCTCAGCAGAAAATAGGTAGTGATGAGAGAGGAAATGGGAAAAGGGGAGCTGCAACAACCAGAAAGCTCACCTATTGTTATACAAAATACAGAGGCAGGAGGCAGAGGGTCTCCTGTTTCACATACCCTGCATGGACAAGCAGACAGCTGAGAACAGGCAGGGCAAGGCAGATGCTCATGTATTCAGTCCACTGAGGATGAGGAGCAGAAGAACACACCGGCATCATCTGACCTCAAAGCCATGACTGAAGGGAGAGCCAGTACAAACAGCTTCCAAATCTTGGACTCTGCATCCCAAGCAGGACATATCTCCCCCACAGAAGGAGAACGGAGCAAGCAGGTGACAGCAGACTGCAGGGGCACCAAGGAGCCGGGCAGGCACATCCCCTGGTGCCAGGTGCTAAAGGAAGCCCTGCAGCTCTGACAAGTAAGTTGTATTTGGAGTAAGCAGTTTCACTGCTTTCTGCTCTGCTGGGAAGTCAAGAACTGACAGTACTGATTCCAGAAACACTTATTCCTCTGGAAAAAAAGAAAAAAGATAGGGAGAGAAAAAATTCACACGTAAGCAAAAGCATGAAGAAAAGCTTTTGTCACCCATTCAGCTAGCGCTATGCCCAAAGGGATCCCTTGCTTCTCACTCAGGGCATGGCAGAGGAAGAGGAAGGTGGTACATCTCCATTGCTGACCCCAGAGAGAAGTGCTGGGTTCACATTCTCTCTCACCAGGTTTATCTGCTGGCTGGTTACACCAAAAAGCCCTTACACTGAGCTCTATTAAGATGCCAGTGCATGCAGTCAAGGCCACTGAAATATTCCCAAAGCCTCAGCAAAGCCTGACAAATTGTGATATTTTCACATAAGCTCTGACCCAGTACACCGCAGAACAGACAAACAGCACTTCCCCACGGCAGGGACCATTCCTGGAGCTGCTGACTGCTCTCTCATCGCTGTCCTACTTTAGATTGCAGTTTGAGATAACCCTTTTATTAACTCAAATTCAAGCCTGAAGCTGTTTGGAAGACAGCCCCTCAGCCTCTCCTCAGGCAGCCTTCTTGATGCTGCCCATGACCGCTGCAGCACAGGTTAGTGCCGGGGGCAGGAGGACTGCCAGGCTCCACTCCCACCAGCCCACGTGAGTTCTGTGCAGGAGCAGCCTCAACCAGCCCAGGCCAGCACGCGGTGGCAGGCAGCCTCTCTGGTTTCTCTGAAGTTCACCTATATTTGCTCTTGTTGTTAGTTCCTAAGCAGGAACAAAACAGCAGACACACCGTTCAGTCAGTTTTGGTGTTGCACAACTGAGAGAAAATAGGAAAGCACCCACAGGAACTGAGCCAAGTCAATAATGGAGATAGATTAAGCAATACACGCACCTGGCTGTCAGAAGTGCAAGATCCTCTCTCTTTAGTAATTACAGAGCAATTATGAAGTTAACAGCAACTCCAGTAAGGACATATATTTCACAATACAATTCTGTTCACAATCCATCAGGAACAATCACACCAAGGAGATACAGCTCTGAAACTGAACTGTCCTCATCCCTGCAGGCATAATCCTCTAAATGCCAGTCTTCGGTGGGGTGGGATCGTGCAGTAAGTCATAATTAAGTGATTATTTATTAACAGAATGTAATTGAAGCTGTACTTCAGCATGACTTAAAAAAAATCCTGTTTTTAAGATAGATAATGAAAACCAAGATAAGATGGAGCATTTGGATACTGAGTTTATGAAAGCTCAGTAAGCCTATCATTCTGCAAAACCAAAACCAGATTAAAGCTGGGTTTCAATGCATCTGAACACATCAAAGTCTCTTCTGGATGATCAGGATGAAAAGCTTCATTTTCCATGCCTCTTTACAGTAGTAAAATTGGGATGATCTCAGTTTATCTAAACCATCCAAAGAGTAAACAAGGCACTAGCCACCATAAAGTCCAGAATAGACCCGTGCCCAAGTTTCAGATAATAGACTAAACTCAGGTCCACTCTAGTTCACAACATCTTACTTGCACTGGCTTCCACATGTGAATTTCATGCCTGATCTAAGACAGTTTGCCTTGTTCTACATACCACACAGCAGCATGAAGCAGAGGTCTTTGGTGGCACTGGACTGCCATGGCTCACAGGCAAGAGCAATGAGCATTGATTGCCTCATCACCCCTTCCCTACAGGAACCAGAGGTTATTGAGCAAGTGACTTGAAATGGCTGCTCCCACACCCAGCCTGACCTCCTCCCACCTGTAACAGGCTGCCCCAGCACATGTGGCAGCAGGGAACACCCCTCAGCCACAGTGAGCTGGACTTCCAGGCACTGCAGTCCCACATCCAGGCCATAAGCCTTCCCACAGCCGTACACTCACTCAGGACGTAATGTTTTAGCACTAACAGCTCACTTCATCTTGCAGCTCATTATGGACAAGCTCATCCACACAGCCACAAGAGAAAGGGCAACCCAGTCCACACAACCATGAACAAAGCATTCAAACCTGCAAGAGGGGAGGAGATCACACAGAACATGGATGACACTGGGTAAAGCAAGGTTGTCAGTGTGCATAAAACCCACTAATCGACTTCTCAAAGGAACTTCCTGGGCAAGAACAACCAGCCAGGAAGCCTTCCATCAAGCCTAACATTAATCTCCTCACTATCTCTTTCTTATCTCCTTTAAAGCTTTATTTCATTCGAGTATTGAAACCTGTTGTGGTTTACTTTTATGAAAGTAGAGTCAGGCACTCTGTTTTCATGCAGCAGGGATGTTTTACTATCTCTTGCTGCATCTACAGCAGGGCTGAAAAGGTGCTATTGTGGTTTGACAGCTAAGGCAATACGTGATTCTATCGAGAAGTATCCAAATATTTAAGTGCTCTTTAAGGATTAAATAATTAATTGTCAGGACCTCTAGCAGAAAGATAGCCAGGGATTATCCTCATTCTCCAGACAGGAAGAGCATTTTTGTAACAAGGCAAGGTAATAAGAGCTACTGAACCTAAACACAGTCACTGTGAAAGCCAGAGATTTGCATGTTCCAGCCAGCATTTCCACCCCAGTGCAGTTAATGTCCTAATGAACTGGTAGACACTGGGCCTCATGCTTCTGAGAACACACAGGAGGAGTGACCTATCATTTCAGTACACTCAGCTGAGCAGTATTCAGAGAGCCCAGAGAGCGGCAGAGGGAAAACAAGGTGGGCATGGGAAGCCCACACTTCTGTTTTCACCCCCTGTGATCATTAATCATCACTAAGGACTCCCACACTTCAAGTTATACACAGGACAGTTTCCAGCAACTGGAAGTGCGGTGGTGGTTACAAATACACATATATACGTTCAGTGTCACACACAGAATTGCCATCACCAATCTTCATAAACTTAACAAAGGTCACAGAACCCCCGTATAACACCGTAGTGCCTTCTCCTGTTACGTCATCTTTTTGTTATGCTATATCTATGCTTAGATTATATCTCTCAGACAAGAACTACATCCTTTATACATTTCTCTGATGTGCTTTTGAAATTAGAGACACCAAGTTGAAATAAGCCTCTCCAAGAGGAGCATGCTACATTTCTGCATTTTATGATGGGTCCTTGCCAGGGAGAAGCTTTAAAAGCAGTGAACTAGAAAGGAAAACAATTCATCACCTTTAAACGGCAGCATTTCAGTGCACTTCATATCCTGCACTGTTCCCTTAGAAGGAGCTACTTGTCACAAGGGTATCAGCACAACACAGATCAAACCAAGCAGGCTGACATGGTGGAGAGCTCAGCAACAAGACAACACCTGCACCATTTCATTTTAAAAGACCCCCAGGCAGAGGCCTTGCTGGCTGCTGGGAGCTGCTGGGCTGTCCTGGTCACTGATTTGCTCAGGAGCAGACCCAGATCTCCCCACATAGCTCACTCTTTTGCAGAGGATCCCAGTGGAGGTATCTCCTGGCTTTGGGAGACTGACACGCAGCCTGCCCTAGTTGCTGCATCCCCACAAAAGCCTTCAGTCACATACCCTGCAGAGATCTCAAAGACCCTAATTTAAGGGCCTTATACCTAATGCTTACTTATTCAAAGAGTGGAAAAAGAAGAAAATTAACATTCATACCTGTGAGCAGAGAACAATCCCTCCACGTAGCACAACCATCAGCAAAGAGCCTGCCTTGAGCATTGGCCCTTTTATAGGCAATTTAAGAAAACAAGGTGCAGCTGCCCTGATGATGTCTCCACGTCACCTGGGAGAGCCCCACATCTGCTACCTGCCCAGGCCAACAGACACTCATCCTGATTCTGTAGGGATGGCCAAAATAGGGCACTCGTGGTGACCAGCAAGCCCTTTGGGTCACAAGGGGAGAACACTTCTTTCTAGGGAGCACAGGATATCAGTCAGAGCTGTGCAGGGGATGTGAATCGCTGCTCACTGTTGCTGCTATGCCATGATGGCACCCCGTCCAGCTGTGGTCAGGGGACACTGCAGATCATCTCCGCAGGGCACTGATGTCATTCTGCCAAGTGAACACCATTCATTTTTTCTTCACATAGCATTTAAAGGCAGTATTCGTCTTGTCATATCTTGCAGCAGTTTCTTGGTGGCAGGTTGCCGAGGATGATGCTGGGATGTTTATTTCACCCTTTTGTTAAAGTGGATGACAGGTTTTTGGATGAGCTTGCTGCGGTTTGTAGGAACAGAAAGGAAAAAACAAGTTGGTCCAAAGTAGAGGGAAAGATACACAGGCTGAGAACATTTCTGAGGCACCTGGACTCACACCAGGAAGGATTTGCTCCTTTGTGTGAGCACTGCTCCCATCATCAATTGCTTTGACACTGTTGCCTCCCACTTTGACAGCATTGGCTTGCACACCAAATTGATCTGCAGCCCCTGTGCACGCAGCTGACTGGAAATCTGTCTTCATATTATGATGCAAACTGCCAGGACTAGGCTTTTTTTCTGTTTGTTTGTTTTCTTTTAATATGATAGCATTGCTCAATGGAAGTTGCGGGGGTTTGACTTAACTTGGGTGTCTTCTGTTGAAAGAAGAAAGAGGTATCCAGTGGCACTGACGAAATCTGCACTGGAGCAAACTCAAGTATTGACAGAGTAGGGCTGATGTCTCCTGGCACTGTGTAGGTCTGAGAATACAGAGCTTATTTACAGTGCAGTGCCCCCTCCCTATGCTCTGGGGTGAGAGTTTAAGCTATCTGCACATCACCGTTGCACTGGCCCCGAAATGGATGGTTTCCCCTCTTCTTCCTCCTCCTCTTCCCCACAGCATGGAGCTCGTGTCAGCCTACCATACTACTCAGTGCTTGTCATTCCCCTTCCTGCCACCTCCCTGGTGTCAGAACAAGGGCTCACGAAGGTGTGGGCTGGATTTCCTGCACCCATGGGCCCTTTAAGACGGAGCGCTGCTGCACAAAGTCATGCATTTCCATCTGGACCAGTGAGCTGCTCCAAGATGCAGAGGTGCTCACACCTCTGTGAGGAGGCACATGAACTCCTATCAAGGTAGAGGACGCTCTGCCCCCACTGCAGTGGTGCAGCACTGGATCTGGGCAGTGCTCAGCCTTGCAAAGACTTCTGAAGTGTGCTTAGTTCCCAGTCAAAGCCATTCTGCCACATTTGCAAGAACTGTAAAAATACTATTTTGATCCAGCTAAAATGATTCTCTGTGCTTTTACCCTGCAGCCTGATTTCCAAAGGCAGCAGGTCCTGAAGGTATCAGGGGAAGCTGTGATGGAGGAAATGAAAGTGTGGAGAAGAAGTGAGGCTTCAGTAGCAAAGAGGCAGAAGATGACTGAAGGTCAGATGGAAGTGGGGACCAGGAAAGGAGCTGAAGCTGCAAAGTGGTGGAGGAAGCCATAAGGAATATTGTGGAGGAACTGGGATTGTTTCAGTGTGGTCGTAGAGGATGGAGGACACAAATCTGTAGCAAATTGGGCTTTTAAAATTCTGTAATTCATGGAACAAACCGCTCTTGAAATCTAGACATGCCTTATTTTAAACTATGTCGATACACTGGATGAATCCAGCTTCTTCCCACCATTCTGTAAATGAGGTTTATCATGTAAACTCAGCTCTCCACTTAAAATAGCCAGTCCCTGCCTCTGATCAAGGGACCAAACCAGATCCAAAATACCTGAAATCTGAGGAAATTGAAATCTGCAACTGGGGCCTCCCATAACGCAAACATCAGCATTTCAGCCAGCCACTTGCAGACATGGTACAAAGACAATTTCCCAAGGCAGCGGGTGGCCCGGGTGGCAGCAGGATGCACATACAGTCCCTCTCTCATGTCCCACGTCGAACCCATGGTGCATGCCCTGGACTCTGTGCACCTGAGCAGCTCATTTACTGTGCTCAGTTCCCCATCACATTGTGAGCTGCCAGGCCAAGTGTCTGCCAACAGCAGAAGCAGGCTGTGCATGGGATGAGGCTGCGGGGCAAGGTGGGGAGGGCAGCCTGCTGCTGGAAAACCTGCCAAAGGGGCTGCTCGAGATTTGCCTCGACTCATCGGCATCGCAGGGCTGCCATCCCGGCTGCTCTGAGTGTTGATCTCCCGCTGATCTCAGTGAAGCCAAGAAAAAAAATTAGCTTCTTTTAGCTCCCAGGGGAACAGCACAGCTCTGTGTGATTTTGCAATACTCCATCCATGGGAAAACACCTCGGCATGGCTGCAAACAGCCACAGAGAGACGATTTCCCGGTATCTGCGGTGCAAGGAGGGTGTGAGCAGGTGTGAATGGTTGCAGGGTTTGGAGTGCATTGCATACCCTGCAGTGAAGAGCTGTGAAGCATGCAGGGCTGGTGAGACCTGCACCTCAACCTCTGCATCCCAATGCTGGCTTCTTCACCCAGTGCTGTGGTGCTGGCCCCTACCCTCAAGACCACAGAGGGACTAGAGGGACAATTTCTCAGGCACAAGGCAGGGAGGATGGGGAGCCTGGGCTTCCCCAAATGGTGTTCTGTGTGCACTGGGTGTGTGCCATGCTTGGGTCCTCCGTGGGGTCTGTGGTCAGGGCATAACCAATGTGACCTCAGGCTGTGGGCAGCTTTGTCTGGGGAAAATGCTGAGCCCCTAGTGATTCCTAGGGATTTCTGTCCTGCCTGCAAAAGGCTACTGGCTGCTATCAGTCTCATGCTCTGCCTCCAGTAGTGCCGTTGGGCAGATCACAGCAAATTTACTGCGCTTTTCAAACACTATTTCCTCAAGTGCAGTGAGTTGTCTGCAGAGAGAGAATGACAGCTCCTCTGCTTTTTCTTCTCTGCACCAATCAATTTGCAGTGTGAGAAAGATGAGATCTTAAATACAGACGATTAACGCCCTTGCTAATTATGTACACTAAGCGCCTCAATTAGAGGAGTGCCTTGGGGGGTGGGGGGAATGATTATGAGCTTCACTGTGCTCCATGGGATGCTGATCCTGTCCCAGAAACATAAGTGTGCTCACCCTCAGGGTTTGGTCCCACCCTGCAGTTCTGAGCAATGTTTTCCCTTTTCCCTTACATTACATGGCAAAACTGAGATTCACGGGCTTGATATGGAGGTGACAGACATAAAGAGGAGATACTCTGAGTGTGAGTGGGGGAAACTCTGCAAATCATCCCATTCTTCGTGAGCAAAGGTTAAGCTGAGGTGACATGATAGCCCGGATATCTACAGTTAAAATGAATGGAATTACAGCAAATCTGGAAATATCAGCTGAGGGAAAAGAGCATGCAAAGGAATAAGGCTTTAGCACAACAGGATATTGGAAAGATGTTTGAACTCAAGGAGGAAACAAAATATTAATGAATCAGCACCAACCAGCAACAAAGAAATCCATTATTTACAGGGAAGATAAATAATTATACATGCAAGGTCAAAGAAGACACTTGCACTGAAGTTTCTTAAGAGACAGGAGAGTAGAGAGTAATTGACTGTCTAGACATGGTCCCGGCTCAAAGGCTGAAATGCTATGATTCAGCTGAGCAGCAACAGCTTGGTCATTGTTGGCTAAATGGCTGTTCATGGTGGGAGCTCAAAGTGAATGTGAAAAAGGTGGGTTTCATTGGTAGCATGAACCAAACTGCAGACAGCCTGGAAACTTGAGGTCTGAAACACTTCTGAAGGCACCAGGCAGGCTCCCACACCAAAGACTGGGCTTAGTTTCAGAAAACTTTGGGCAAGCTACACTTGCTGTCTGGATTCACTCTGATTTTCCTAGTAGGTTCTGCTTTATCAGGTACATTGCTGTGCTTGACACAGCATGCCGCAGTCTGACCAGCAGCGAGGCTGGACCTCAGCACCCCAGGGAGCCAGCCTCTCTGGGTCTTTCTGGGCAAAACTTTGCTCCCCACCAACCCAGAGCCCCAGCAGAGACAAGGCACATGACTATGGGAGCTGGGGAAACGACACAGCCCCACGGTCAATGCACAGCCTGCATGGGGAGGATGGATACTCTGACTCACCTGACAGAACCTGGCAGAAGACAAAGCTGCCCTCTGAATTGGAGAGTTTTGGACTTTGTTGACACAAGTACACTTAATAATCATTCAGAAGCACACAAAGAGGCTCAAGAGCAGATCACAGCCCCTGAGTGAGCAGAAGAGATGCCTTTCCTCTGACAAGCTGATTTGCTAATGTCACTTAAAACCAGCTGATTACCAATACCTTCAGCAGAACCGCTGCTGTTGCTGGAGATGCTGAAGTGGCCGTCCCCCTCTCCACTATTCACAAGCACAAGGCCAGCCTCCAAGGACCTGAGTCAAGATCACGCTCTGCTCCAGCACTGGGACAGCTCTTCCTTCCCCTTCATGCACTCTCCCACAGGCACATTGAGCAAACAACAAAAACCCCTTGCTCCGGCCATTCCTCTCTGTGCTAAGATCCTTTAAAAAGAAACACATACAAAGAAAGGGAACCCAAGTCCCCAAATTTCTTCAGGAAGCTTTGACGGGTGTTTTCCTTTACAGTTGGGCATACATGCTTTTTGTGGGACTGGAGGGCATTTCCCCACTGAGGAAAGCATTTCCTTTAAAGCCGGAGGCTCCATGGTCATTACAGTTCTCACAGTTATGAAATACTGCTGCACAGAGAGAAGATAAGAGGAAAAAATGATTGCCAAGAATGAAAAGCAAGTAGGCATTGGCAGTTTGGGTAGAAGTCTGTTATTAGTGATGGTGTGCCAGCATGTTAGCCTCATAAGGACTGCGTGGATTTTATTCACTCACAGTGACCTGAAGGTGATTTGCCTGACATTTAGAAGTGGGTCAAATACTCATCACTAACCTACATGAGACACACCAGAAGAAGGGGGCTGCCTCTGAGATAGAGCCTTTGCAGCACTGCTTACTGGTGGGAGTTATTGGACAGTCATACAGCATTTCCTGACCCTACAGCCTCCAAACCCTCTGACATTGCTCAGCATCCTGTTGCACTCACAGAAAGCTTGTGACAGCATATGCCTCTTTGTGCGTGGCCCTGGAACTGAGGTTAGCTCTCATGTTAGTCATAGGAAAGACATAGGAAGGCACAGAAATCAGATGAGCCACGCTATATACGGAGAGAAAATGAGTCTGGGGATGCCATGAGCACTCAAACATCACAGCAAGCAATTTGTAGCCAGGCTGATGGGTGTGGTTAAAGGACTCGGCACAGAATTAATGCTGTGCTGGAAGTGGATGGAGAAATCAGGACTGTGGAGCTCCTGCTGTGAGCCCTGCTGCGAAGCAGCTTGCGAGATGCTGTTATGACAAGCGCAGTCTATTGGCCATCACTACCAACCTTTCACACAGCTCATTAGAGAAAGGTCACGGGTTATTTTTACTTTAATTCCCAAGGACGTACTTGGTTTGCTTCACACACTTCCACACAGCATCGCAATCTGCGCACCCAGATCCCCCCACTCTTATAAACACATCCATACACAGCGTCTATTTGTTCCTGCTCTTTTCTTGTAAAGCAAAACACTAAGCCATAAAATGCCTTTTCAAACTCCAGCTGTGACACTTTATGGAAGCATTTGAAAACTATTACTTTCAGTGAATGCACTGGGGTCTCTGGCACACAGGCTTTGTTTTGAAGACTGATTTAGGATGGGACTCTCAGCACCCTGCGCATCGGGGTGGTGCTATGTCCTGGGAGCAGCAGCAGTGCCTGTGGATGGCAGCTGGGCAGTGAGGAGAGGCTCAGACTGCAGCTGGAAGCCCACCAGCCCAGGATGCCAAATCAGGAGACTTCATCCCCAAACAGTCCCTGAGATAGCTGCCCATGCCAACTCAATGGCAGTGTTCTTGGTAAGGTTTTGGTCTTCCCCTGCCACCCTTGCTCTTTCTATTATTTCACCTCCTGTTCACTGTAAGGGCCATCACTGAAATAGTCCCATCCTGGAGAAGGCCACCTGCTTGGGGTAACACGATATTTTCCTTGTGATAGTCAATACTGGATTCTGCATTCAGCACACTATCTAACATCTGCTCCAGCATAGTTTATCCCATCTACAGAGGAGATAAAAGGACAGTGGCAGTCAGTGGCTGATGAGGTCACCAGAGGACCTGGTGAGGACATTCTGTATCCCCTGCATGGCCTGCTGGGACTTTGCACAGAAGTTTGTCTTTCTGAAGTCCACTCACCTCAGGACTGAAAATATTAATTTAAGAATTCTTAGGTTCTTAATTTAAGAAATGTGTATGTCTCATTGCATATTCTTCCCATAATATAATAAATTGCCCTTTCATGATTAAAAAAAGCCTGAGGCTTGTGAAAGCAGCACCCCCAGCAGTTGTGCTGGCATTACGGGAAGTGACAGCACTTCGGACTATGCGTGTTTGTCCGAAAGATAATAGCACTTTTAATCTGGTGACACTCAATCCCAGCACTGATTTCCTTCCCAGGCAGTCTTCTTTCCTGTTTAATATTTGTCTAAATCTTCATTCTGTGAGTGAAGTGATTACTTATTAATACGATACTAATTTATTGATTTCATTACTTCTTTCATTTCCGTATTTCCTTCTTCCAAACAAAGCAAATATACTGGCCAGGAAGTTTCTGTATGTACATTTTCTTAATGTGCTCTGAGAATGGACCTCAGAAGGCAATCCACAGGATTGCCTGTGCCACAAATGATATTCCTCTCACGTTTCCCAACCTCCACAGATTAATGGGATAATAACCAATATTAAATACCACTTGACACCTGTAAATTCAGAAGTTTGCCCCATCCCAGGAAACGTTCAATGTTGGGTTGGATAGGATCCTGGGCAACCTGATCTAGTGCCTGATTTAGTGGTTAGCAATCCTGCCTGTGGCAGGAAGGTTGGAACTGGATGATCTTTGAGGTCCCTTCCAACCCAAGGTATTCTGTGATTCTTTGATAAGTTATCCAGAAACAGAAATAGTTACCAGTGAAGAAGTCAAAGAGATGTCTAATTTCACAGATGGGAAGAAGAGCAGAAAGATTAAGTGGGAGTCATACATCACACACCATGGGAATTGCAGTATAATGCACACCCTGATGCCCCACAGACTGATGGGACCTCTGCATTGGGTTTACATCACAAGATTTCGGTAGCAGTCATCTTTATATTCAGGAAGGTCTCACTGATTTCACGGTGTATCAGGGCCTTTAAACAAGCACAGGACAGATGAAAGACATCCACTAATGTTTGGTTCCCTCTTCTATCTCCAAAAGATAGCCACAAGCATGTGTTCTGCTACACTCATTTCTAAGATGAAGCAGGAGAGAACTAATTTTATTTATTTTTTTTTTTTGTATGAAACTGTAGATCACTCTAACATTCCAGGAGCAAAGAAACATGGACTGTGAATGCTCCTTTGAAGTGCAATCAGCTGCAGCACACAGCTTCCTGCTGCTCGTGGGTGTCCAAAGTCCCTAAGATAACACTGATCCAGAAACTAGCTAGACAGAGAGGACTGGCCACATCCCCAGACAGTGTGAATCAGCATAGCCACATGGACTTCCACAAGTTACACAGCGTTGCCTCAGCTGATACTGCATGTGAGGAGGGAGGGGAGGAGGCACAGGGCATGCTGCAACATGGCGTGGGACCCTGATGATGCTGGTCCAGGGCAGCCCCCAGGAGCAGAGCAGTAAAACCTACAGTGAAGGAAAGTGGGCAGGGAGGGTGTCCTGGGAAGCAGACATCAAAGCCTTCCTCCATCTGCAGGGGAAGGCCTCCAGGGGAGATACACAGCAGTTCAGCAGTTCAACCCTACAGAAATTAGCCAGGTGCCTCATCATTGCCAGCCTGTTAAAGAAGACCCTCATGCACAAAGCATTGCTTTGCTCTCTCCTTTGCTACTTATTAGATTAAGCATGTTGTGGTACTATTTATGATAAGAAAACTGTGGAGAAGCTTACCTGGGACAAAAGGAAGCCCTCGCTTATGCCATGCTGACTTCAGAATGCTGCAGAGCTGGGGAGGCACAGGTCATACAGCCTTCAGCTTCCTTTTCTCCACATCATAATGCTGATTTCCCTAGCCCACTGACTGCACCTTCCCCTTCACCCTCTCCCGTGCCACTTTTAAATGCGAGAGTGAGACTTCCCCATCACAGTGAACCTCCCGGCTTCAGACACCATGTAGTTGGTGCCCGCTCCATTTTCGGTAGGAAAGAACTGTGAATTTTTCCCCCAGCAGCTTGCATCTGGGATTCTGTGAGATGACCAAGGTCATTCTGTTTTCCAAAGCCAGTTGGTTGCCTAAGGTTTGGCCACTGCTTCAGGATCGTGACGCTTTGCAAGATTTGGGGCAGGAGGCCTGCCAGCTGACCCCACAGCCAAACAGGGGCTGCAGGAGGGATGGAGGTCAGGCATTTATAACTCACCTGCTTCTGTAACTTGTGGATGGAAATCTGCCTATGGAGATATATGTCACAAGCAAGGCGCAACGGCTGACGGTTTTCACCAACTGCTCAGACATGTAAGGCTTTTTTAATCTATCATCTCCATCCCTTGAAGAGATGTGAGGATCTCTCTTTTCCTCCTGCTTTCTATTCTGCTCCTTCCCCAGGCACTCCCTCGAGGCCCTGTGTCTCAGATTTACTTCATCTATTTTTTGAAGAAGAACAAGGGGCAGGTGGTGCCTGCAGAAGCCGAAAGAGAAAATGGACATATCTGGCACATGCCACAAAAATAAACACGAAATCTCCAGAGCCGCCTGCTCCTCTGGAACCTCGAGCAACTCGCCACTTTCTTCTTCTTCTTGATGCGCTTATTTTTGCTAGCTCAAAGAATAAAGCATTGGATGTTACACAGCAGCTGCCCCAGGAAATAGTTCACTCATTCCATTGCTGCAGACTTCAAGGAAAAAAAGCGATGAAGGGGGGAAGGAAAGCCAGTTTCTCTGCAAAATATCCAGTTTCCCAGCAGCTTCAACAGCCTAAACGAAAATAACGTTCTGGTTTGGTGTCCCTCCAATTCTCGTGGTTTTGTTGAGGATTTTGGAGAATGCATTTACTCCTTTGCTAACTGCAAGAACAGATTTATCCCGCAGCCATGTGCTGAATGATTATACAGGCCTAGAGGGAGTCTGAAAGCATAAACATTTACTTCATAAAAGAGATTCTGCAGACAGGAGGCCAGAGACGGTTGACTCTGGGTAATCATTTGTGCTCTGTTCAAAAAAAAACCCACCTTGTTTGCCAGAAGCCAGAAGGGAGACATGCACACACTTCAAGAACAGGCCCTTGCCACAATGGACAGTGAAGAAATCCAAAGGGGCTGAGTGAGAAGGCAGTCTGCGGGCTGAGCTCTAAATACAGCACTGACAGCACAGCCATCTTTAGCGCAGATGTGAAGCCCTGAGCTCCTTGTCTCACTGCGAGGGGCTTTGCCTTGGCTTGGGCTGGGGAAATAATAAACAAGTAACTCCACAGCCAAGGAAAACCCCGGAGCTTTGTGTCTCCCGTCCAGATGCACAGTGAGATATGAGCTCCTCCTTTGGCCTTTCCCACAGTAGGAATATCAATGAGGACTTGTCTCCTTTTTACCTGGCTGTTTATTTTCACAAAACTTGTAAGAACATAAAGTTGCGGACATCTCCACCCTGCTAACAAATTTGACTGAAATCTGCCAACAGCTGAAAGAAGTCTGTCGGGGACTTTCTTCAACACACATGCAAAACAAGACCCCACAAGCCTTGGTCTCTTTGGAAGCCAGGCTAGCAGTGCGCTGGAAGGGGAGCACCATACTGGGGGACACTGCTGCACTGGAAGTCTGAAAGTGATTCACTTGCTACTCTGTGCAGTACCTCTGCTGCATCCTCCCAGTCAGGAACTGGGGCTTGAGGGAGCCTGAGCTGTAGATGGGCAGCACACCATCGGGATCTACACACCACTCGGCTCCTCAGCCAGTGCCACTGCAACATCTCTGAGCAGAACATTGTGCTTATGTGCAACAGGAAAGCCCTGGGAGAACTTCTGTTGCTTTTTTTGATTTTTATTTATGGTTCAGTGAAGTAGCGATGGGGTCGTGCTTGGTCTGAACAATCATTAAATATCTGTCTTTCCCCACCTGCTATGTCTGCCATTCATCTGTTCACACAACAACTTCTGGTGTTGAGGAAAGGGTCTTAGGAGCCTTCCTACCTAGAACCTGTTTCCTCTGCTACCCCATCGACCCCCAGCCTGCTTTTCCTTTGACGCGCTGAAAGCATTTTGTGGACTGTTTTGGATACTGGCACCAACACATTCGTATTCGAAGAGGAGAGCCACCAAGCGCAAAGGCAGCAGATTTAGTTTGCAATTTTGACGGGGAGATTTTTTATAAGAGAGAGACTTCTCAGCTCTCAGGCAATAAAAAATGGTGGCTGATCAGAAATACTACTCTTTCTCAACAAATTCCAGAGTCTGTTAAAGGACTGTCATAACCCAAGCACAGTACGAGCAGCTGAAGGTTTGGTGACTCATCAGCAGTATCAGTACTGTATACAAATCCAAGCTGTTGAATTATTGCTCTTAAAAGGCACCTTTTCCCCTATTGCCCTTCCAAATCCCCACAGTTTTCTGTCCAAATGACTAAAAAGGAGTGCAAATTTCAGGCTTAATTGTGGACGGCTTACTGGAAGCAAGTAAGCCGAGGAAGCAGATGGGAAGCTAATCTTCCTATGAGTCTTCTGTTATCAGTGAAGATAGACCAGTGCTTCTTGAGGGCATTTCAAATGAGGAGCTTCACAGAGGTGCTCTGAACCATTCCCCACAGGAGCCTCTTTCTCTCTGCCAGGTAGCCTGAGGCTCGTCTTTGTGGAAACCTCTTTAGATCAAGTTTCTTGGGGCTGACACTGAGGTTTGCTGTCAGGCCAAGAAAACCTTCCTTCATCTGCTTCTACTCAAGCAGCCCAAGCCTGCCCCAAAGGCAATAAATAGCATCCTCTGTTGTAAAGGCCTAAAATCTGGATCAGCACCAAACACCGAATGTTATAAAGAAAGATCATCCTACTTGATGGAGCAGGCCTACAGCCCAGGGGAACTTTGAAATCTCCATCCTTGGAGATATTCAGAATGTGCCTGAGCAAGGCCCTGAATATTCTGTTGTCACTGTGAAGCTAGCCTTGTTCTGAGAAGGGCTTTCAACGAGCAACCTCCAGAGCTTCAATGTGTCCCGTGGTATAGATTTAAGCAGGAAACTCTACAGAAACATGGTACTATATTGTATGCATTTCTTCTTGCAGAGAGAGCATTAGAAAAAAAGTAGTACAGGACAAATAGAGGTGACACATAGCACACCTAAGGAAGGCATAAATTAGGTAGTGCAGAGATGTGTGCAATACAAAACCTACCCAAAGCAGAGCCAGTAACCAAACATTCCACTGCCACCAGCACTTTCTGCAGCCACCATGATTGCTGCTTAAATGAAGGCTACTGTCTCAGATAACCACTGCCTCACAAGACGTTATATGGCCAGCAGTGATTCTGAGGACTTAAAATAGGCAAGGATACTCCAGATCTGAAAAGCAAATGGTCCTCATGGGGCTGTCACTCTCCAACTCTTAACTCTTAAAGTTATTAATTTCAGAATTCCTAGGTTTACAAGCTCCAGGCTTCATGGCTATTTTCAGTCATCGCCAAAATAAAAATCAGTTTCCGCATGCATGCATTTTCCTTGGACTCCCCCCTACCAGCCTCATCAACATTTTCTATCAGGAAACCCGTTATTTATACTCTCCTGGCAAGGACGTGATATTTCATTAGTGTTGCCAGCAATACCAGTTTCCCCTCCTTACAGTTCTATTCTGAACTGTTTTCCTTTCTCTTGCCTCGTATTTCTCAGTAAACCAACCAAGCACAAATTCTAAGTCTTCCAGCTTCCCTCTTTTCCCTCCCACAAGTCACTGATGTCTAACCACAGACATCTGTGCTTCTTTTCAATAACTGTGGATGTAGTTGCCCTATAAAGCATACACATGACAGCACAGGGAAATTCCACACACGTTTTCTCCATCTGAAGATATACTGGTTCATATGTTACATTTATATTGGGTCTGGATCGTGTCCTACCATCATTCTGCAAGGAGAAATCCCAAGGCAGTCAACAGCGGCTTTGCAAGCAGATAAATGACAGAACTTGGCCCTACAAGCGGAATATTGTATGATATATTTCCTTTTCTGTTTGCCAAATTGATGTTAAGAAGGGGTTATGCACTAAGACAGTCATCGTAAGTTTCAGAAATAATCAGCAGCCATTTTTACTGAAACCTCAAAAAGCACAGCAATTAATCAGAAATATCACTGCTTTTTCTGTGAAGTTACAGTTGCTTCCATTTTACTGGCATTGCATCACATAGCAATTTTTCCAGCATGGGAGCTTTGAGGTCACTAGTAATTTATGGACAAAACCCTTTTTACTCTTCTCTTTTCGTATTCTTTTATCTGGGTTTTCTGAAAATACACAAACAAGCAATGCTCAGACATGACATAACTGAGCGGCAGATCCAAGCCCCTGCTAGGTTCCAGTGTCCTCTGTAGTCCCAACCAGATGTGCTGCATTACGGACTGAGTCATCCCCTTGGAGGGCGACTGGGGAGGATGTAAGTGCATTGAACAATCTGTTCCGCAGGGGCAGACACGCTGAACTGAAACGCAGATAAGATTGACGTTTTAATGTGAGCGCACTCCGCGGAGGAACAAAGTCAAAGTAGAAGTCCAGGCTCTCCCAACAGCAACTGCATTGAAGGGGAATATTAATGCAGTTACCACATCTGCATCTCATTTTCCTTCAGTGTTTCCTGGTCATACTGAGTTCACCCACTGGAGAGTGACATAACAGCATGAGCCGGTGGGAAAGCATCCTGAGGTGCAGGACAAGGGAAAGATATGAAAAATACTCAAAGCAAGGAGAGAGGGAGGTGAGGTGACCAGCCCCTGCATTTTCCACTTACGGAAAATGACAGAGGACATTTTTAGGACACTTCCCCACTTCCCATAGAGGCTCTTGCACACATCTGGAACCGTGGTTGCACCAGGCTTGGTTTTTAGCCATGCTCTTCTATCATGGTCCTGCGTTGCATCTGGAAGCTTGCTGTGGCACACAGATTCGTGTCTCCTGCCAGGGCACTAAAGTGCTAAAGCACATCATTTGCCCATGTGGAGGATGTCAAAACAGGCTCTGCAGTAACATCTGCGCAGACCCAAGCGAGCGACCGTGCATGGTACTGCAACAGCACAGCAGCTCTCAGCTCCCTCAGGCATCTCTAGCAAGACAACCCCTAGACAAGCTCTGTGCCTTCAGGTAGGATTAAAATGCAAAGAGCTGAAGCCATTTTCTTCTAAATGACTGTTTAGAGTTCAGTGCTCCTTAGATTCATGATGATATGTGAATTACCCTGACTTGCTTGAAGGCATCCTTGTTATCAGGCCATAAGTCTGCGTGTGTCAAAAGTTCACAAGTGGTGACCTAATTACCTGTCTCCAACAGTGGGGGCTGTGGTATCTGGCAGGCAGCTCACGCAATACCTTAGCACTTAGGTCAACGCACTAAGGCTTCTTGAATTGCATGTTTTAATTGTATCTGGTTTCGTAGAAAAGTCGTGGACAAAAAATTAACTGCAGCAATGGAAGCAATCTGGGGAGCTTTAAAGATTTCTGTTGGATTTTGTCACATTCAGCAATGTGCCGGCTTGAGTTGCAATTGCTGGCTATGCTCCCACTGGGTTTGACAGGGTAGGCCCTTATATTGCACCAAAGTTGGCATGAGAATGGAAAACAGTGATGAGCCATATTTTCCCCCCACTCACAGGTATATGGAAAGAAGTCTCTCTGAATCCGAAGGAATTGTGACTTTGTGGGTGCAGTGCGGGTGAGAGGGATACAGGGCGCACTGCCAGCAGTGGGCACAGCAGCAGGCTGCTGGAGATAGCAGTGCATGGCAGGAACCCTGAGCCCTGCTCCACCTCACTGTTTCCCCTGAACTGTGGGAAACCTCACATTCAGATCTAATCAGTGCACAAACATGCTGGCAGGGGGCCATGCACAGATACAGCATTTGGGAAGCAGTGTCTTCAGGAAGCAGCGTCTTCCGTCTTCAGGAAGAGGCACATAACACTGTCCTCTACTACCCACATCCTTCACTCAGCAGCTCCATCTTCCCCAAAAGGTGAACCACCAAGGACTTCTCCAAAAGCAGATCTAGATAGTGGCTCTTTGCAGCCTGCCCATATTGTTGGCAGAAGACACCAATGCTGAGATGAGACCTTCTGAGGAAGCATGCAGTTGGCCAGTGGAAACTACTGATAGGACAAGAGGTAATGGCCTCAAGTAGCGCCAGGGGAGGTTCAGGTTGCATATTAGGAAACATTCCTTCTCAGAAAGAGCAGTGATGCAGTGGCACAGGCTGCCCAGGGAGGTGGTGGAGTCACTGTCCCTGGAGGTGTTCCGGAAACATGTGGACGTGGCACTGAGTGACATGGTCAGTGGGCATGGTGGGGATGGGTTGATGGTTTGACTAGGTGATCTTAGAGATCTTTTCCAACCTTAATGATTCTATGATTCTATTCTCTGTTCCTCAGCCTGCAAGAACTACTCTTATACATGTTCATATCACAGCTGCAGATCTGTCTCCTTGAGAAACAGGGCACAGCCTATTACTCACTGGGGGTCAGGGTGCAGTTACTGTGGGTGAGATAAGCCTCAAACTTCTTTGGTTCTAATACATTTCTTAGTGGTTAAATAAGCTGGAGCCTTTCCAGCATATTTTTTAAATGTTTGGCTAGACCAGTACAGGGAGTGAAGAGGTGCAGCACAGATTATGAGCGATAGATCAATATAATGATTAAAAACCTTCAGCTTGTTTTCACTTTTAGACCAGCTAAGCGCAACTAGCAGGTAATAAATCAGAGCTGCAATTAAAAATCCACAGGAATTTCACTGGGTGGAAGTTCAAACTCCCAGACTTAATTCCAGTCCCAAGAACTCAGTCTGACATTAGAGCTGTAAGCATTTACTCTTCCTATTTCCATCAAAGACGACAGCAACCACACTGAAGGCAGTGATCAGATGCAGCTTCTGCTACATGGGCAGCATGAATCTCAGCAGCAGTTGTGCTGTGGGTTGAAATTTCTATCAGTTTTGACCTTAGCAAACCCCAGCTTTACCCTATGTCAGAAGACCAGTCTAAGCTCTGTTTGGAGCTTATCAGCTTTGCCTTTCAAATGACAGAATCCCTCTAGCTCTGTTCCTCAGTATATATTCAAAGTTGCTAGTGCATTTTTTGCAAATTCTAAATTCCGATACAAGGAAATTAGCCATTGTTCTCCTCCAGGATCCCAGATTTGGTACTGTGAGCACTCAGAAATAACATAAAGTTATGGCCAGCTGTGAAAATAGCTAAAGAAGTTGCAGATGTTCCTAGGGGAGCTACTGAAATATTTTGGCACCTTTGCTCTGTCATTAGAAACAAAACACGATCCTCAGTTAGAACAGCAGTGTGAGTTCAAGGGGAAGAGGAAAACAGGAAAGCATTTAACAGTGCTAACAGGGAATGTGGGCTCAGCCATATAAATAGTTTTCAAAAGCACCAAAGTGATTCCAGCTCCTGAACCCCATACCCTACTCTGACTGTGCTACGTCCTTGAGCCTCAGTGGGCGGCTGCAGAGAAGGCAGGGTTGCAGTGAAAGCCTTTATGTGAAACAAGATTTTCCACAGGACAAGATAACGCAGCAGGCAGGTACAGTGCTTTGACACATGCACTGCTGTGAGTAAACTACTTCTAGCAGCTGAGCTGCTTCCGTCTAGCTCAGGTGTCTCCAAAAGACACTGCTGCACTTCGAGCTATCTCCACTATTGGCAGTGGGGATATAGCCTGAGACTCAAAGGAGACTAAGTAGCTTATAAAAACATAAATAGGGGCCCCTACAGGCACCTTTGAAATGTTTACTTGTAAGAGCAAGGGCTGGGCCATTCTGCATGTTGCCGAAAAGTGTAAATTACTTTGCCTTAGGCCAGCCAGGAGGAAGATCACTCCAAAAGCGAGTACTTCCCACCCCCAAATTCTTTCATCTTTCTCTGCCTGCCTCTTTCTGGCCCATCTCTGGTTTTCCTCTTCTTTCCAGATGCTCCAGGAAACTCTGAAGGATTCAAGGATTCTGCCCTAAGTCACCCTCAGGAAAAGAAACACGATACCTGGCCAAGTTGGCAAGGAAGATACGCTCAAAGTAAGTCATATGGTCCAGAGATAAGGAGGTGAGTGGATCAGTCATTGTGTGACAAGGTAGCACTGGAAAAACACGGGGCTTACCCATTCATAAAAGCCTGCCTTCTAAAAGGAGGCAGAGCCTTGGAGAAGCAGCAGCGCACGCTAATGCATTACCTGGGAATGGGGAACTCTAGTCCCTGCAACCAAACACAGCTGCACAGAAGGCTGCTGACACACGTTGCAATATACACATGAATAGTCACTGTAGAAATAGCTGAAGGATATGTCTTGTGCTACAACTCAGCGATACTCCCCAAGTTAACAGCTGCGCTGACATTAATTATAAATCCTTTTCCCTGTTTCTCATCTCTAATAGGTCATCTAATCTACGCCAAACGAATTGCAGGGCTTTTCAGCAAAACAGATTGTCAAAAGCTCTTTCATCTACTGGAGAGGTTTAAATAATTGGACATTTCTACTGGAAAACTAATCTCTGATCTAATAGCTGTCACATAGTTGAAAATTTCATTTCGTTCAGTGTTCATTTCTGCCCAGACAGCTGAGCACCATGCTGTATTCCCCACAAACAAAATGTCCATCCAAGAAAAAAAGAGGTTGTTGCATTCAGTACAGTATTCAAAATCTTGATATGCCACCAACTATGCATGACAAATGCTGGAGAGGAACAAAGTCTACAGGAAGAGAAGAGCGTGCGTGCTTTGGAGAGGCAGGGGGGGCCCAGCCCACAATGTTCAAGTCCAGCTCCAATTTTTCTCAGCGTTCCCGCATTTTTGGATGGAAGTTATGGTCTGCGTGCATTTCTGTGGAGAAGGCAAGGAGGAAGGGAGGGAGTCTTTTCTTTTTCCCAAACAACATCTCAGCCCGTCTTGGATTCACCCGCCAACATCTAACAACCAAAGACAAACAACATCACAGCTCCACAGTACTTAAGCTTGACTGAATGATGACAATTCCGTGTTAAAAAAAAAAAATGAACATCAGAGCCTTCCACAGCTGCATCAACATTATCTATAAAAAAGCATGACACTACATGAAGCTTTGGCTGTGCAAGCCAAGAACCTAAATCAGCCACGGCTTGGAGCAAGGCCATCCCTGAATTCTCGTGTAAAGTGATGCTGCCATATTGCTTACTTTCCACTGAGGTTTTCCACAAATTAACAGCTGTAGCAGACTCCCAGAAAACAGAAACTCTTTCCAAGTCTTTCTTCTCTGAAAATGTTGTTTTTTCACTTTATTCTTCCCCATATGGAAGGGGAGAGGAGGAAACAAAATCTGAACAGCCCTATGAGACAAACCAAACAAAAAAAGAAGAAAAAAAAGACAGACTGCGAGAAAAATTAATCACTAAGATTGCCTGAAAAGAGAGTAGTTATCAGTAAAATTACACCACTGGTGGGCTCATTTTTTCTTTTCATTATACCAGCACGGTGGGATGGAGAATCGAGCCCAGGGAAAATATTTCTGGAGCAGCCCTTATGATTTATGATCATCTCAGCCGTTCTGACAAGATCAGAAGAGCGCTGGATTCTTTCCAGTTGAGCACCACCGAAGGCCAAATCATTCCTATTTAGGGAAAAACAAAACTTCCCTGTGCTTCAGTAAGAATAGTGTTTGGCATGAAGCACAGAGAAAACTGCTTCATTTCAGCTAGCCTGCTGAAGTGCAGCTGAGACAGAAAGGTGATACCAGGCTGCCATGGATGACTTCAGATCGCACTCTTTTCTCTTGATTTAATCTTGGACGTCACTAGGTACCACATAGGGTGATGCAGAGGGATTCATTATAAATGACAAAAAGCCCTTTTAACCCAAAAGATATTTGATTTTCTGTGTGCACAGATGGCTGTTGACTCACTAGAGGCAGGAACGATGGAACTAGCAGACTGGCAGGAGCACAGGGACTTGTGGCAGTAGAAAACAGATTCACAGGGTGGATTGCCTTCTAGAGAACTATGAGCTACAGTGTAGTAATAAGCAACACTGCACAGAGATGGGGCTTTCCAGCTGGTGGACTGATGGGTATTACCAGCTTGTGAATACCAATATGATGCAAAGATGTGGCTTGTTCTGGGTACTTGGGCGTGACACCCGACAACAACACAGAGTGCTTTATAGAGAACAGCAACAGAAGGCATGCAGCATCACCCCGTCACGTCCCACGTGGCACTTGGCAGTGCCACACAAGTCGTCAGCTGCCTGTGAGCCTTGCTGCTCTGCTCTCACAAGCAATCTCTCAAATCAAAATGATCTTACCTCTCTGTACAGAGAGAGGAGGGAAGTGTTGCTGACCTCCTGCTTCCGGAGTCAAGGGGGGTCAGGAGATGCACCTGCATGCTTTGCCTGCATTGGAGGTGAAACCTGGTCCATATGCAGGAGCCTCCCTGTTGCAGCAGGGACAGCAGCAGTATCAGGAATCTGTTACCTTAACCTTTAGTTCACAAGCCCCCACAGTCCGATTTAGTACTGATCAAAGTTCCTCCCATACTGATGGCCATCTCGCACCCATGCCATCTTGTGATATGCATCAAACTCATGTGTCTAATGCCTACTTCACACAAAAGCTAAAGAAACAAACATACCCTTTTAAATACAGCCATTGGCTATGAGTGGTGAAAAAAAAAAACAACAAACTGACCTACATGCAACACCAGAGAACAAATAATCTGATCATTTTTCCTAAGCAAAAAAAACCAACAGTTTCAAATACCAGTTTACTGGTGAAGGTCTCAGTACTCAGTGATGTTTTCTCATCATGTCCTCTAATTGTTTCCAAGGTTTGATGTGAGTATTTTTGGCAGTTAGTTTGTCATGAATTGACACTTATTTTGTCAACCTACCTGTGGCAAAACTGCACCCTCCCTCTTTGTAGACCTGGCAGAAACATGAAAATTACTCACTGCAGGTTTCCAAGAAGCTCCTGAAGCCAGTGCTCAGAGTTTGCATAACAACCATTGTCGACAATCCACCTACAACAGCTTAAAAATACAGTTTTGAATGGGTGAGAGAGGCCGGGAGTTCTCAGAAGGACTAGTCAAATTCAGGATTTTATTAATAGAACCGGAGGCGTGCTCATGAAGAAAAGAAAAAATACCACCCTCTTGTTATCTTAGCTGTCATCAGCAGTCACCTTTTCAAAAACAGACAGGCTAGAGGCAGAGTATTCCTGTAGATGAGCAAACAGAAAGATGCTGCATAAAAACATGAGAGCAAAATGGCGAGCAGCAGCGCCAGGGATCACTGCTCAGGTCTCCATGTTGAGAAACGTTCTGCGCACAGCTGCCTGCTTTGTGCGTGCCGCTCTTGCTTAAGTGACCTCTTTTCTTATTTTTTTTTAGTGCGGTGCCACGCATTTCACCCAGAGAGAGCTAACTGTCAAACAAAGGGAGCCCACCAGCACAACGCATGCGAAGCTATTTGTGGCACGGGCCCCAGCGCTCTCTCCAGCCTAATAATAATGCAATTACAGGAATCGTGGTGCACAATAGGCACTCCCTAAAATAGCAGATTAATAAATGGGGATGGGTGATGGATGTCAGCAAAGGCAGCGAGCACTGCAGCACAGGGCACCAAGGGCAGTGGGAGCTTCTCCACAGGCCGGAGCGATGGGGCAACGTGGCCGCCCCTCACCAGGTCCTGCTCCTGAGAGGGAGCCCCCCAAGAGGGATGGGATGGAGCTGCACAGCAGAAGGCTGACCCTTTAGCCCAGAAGGATGAAGCACCACCTTCTCCGGGGTCTCTGGAGGATGGAGGGACGTGGGATCTCTTGGGGGTGATCACGAGAGCAAGGGGGATGTCACCCAGCCACGTTAAAACCTCCGCTCTGTGTACATACCAACGCTTGCAGTCTTCTCTCAGTCAAATCCCCAGCCGGAGGTCCACCGTTACCAACAATCCCCACAACTTTTTCAGCCTCTCCGTTTACACAAGCTAGAGCTTTCATACATAAAACTCTTAAATGAAAACATTAAAGAGCAGCTGGCGCCTCTTGGAAAACTCATAAAAAATCTGTTTCCAAACAGCATAGCTTCTATACCATAAATTTCTGTATTTCTCACTCCTCTCTTTCTTTATTTCTGGAGACATTTGCATGAAAACAGGAACTTTGTTTATTAAAGAATTCATCTGCTCCTGCTGCTAATTTCCCACCTGAATCCAGAGTCCCCCGGGTATGACATCATGACTGCATGCTCTGGAAACGATCATGAAATCACCGACAGCAGGCTTGGACAGGGGAGTAAACAGCTATAAGACAGAGCTGCCAAATCCCGAGATCCTTATCCAGTTTTTCCTGGAGTGATGTCCCATTGACTTCAGTGGGATATCGACCAAAATAAGGCCATCAGCATTTGGTGTTTTGGGTGTTCCTCCCATCCTGCCCCCCCCCCCCCCTCCATCAGGATCTCGCCCCCTGCATCAAGTCTGGGACACTTGCCGTGGCACGATGCCATCGCTTATCAGCACTGTGTCCTCGACCGGCTCTCTAGAAGTGGAAGGAGGAAAACCTGGGGGAAAAACGCCTCATCTCAAGTGCCCCCTTCCCCACCACGCATCCTAAGGCAGCACTGAGCCCTGCATGGGGCCGGCTGGGGGGAGCGGGGCTGCCCCACACACAGCCGTAGGCAAGAGCAGCAGTACCGGAGGCTGGGGGTGGCAGTGGGCACCTGGAGATCAATTACAAACACTTCTGCAGACAGACTACAGGATGGAAAGATGTGTTTCACATGCAAAGTTAGAGAAAAGAAACATAGGAGCTAAAACATCTCCTCCTGTGAGGACAAGAACACATTGCAAAGATGTCATTTGCAGAACAGATCCAGTGATGTTAATCAGATCTATGCTTTTCACCTCCTGCTCCATGAAAAGCACGAGGAAATGACTGTAAGCTTAAAGAGCTTCATTAGAACTCTTTTCACGTACAAAATGTCTGCCACAGTGGAAGCCCTCCCCTGCTGCCACCAGGTGTGCACAGTCAATATAAAGTGTACAGGCCAAATACCATCCTCTTTTTGACCGACATCTTGTGACATTTCTCTGTGTGACTGCTGCAGAGCTTCAGCATTGCAGCAGGGGATGAACAGCCCTCCGTGAGTAGCGCTCTCCCTCTATCAGCCTGCACCAGCCAGCTGCTTGCTTTCCTGCTGTCCTGCCTTGGGCCAGGCCAGCCTCTGCCAGGCTGTGAAATGCAAATGCTATTGAACAGACATCCGGAGATGTCTGAACATCTATATGCCCTTGAGAATGGGATGGCTAAGTGGGAGAGCCTGGTTAGGAACAGAGATATCGCTGCTCCTTGGGAAAGGTAAAGGCAGAACACGAGACCTTACAGAACTTCCTCAGGTCACCCTTTTACACCAAGCTTGTAAGTCTTTACATATATAGTACTACATCTTCATTCAGTGCTGGTATTGGGATTGTGATTGGCGTTACTGAGTATTTGTCTCATGCTTAGCAGATAATACTTGGCATAGCAGACAGCAAAGAGAAAAACAAGAGATGTATTCATATTCAGAACATCAAAATTCCCCTCTTTGCAATGACTTGGGCTTGACTGATTAACCATCTTGAATCTGTTCCGTGGTCACGGTGCTCCACTTGCATGCCCCGAGCTGGGCTTGGTGGCTGGAAGATATTGTCTGGGAGGGGGTGAGGCATGAGCCCAGCGCAAGCACTATGTGCCTGCCCTTCCCCAGGCCACCACTACACTCTGTGGCTGGCCACGCACCTCCAGTGGGTCCTGCACCCCCCACTTCCCACCAACGCAGCCTGTAGAAACTTCACCATCTGATTTCCTTCAGTTTAGTTCATTGTTACCAGCCAAACCATTCCAAGTGTTTTCCTTGGAACTCGCCTGCAGTCCCATCATGCCGTACTTCCTCTGCACAGAGTAAATGTTATTTACCAGCTTTGATTATTTTGGAGAGATGTTCAGGTTTTTTTGAGAAGAGGATAATATATCGAAACTGACTGTATTGGCTGCTTCGCCTATTTTTTCTGGATGGTTCTCAGTCCCTTTGTATAAAATGTGAGATATGAGCCCAGGCAACTTTTCAAGAAGGGCACAATGCCACTCTCACATGCAACTTGCATAATGGAGCCGTCACCTCTGCCGTGCTAAGCATACAGCTCAAGGAAATACAGGCTCACCGGGGAGAGGCATCCCAGCTCCCCGCTCAGTCACCCAGAGCACACCCAACCAAGTCAACAGGAGCTTGGTCCAAAACAAGTAACAGCAGGAAGAGCTGATAAAGCTCCTTTGGCTGCTATCTACCCCCCTAACGTACCACCTGATAGCAACTGCAACCTGACAAAGAAGGGTTACCTTCATTTCTTGAGGAGAGCTTTGAGAATACAGGCAAAGAGTAAATATTTTGGTGCAAGTGTCTCTGACTCATCATGTCATCATTGTATTTCTGAGAGCCACTGGCTTCATCCTCTTTCCTCAGCCCATCCCTTAGGACAGTTCACTCCAGGAGCTCTGCATTTTCTCATAATATCACTAATGTTCTCCATAAGAATTGGCATTGTTCACTATGGAGAGAGAGGGAGAAGAGCCCTCCCCTCTTCTGCCTTCCAACTCTTGTTTTTCCATTTCCTTACTTTCAAATTGTAGTACAGCAAATGTTCGAGGTCTTCCTCCCACCTGCTTCTCCAAGGCAGTTTTAAATTAGCCATGATTTCCTTCTCTTCTCAGCTTCTCATTTTTTCCAGAGCCTGTACTATCAAAACCTAATGCCCTCCTTCCCTTTTTGTTATTCGAGACAGCCCAGCATCACACTGTTCATTCATTAGGACACTTCCGCCCACTCCACAGATCCAGCATTCTCCACCTCTGCTCTGCATAAATGCTTTCATCTCCACATTAGTCTAGCTCTTACTTCTAGCAGCTGCTTTTTACTTCTTTTTTTTTTTGTCTTTTCAGTGAGCAGCCCTTCCCACTCCGCAGGGCTGCAGAGTCTTTCTGAAACGAGTGCCTTCCTGCAAGGAGGACAGACCATGGCAACAGAAGCAAAGGTTGCTTGCTGGAAAGCCCATTTGTTCATTCTAGTATTTAAAAAAAAATAAAAATGCCTCTAATTCCAAGAATCTCCGCCCTGTGCTCAGGGTACCTTTACAGCAATGAAGATTACAATGCCACCGATATTAATAGCAAGAAACAGCATCAGCTTGACACACTACAACTCCTTTGCTCCCACAGTGCTCTCCAAATGACAAGAGAAACTTCAAATTAAACACAGAAGACCCCTCCCCCAGAGGGAAGCTGGGCTGTATGGCATGGGCTGGGATGTAATGAAGCCCGGCTGCTGAAGGCCGTGGGGTCATGTGTCCCAGACTGGCATCTTCTTCTGGTATAGGAGAGGACCTTGGGAGGGAAGGTCCCCTGCCCAGCCTCAGAGCAAACTGACTACACCACTTTACCAGGGCCTTTTGGCTTCTCACCATTGCCCTGAACTGTTCCCCACCACCTCGGAGGCTCACGGACACCCCCCATCTCTTACTTCTTCTCTCCAGTCTCTGGATTTTCACTCTCCAGACTCTTCTCAGCTCCTCACTTCATTACTGCCGTTCCCACACAAGGATCCAGGAACCATAAACAGATTAACCTGTGGAAGGTCTGAAACTGTCCCAGCTTTAAAAAGCCACAAATACACTGCAGCCTGTGAGAGCTGCACAATCCTACCGCAGCAGCGGCATGTTTAGCCTTCAGTATTACAGGGGCTAAACTTGCGTGACTTTTAAAATCCCATAGTGCACGTGTGCACAGAACTGTTACGCTGCAATTTACTCCAAATTACTGCTCCATTTATCTACCCAGAGCCTTGGCATCTTGCTGCCCCTACACTCCTAAATCACTCTTTTAACTCTCATTATACTCTCCTCATTTAATTTTCCAGCTCTTCAAGCAAACCCTTACGGTAATGATGTCTGCATATCTCTGTATTCTTATTTTCCAAAATGCCGCCCCCATCTCACTTACCACTCAAACGTGTTAGGGCACAGAGCTGAATTGACATGCCAGAAAAAGCAACCAACATTTTGTTTTGGTACATGCAGCGGTCAGTGTGCCCCGCTAGGGAGCCCACAAATGTGTAATTCATATCACAAGTTTCTCAGCCAGAACAGTCCTGTTCCTTCTCTTGTCCAAACCACAAAGAACTTCCAGCCTATCCAACATCTCGCAAATCCTGGGATCAGCATGGAGATACAGAAGGGGAAAGCAGAAAACTGCCCTCGCTAACATGCAATGAATAGCTGCAACACCACAGTCCCCCTCTTTTTTCTGCTTGCCTGCTTTGAAAAATCGTTCTCACTGTAGGCTTTTGTCCTCCAGGTTAGAGGAGCAACACATCACCGCACGCTAACTCTTCTCTGATGCCCAGGGGTGACCATACACTTCAAACCTATGGCGTGAGAGCTCCTGCAGTGACCAGGCACACTGTGCCCTGCTGTGCTCCTGCACAGACACCAGACTCAGCAGAGACACATCTGCCCAGGGCTGGCATCTTTGATTTAATGATTTATTTTGAATGCACTCTTCTCCTTGCACAACCACCTCTCCCCGCAAGGACCCACGACCTTTGCACTTTTCTGATGACTTCATCCACTGTGCTCTGCTCCCACCAGCTGTAGGTCAGGGATCAGGTGACGGGCTTGACCCAAACTGTCTGACAAAGGCTTCTCATCTGCTTGGCACGGCATTCAGAGAAATCAATTCACGGGAGTGTCAGTGCTGCATTACATTCAGCAGTGCTTCCCAGGCAGGCCATGAAAGACACTCTCAGCTCACCTGAGGTGGGCTTATTGACCCATTCAGCAGAAACTCTGGCACTGAGCATCCTTCTCAGTTCCACACAGTCTGAAAGCAAACCTTCCACCTGGCCACATGCCTGATCCCTAGTACAAAAGAGAACCGTTTCAGTTTTGCAGAGTTGCCTTCCTAACACTTTACATAGGCATATAACTCACACTGAGCTTCCTCCCAAGGGTCAGCAATGCCACCTCATCCCAGTCCCAAGGGACATTGCAGCTGCTGCGTTCTTGAGCACTAGCAGACCCATGGAGGTAGGCACAGACACACCTGGAAACGTGCCACTGCTCATCAGTGACATCCATTTTCCCAGTTTCTTAAACCCGCACAATGGCCCAGTCTTTTTCTCCACCCATGAACTCCAGTATGATTGAAGATCTGTCTGTGGTAGATGCCAATAGTTTGGCAAATGTTAAAACAGAAGGCTACAGATGCTTTTGCCGCTAATGTCTGAATAAAACAAAGGCTCAAACAAGGCTAGACATAGATTGGCTGAGGATCAGACCGAAGATAGAAGAACTTTTTGAGTACTTTTAATATTTCAAGGTACATCCGTCACTAACTGAAGACAGGCTTGGTTCGTTGTTCGAGATATATTGGAAGTAATTTGCAAAAGTGAGTATGAAAGCTGAAAGCACCATGGAAATGTGCTCTGAATGACTGCACTACCCTGACTGTGGAGGGAACTCAGCACAGGGAGACATAAATATATATATATGTAAAAGTCAGTTCAGAGCTGGCTGGCTGCTTCCAGCTCTACTGCAGTGCCCCAGAAAGCGCCATTCTGGGACATCCAGAGATGACGGAGGCTTTCTGATAAGAAAATCACTTTGTAGTGTTGCATTTGTGGTCCACAGAGTCCCTCTCTGTAAAATTTCTCCTATGTAGGAATTGCTTTTTTTATGTGATACTGTTTTCAAAGCTGTGATTCATATTCAGCACATATTCCGACTGTTGCTTCACAATGCAGATGTTCCACGCACGCCTCTTTTAGGTACATGGAAGTACCCCTAGGCACAGGTCTGCTCAGGCATCTGAAGCATCCATGTGCTGTTTGACCCCAATGGAGCCCTGGCACGGTGTGCCTCCCAGCTCCCAGCGCTGAACACCAGCGCATCCGCCATGCAGGCTGCTTGCAGAGATAAATGCCTCGGCATCTTGAGACAGAGCCTTGTCAGTTAGCCCAATAAAAAAAGCCCTACATTCATTTCTTTCGCTTGCAGGCTCACTGCTTAGTCAGCTGTTAAAACAACGTGTAAAACCCTTGCTAAAAGAGCTGTGGTAGAAAATAGCTGATCAGTAAGTCTGAAGTGTCAGAGCTGTCTGGGTAGGTGGAGGCACTAACAGGAAAGCAGGAAACCCAGTCTGTAAGCTTAGAGCTTGTGGAAAGGAAACAGTTTCCATTCAGCACAGAGATTGCAGAGCAACACTGTCATGAAGGCTGGAGGCAGCCAAAAGTCATTTTCTCTCTCCCAGTTTAATGATTTCTGGTTGCTGCAGCTCGGCACTCCTGGGAGGAAGCGTGGGCAGCCTGCACTTAATGCTGCTCATTGTTCTGACTATTACGGTACGGGGAAGGGAGGCAGAGGATCTATAAACGTATTTCACACAAGCGCGTGTGAAATAACCCGAATAAATCACCCTGCGAGCCCTTTTTTTAACAGCCAGCCTGCTACCTTCGACACCGGCTACAATTAGCACACTAACTTATTTACGCGCCATAAATCCGCCGTGCACAAAGACCTGCTGTCCTGACTTCTCACCGCAAACCTGTGAGCTTCGGTGCACTCGTTACATCCAGCTTCCCCCTTCCTTACAAAGAGTTTCAGTAGCTTGCGGCAGCGCAGAGGTGGATTGCACAAGGGCTGCATTCTGCTCCTGGCCACCCCTGGGCCAGTGCGAGGCGGTCTGCCCTGATGAGATCTGGGAATGGATCCCGCGCACGGATCCGGCTGGAAAAATGATCTGCGCCGAGGGCTGGGGGTTAGGTCCCCCCGGAGGGATCGCCTCAACACCCCCCGCCCTGGCAGCTGCAAGGGAGCTTTCAATTTTAATCACAAATTATTTTCATGGCAGCCCACAGTAAAATGAAAACAAGCATCACAAGGCAAAGAGGCCTTGCTGGGGTTTAGAAGTTTCGTGCTACATCCTTTGGGGGTTCAGTTCCAGGAAAAGCAAACAAGCAGCTCAGATGAAGCAGACGCAGCTCTGAGCGCTGTGAGCACAGGGTGCCACCGGCCCCTCGTGCACTGCGGGACATGCGAGTGCTCAGCTGCACTCATAGCACTGCAGGCTGTGTCCATGTGTGGCTCGTTAAACATCAGCGCAGCAGCACAGCACAGCCCTCCCTCTTGCTGTCCCAGCAGGCAGCTCTGTCAGTGTGTCCATGCTCCCGTCCATACAGACTGGCGCTCGCCCTGTGCTCCGGGTGCTGCCTGGCACCCTGAGGCCTTCCATCAGGTACCCACTCCTCGGGGGACGATGGGATACTATTCAGCTTTTCAAACAGCCACCCAAGGATCAACCCATGCCTCCACCCCTGTTTTTCAGGTAGAGAGTGGACGGATTTTCACCCACACACCACGTCTGGGTGAATGACTGATCGTCCCCACTCACACGCAGCCACGATCATCATGCACAGCTTGCAGGTCCCATTTATTCCACTTCGGTCCAAAGGAAATAACCTGTGGTTCAAATCACGCTGCCTGCTAGCCAAGAAAGGCATTAAGAACGGGTCAGGCTGAGCAGAGGAAGCAAAGGAGGCTGCTCTGGGCACCACAGCAAACTCTCAGCCTCTTCCCAAGCAGAGAAGGGCAGAGGTGCCGAGTGGACCACCACTCTGTTTGCATTTTCCTCCCTGACTGAAGTTTCCATGCACACAAGACCAAACTCTGGGTGAATACATTCCGTTTCAAAATCCCATCCACTTATTCCAACCGGACAAAAATGGAACATTCCGTACCGGATAGTTTGGTCTGTATATTTTTATAAACAAAACCGCTCTGAAACAAGCGCAATCCCATCAAGACCATTTGTATTAATAAAATGGTATTTTTGTAATAAAAATATTCTTTGGCGAAGCGTTCGCCCGACTTTATTAGCGCCATTAAGAACCCTCTTGCATCTCCATATTTCTCAGCAGCTCGCAAGGAGGTACGTTCAGAATTCCATTATTTGAAAATGAGGCAATAAATAAAATAAAAAATAAAGAGTAATTTGTGCTCCAATAATGGCTGCTTCTCTTCCCCTCCACAGCTTCAGAGCAGTCTGCAAAAAAAAAACACAGCCATGATTTAACCGTCCCTCTCGTAATGCAGCTATTCCCTCTTTTTATAGCGGGGAGAAACATCTCTTGAGAGAGCCTCTGCTCATTTCAGATGTCTGCGTTCTGAGCGCCGAGAGCCTGATTTACCACGGTTTACCGTGCTTAGACTCAGTGAACAGGTACTCAGTGCTTCAAGCAAGCGAGACACCGGCATCTCAGGTCAGCTCTCCCGGACTATTGGAACCTGATGGTGATCTGGGCTGAATATGGGCAAACCAGAGGCCGGGCTTGCGCTCACCCCCAGCCCCAGGCGTATCCTGGAATTCCAGCGCTCAGCAGGCAGGAGGCAGCACCCACTGCCCCGCACCGGTCTTTTCCAAACAAACTCGGGATATTTTCTATGTTTTGTTAAGCAAGAAGAACCACACTAACTGCTTGATCGGCTCCGCTCTTTTGTCCTTTTTACGTTGCATTCCCATTGGTCTACATTTAAAGATTGAGAAGAATTCTTGGTATTTAAAAACTTTTTAATGTTTTCTCAATGCCAGAATTGGCAGACATCTCTGCAGCTATAGAGGAGGTAGGAAAGCAGGGCTGGTTCTGGGGAAGAATTGTTTCTTTCATTTTCTTCCCACTTAAACGTGGCCGATACTGATTTTAAACCTTGCTGGCACTCCACAGTAAGAAGAGTGACAAATCTTCTTTCATCCAGAAAAGTATCAAATAGGTGTAGCTTCAATTTTAAAGCAGCCCCATCAAGTAATTTAGTTCCAAAAGGGATGACAGCTTTCCTGGCAGCGTGGGATTGGCCGTATCAGATGCAGCGGAGCACAGGATCACAAGCCTCACTGCTTCATTCCACCAGCGACCCCTGTTTCATCCTGCGCTCCAGGGGAAGATGAAAGGCATCCTAATGCATCCTAAGCCATAACCATATGGAAAAACCTCGCAGAATGTAAAAAGGATAAGCAAACACGGCCCTACAGAAATACTGGGACACTACAGCACTCATTTCTAAAATCCCAAAGGGATTAAAAGAGCAATTATACTGCCCTTAATTCCCTACAGCAGGGAAGCATTTCGCTGCTACACACTATGTGCGGCGATGATGAGGGTTTTTCAGCACAGAAAACACAGGAGAGAATGCCTAAACGCCTTGGTGCCCAAACCTGCGAAAAACCCAATTCTTAACCACTACTGTTAGCTATGCAGGCAGGCAGGATCCGTCTGTACCTTCAGCGTTGTACAATAACAGTAACCATAAAGATTCAGAACGAGCACAAGGACCGGCGAGACCATTAATAATAGCAATAAATGCTGTTCTGCATGAGGAAAACACTTACCCAAGGAATAAAAAAAGTCATTTTAGAATATGTTATGTCCTCTGCGAAATTCCCACCGCATTTGTACAACACTGTGGCAATTACGAAGCAGCTTCCCACCTCAGCAAACACCCCCTGCAATCTGACATTGCTCGAGGCATCAGCTCCAAGCAGGGCTGCTCCTGCGCTGCAAGCCCCCCACTGCCCTCGGTCACAGTTCTGCAGCTCACTCCTCTCCCCAGGGGTAATTGCAGCTCTGGCCCTGCCAGCTGCTGGGGTTACTGCTTCGTTGGAGAGCCCCCCAAGCTGGCATGCTGTGCCAAGGTGCTGCAGGATGTTATGCAGCTCAGCACCCAGCGCATTGTGCAATGAGAGCCTACCCCAGGCAGGCAACTTAGGACTGTGTCAAGCCGGCATGAAAACAAGCCTGGAAGCGAAAGGAGAGAAGATTAAAGTGAAGAAGCAGTGTGTTTTTTAATTGTGCCTTAGAATTTCTAATCTAGTTAATGGCCCTTCCAGCCCATCTTGTGTAAAGAAACGAGCATGTGGCATGTTCTGAAGGAGGATCAACACTGACACACCGACAGATGCGCTTATTGGCACAAGAGACTGGATTAGTTTTTGGACCAGGTTTTTCACTCACTCGCTAGCCAGCAGCAACTTGCTTTTTTGGAGGCAACGGGAGGGATCAAACAATCACTGCAGAGGGATATTAGTTCCCTGGCACTTAATCTTCTTCCATTACAGATTCTTTGCTCCAACAAGAGACAAGGCTGCCGTTCCTTCCCCCTGACTCACTGGCAATCCTTTATCCATCTCTGTTTTGCTGCTTTGGAGATTTTTTTGGCTGGAGTCTGATCAGCTCAGGCTGCCCTATTATTCTCTGTCTCCATGTTTCCAACACTTGTTTCTCCTTCGTCACTGCTCCTCGCAATGGAAGCCTGAAAGTTACCGCAGTACTCCAAAGTTAAATACACCCAGTCTAACACCATGCTGCTTTGCGCACCTGCTTGAAGTGAGCGCCTCGTGTTGCACAGTCCCGAGCACGTGCGGTGCCCAGCTGTCTGACAGGGGAGGCAGCTGGCGGCTGACAGCATGCATGGAGCACCAGTTCCATTCTCTCCCTTTGGGAGACCCAGCCACTGGTGACAGACAGAGCACTGCTGGTGGGAGGGAGACCGGAGAAATTTAGGCCAACTGAATGCTGGGTGGCTGGAGGGGATGAGTTGCAAAACTCCCAGGAGTTTTGCTGGCCACTGGAGGTAATGTCTCAACAAACAGTATTTGAGGTGTTCCTGGCTCACAGAGTACCGCATCCTAAATGTTATTCCACAGTTTTGGCTGGCTCCCCAGGAGGTGGGGACCCTCTATCCAAAACTGCAAGTGTGAACAGCAGCAAAAGCCTCCATTATCCTTTCTGCAGCCAGTGCAGTGGTGCACCAGCCCTCCACCAGCCCTGCAGACCCAAGTGCCCAGTTCAGCTCCCGTCACCAACGCAGGGGTGCAGCAGGGGTGGTGGAAAGTGCACACCCAATTAATGACTGCCAGTAATAGTAATTCCCTATGAAGTTCAGACATGTTTTCTTGTGCCAGCTATATCTAGCTACCTGCCCGGTAACCTGGAGGATTTGCAGCTTGGCGTAGGGAGCAGTAGGCTTCAGTATTCTCCTGGTGACTCATTGCGCTCACCTGGAGCTCCTCCTGCATTTGCACAAGGGGCAGCTACGCATCTTGAGGTTGCACAATGATGTGGACTGGAAAGCCCCAAAAGCCGACTCCTTCCTCACCAGGGACACCACTCTAGAAATACAATGATATTCCCTCCCAGAGCTCCCCGCCAAACACAAGTCCATTGGGAGGAAAGGATACGCTGGACAGTAAAATACTGTAACCGTCTGTTAATGCCATTTGGGATGCTGTTGAAAGAATTTTGGAAC